>CM072240.1:47765165-47839894 GCA_036851935.1 Coregonus suidteri | reverse complement strand
CACTCACCACAAAAACTGTTCCCTTCTGGGATACAACTCACCACTATAATGTACTCTTCTGGAGATAAAATTTCCCACTATAATGTTCCTCTTCGGGAGATACAACTCACCACTAAAACGTTCCCTGTCTGGAATACCCCCCTAAAAATGTTCCTCTGTCTGGAGATACAACCACCATATATTTTTTCCTCTTCTGGGAATACAACACACCACTAACTGTTTTCCTCTGTCCCGGGAGATACAACTCACCACTAATAACTGTTCCTCTGTCCTGGAGATCAAATCACCACTATAACTGTTCCTCATCTGGATACAACTCACCCACTTATAACTGTTCCTCTGTCTGGAGATACACCTCACCACTATACTGTTCCTCTGTCTGGAGATACAACACACCACTAATAACTGTTCCTCTGTCTGTGAGATACCACTCATCAATATAACTGTTTCCTCTATCTGATATACAACTCAACCACTATAAAACTGTTCCTCTGGTCCTGGAGATACAACTCACCACTATAACTGTTCCTCTGTCTGAATATACAACTCACACGTATAACTGTTCCTCTGTCTGGAGACACAACTCACGCACTATAACTGTTTCTCTGTCTTGAGATACAACTCACCACTATAACTGTTCCTTCCTCTGTCTGGGAGTATACAACACACACTATAACTGTTCCTCTGTCTGGGGGTTCAACTCACCACTATAACTGTTCCTCTGCCTGAAGATACAACTCACCACTATAACTGTTCCTCTGTCTGGAGATACAACTACACCACTATAGGAGTATCTGTTCCTCCCTGTCTGGAGATACAACTCACCGATATAACTGTTGTCCTCTGTCTGAGATACAACTCACCACTATAAAGACATGCACGTCCCCATCAAGTTCTCGCGCTCCGTGGGCCGCAGGGTGTCCAACACCTTTGATGCACTCGGCTCCAACAACGATCCTCCTTGCAGTTGCTCCCACCCCATCTAAGCCAGGGTCTTCAATCCGGTCCTGGAGGGCCGAACACTGCTGTTTTTTTATATTTTTCCTGGTAGTTAATTGCACTCACCTGGTGTCCCAGGTCTGAATTAGCCCCTAGATTAGAAAGAGATAGGGTGAATAAACAGAGGTTGTTTCGCCCTCCAGGACCAGGAATTTGACGAACCCTGATCTACCGCAAAAAATGGGGGCCCAAAACCAGTGAAACAAAGAAGATTTTTCATGATCGGACCCCTCGTCGTCACCACCGCTTCCCCATCTACAGGGATTCGACCCCATAGGGATAGCACCGACTAGTACTCTGGACGGAAAACACTATTATTGACCTCTCTGCCCCCCGCAACAGCCACATCCCCAGTATCAACAGCCCTCATTCCGCAGTATCAAACAGCCACATCCCCAGTATCAATAGCCTCATTCCCAGCCCAAGACTCTCTTTAGAGTATCTTTTCCAGAAATTCTCAGGACCGTTGGCTCTAGCCTCCGACTCATATTCCCTCCGTTTTTCAGAAACCCTCGTTCACCTGACCCTGTCCCGTCCGCCACCTGATCGCCACAATGAACCATCCGCATCAGTCTCGCCCCCGGACCCTCTATTCTATTGGACATCCTGGAGATGGCTTCCACTCTTTTCCGCACAACAACATCCCCTTCCTTTCCTTCGACCATCCAGGCCCATTCTCTCTCCTTCCTCTCTCGCCATCTGCACGTCGACCTGCCAAGTTTACACATCACGTCATCAATTTCTTTGTGACACTCCTCACTGGTGCCTCCGTGCCCTGGGCCATCCAGTCCCGCAAACAACTCAAACTCCTAAAAACATAGGTCTTCAAAGAATAGAACCAGTCCCTTTCTTCATGACACCGTCCTTCCTCACCTCTCCTGCATCCAGTACCCTCAGATCCGATATCTCTTCCCCCTTCTGGTCGACGCTGCCCTTGGATGAAATGTCCTCCTCGCCTTCTCAGGATTCCAGAGATGCTATGAATTTTTTTTTTGTCCTCTGCTTCCAACTCCTTCCATCTGACCGTGCACTCCTGCATCTCAGACATCACCATCCAATCTCAAGACTCCTTCATCTTCATCACACCTCAAAAGAACCAAGACAGGATCTCCCTTTAAAAACCTCTCCCGTCTTCCTGTTTCCACCTCCTACATCCTTCATCAGCCCTTATGAACACTCCTGGCCTACCTCACCAACCTCCGCATCCCTCACCAACCCCCTCTTCATCACAGAAACGTCGCCATGTTTGTCTTCCCCGCCATTGGGTCCATCTCCATCTCATCATCTTCAAATTCCGTTTCCCTCTTGTCCCTTCTCCGGACACTCACTCCGATTCGGTTGCCGCCACATCTGCTTCTCACCAGTGCTGCCTGACCACACAGTTCAACTTCTAGGCCTCTGGTCCTCCCAAGCCTACCACTAGCTACATCGATCCAACCCACAAAGATCAACGCTCTGAAGCCGCACAATACCCTCTGTTCCTGAACTATTATCCGATACAGTCCCTGACCTTTTTGGGTTTTGCACTGCACAAAGCCACCTACGCACCGAACAGGCAGACTGCTTCCCCTATACACCAAGAGACACTCCGTTCTCCAACGTTCTTATGGACAACCCACACCCCTACACCAAAAGACGTTGCCTCTCCAGTGTCCTAGAGGTTACAACCTGTTACGGTAATTTTTGATGTTTTGTGTAGAAATGCCTCTCTGAACGTTTTCAACTTAAAGCGACCCCACACAGTGGATGTCATTTCTCATGCTGCTAGTTAGGGCACATTGTTGCAGAACCCCTGTCTACACTACAAAAACCAGTCTCAGTGATTATACCGATCATAATGAAACAATCTGTCCTCAAAACTGCATTTGATATCTGAATTTGATTGTGCCAATTTAACAGGGGTTTTTGCCATTACACTCAGTGATGATGGTCACTTTCCTGTTCCTCCTCCTCTCCAGTCAGTTGAGATGGTTTTGGATGGGTGATTCCGATTAGTTGGTTGTTGATGATCATCAGTGATGATGTCACTTCCTGTTCCTCCTCCTCTCCAGGCAGTTTAGATGGTTTGACGGTGTGATTCAGATTAGTTGGTTGTTGATGATCATCGGTGGATGAATGTCACTTCCTGTTTCCTCCTCCCCTCTCCGTTCAGTTGAGATGGTTTTGATGGTTGATTCAGAATTAGATTGGTTGTTGATGATTCATCGGTGATGATGTCACTTGCCTGTTCCTCCTCCTCGCTCCAGGTCAGTTGAGATTGGTTTGATGGGTTGATTCAGATTAGTTTGGTTATTGATGATCATCGGTGTATGATGGACACTTCCTGTTCCTCCTCCTCTTCCAGTCAGTTGAGATGGTTTTGATCGGTTTGATTCAGATTAGTTTGTTGTTGATGATCATCGGTGATGATGTCCACGTCCTGTTCCTCCTCTCCAGTCAGTTGAGATGGTTTTGATGTTTGATTCGATTAGTTGGTTGTTGATGATCATCGGTGATGATGTTCACTCTCCTGTTCTTCGCTCCCAGTCCAGTTGAGATGGTTTGATGGTTGATTCAGATTAGTTTGGTTGTTTGATGATCAGCGTTGATGATGTCCCTTTCCTTTTCCCTCCTCCTCTCCATCCGTTGAGATTGGTTTGATGTTGATTCAGATTAGTTGGTTGTTTGATGATCATCAGTGGATGATGGTCACTTCCTGTTTCCTCCTCCTCTCCAGTCAGTTGAGATGGTTTGATGGTTGATTCAGATTAGTTGGTTAGTTGATGAGCATCAGTGATTAATGTCACTACTCCTCCTGTTTCTCCTCCTCTATCAGTCAGTAGAGATGATTTGATGGTTGATTCAGATTAGTTGGTTTGTTTGAATGATCATTCAATGACAGTCACCCATGTACAACCCTCTCCTCATCTAAACACTATTTTGGCTGACAGGTAGTAATCTAGGAAATTAGCATTTTGTTGTCAGATTCATAATATTGTAATGATGTATATTCATCTTTATGTTATGCCTATGCTAGTGAAAGTCTTCTCTCCATCCTCTCCTCTAGGTCTACTCTCTCGTGGTTGAGGTTCCACCAGACTCCCTCTACAGTCTTCAGCAGACCATGAGAGAATGTTTTCAACTCTTCTGCCACCAATCAGAAATCAGACGTATAAGAGTGATGCTGGGTTGTACCAGAAAATCACAAGGAGAAACAGCCTGATAACTCATAGGAATCTGTTAATTATAAGAATCCACCATTGGGAGTTCGTATAGGACAAACATTTCAATATGAGTGGGGAATTTGAGTGCCAGATGATGGCCCAAAGAATGCCTCTCTGACATGTTCAACTTAAAAACGACCCCAACACAGTGCAGTGTATTTTCTGTGCTGCTAGTTATATGCACATGTTGTCAGTATTCCCTGTCTACAACTAAAAAACCTCCATCTTCATTCACTGTCTCAGTATGATTATACTGAAGCACACCTCCCTCACAACCTGCCTGCACTGCTCGGGATATTGATTCAATGACCAATAATAATACACAAGATAAAGCGGTCTGGATTCTGTCAATTACATCACTGATGAGTCGCAACTTTCCTGTTCCTTCTCCTCTCCAGTTCAGTTCAGATGAGATGCAGTTGTTTGTCAACGATCACTAGTCAACCATATCTAGAACCTCTTCTCATGTGTCACTGTCCACTTATTCTGGATCACTAAGTAATTTAAAAGCAACAGTTTATTAGTAGTTTCCCTACAAACGTATTAAACATTAAAGTGTAGCACTTTGCATTAAATGTGTACAAAAACAAAACCACATAATTACGATCCAAGGTTTTCTGTAAACTTGAGAAATGGTGGTAGCAATCCTTTGTTATGTACTGTAAAATAAAAGTTACTGTTATCTCTCTCCCCACAGGTGGTCTCTCTCATTAAATCGGTGTCCCAGTCTCCCTCCGCGTTGGCTGGTAAAGCCTAATACTTTCTGTCCAACTCAACTGCCAGTCCATAAAATCCCAACTATGACACTATCCTCTGTACGCTAGCGTTTCTGTGGGAGACACACGCCCTAAACCTCATAGCGTATACATACTATAAAATCCCCTACAGTTGAACCCCCATAGACAGGTTATTTTGACGTGACAGGAGAATGGAGTGAATGAATGCCTAACCGTTCATCTCCTCAAACTGAGAACAAGCTGAAGACAGTGGGAGTAATTTCTGTGCCAGGCCAGTTCGACACAGTGGTGCAGAAGAACCAAGTCTATACTCTACAAAAACCTCGACCTTTCATAATCCATATGACCCTATATCAACACAAACCTGCATTCAACTACATGAACCTAACAGATGTCTGTTCAGAGAGAGAGACTGGGGGAGAGGAGAGAGCGAGAGAGTAGAGAGAGAGAGAGAGAGAGTAGGGAGAGAGAGGAGAGAGAGAGAGTCGAGAGAGAGAGAGAGAGAGAGAGAGAGAGAGAGAGAGAGAGAGAATAGAGACAGAGAGAGACCAGAGAGAGAGAGAGAGAGAGAGTAGAGAGAGAGATGAGAGAGAGAGAGAGTAGAGGGTTGAGCAGAATCATATTATATGGATGATAGAGACGAGAGAGAGAGAGAAGAGAAGAGAGAGAGAGAGAGAGAGAGAGAGAGAGTGGAGAGAGAGAGAGAGAGAAGAGAGAGAGAGAGAGAGAGAGAGGAGAGAGAGAGAGGAGAGAGAGAGAGAGAGCGAGAGAGAGAGAGATAAGAGATTGAGGCAGAGCAGAGCAGAGCATTAGTATCTGCCAATCATAGTCACTGTGATAATGTACTTCTCCCCCTGTCTGTCTCTGTGTGAATCTTTACACAGATGATCTGCCTCTTTTCTCTCTGTAGTTCAGACAGACTGTCACGCATGATCCTCACTGTCTGTTCGGTATCACTATGTCTCACAGGTAAGACTAAGACCATACTAATTATTTTAAGGTAACAGACATTTCATTGTCATGGAGGAAAATCTGTGTTTGCTAGCATTGGTGTCTCATTTGGCTACATATAAATCTGTTGACAGGGAATCCATTCAAAGGTCAACGTAGATTCACAAACATTTGCATCTCCCTCCTCATCTCTTCCTCTTCTCTTCCTCCTCCTCTTCCTCCTCCTCCTCCTCCCCTCTTCTTGTCCTCTGCTTTTCCTCATCTTCCTCTCCTCCTCGTCCTCCTCTTCCTCTCGCCTCCTCTGAATTGTCCCTCTCCCTCTTCCATCCTCTCTTGCCTCCTCCTCTCTCTCCTCTCTCTCTTCCCTCTTCCTCATCCTTCATGCTCCTATCCTCCTCCCCTCCCTCCTTCTTCATCCTCTTCCTCCTCTTCTTTCCCCTCTTCCAAGGGTTTGGGTCTAGGGTAACCAGAGTTGTCCTAGACTCCTACTACCTGGTAACACCTCCAGGAGAACTCCGCTGAGGGCTCAGCTGTTCTCTCCAGTACAAAAGACTATGATGTTTAGCTGTTTTTCCTCTAGCAGGAGGTAAGCTTGGCTTCTTATATGGTGTTGAGTAAAGCTTACACCAATGTATTTAGATTGTAGGGTAGGTAGTGTAGTTAGGTATTATATGTAGTTCCGACCTAGGTGTAGTTATTGTAGGTTAATTGTAGGTTATTGTAGTTTTATTGTAGGTAATTATTGTTAGGTAAGTATTGTATTTGGCGAAACCCCGGCGAAGCACGAGGCTAGCTAACCCCACATCTTGGACCAACAAAGGCTAGCCCTAAGCTAGCGGGTAGCTACTGTTAAAACTTTTAGCGACTGTGGTTAGTTTGTTTCCAATGTTATATTCACGCTTAAGAGTACCTATAATTTGAGGGCCAGCTAGCTAGCCTACCATTCAGCTGTTTTTCTAACCTCATTATCCCGAGGCATTAACGTTAGGGTGTTGGTAAGCTGCTGTACTTATTACAGCTACTGATTGGCAGTCCTGTCCACCCAGACAGCTGTCGTCGGGTAAGTTTTGGCTTTATACATAGCTTGGGATTTGTCGAGTAAGGCGTAACTATGTATTTAGATTGTCGTTATGTATTATAGGTAGGCATCGTTGGGCTGTATTATACTAGGTATTATGGTAGTCATCGTGGGCTGTTGTGGGTAGTTTTTGTTGTATGTAGTTATTGTAGGTTACTTGTTGTATTCGTCGGCGGTTGGGCGGGCGTGCCGGGTGTGTAGCCAACGAAGCTAGCTAGCTAACTCACCTCTCTCGACTAGTTGGAGTAGCTATTAGGCAACGGTAGCAACTAATACAATATCCTTTATAGCCAGCATACATTCCGTTTCGCAGTCGACGAACCGTTTTTCAAACAAAGTCCACACAGCAGTCCATTGCTTTCTAGCCAACACTACCAGCTAGCTGTAACTGTGGTAGCTAAATACAATATCTTTGTGCTAGCTAGCCACAACGGTTTTTTTTTTTAATTCTTAGTTATTGCGCGTTATGAAAGAACTAGACACTGACACGAATTATCTGTTTAAGTGTGGTTACACACACTATTGGTAAGTTTTGTTGTAACCAAGTATTGGCTGCAACTGTGTGTTATGGTATGCTAGCATGCTAGTTAGCTATGGCGTCATAGTTTAGCTAGCTGAATAAAGTAAGTTGAGTCTATTCCTTGAAACATTGAACCGCTGTAGTTGACAACAATTCTAATTTCCTAAAGTTGGAAAGTTTGGGAGAGTTTTATATTCGGGTGGTTCAGTGTGAAACAATTATAGTTTCTGAGGTGAGAGTTGGGAGAGTGTATATTTTGTTGGTAAGGGAGGCCCTGCTCTCTCCTTTCCCAGATGTTTAGTTCGTTTCATTCTCGATTCGTCCTCATGCATTATTGTAATCCATCTGCTGACAGCGCTGTCAACTATCCTCTCCTAGCCTATCCATGTTCTCCAAAGTCCTCTGCCGCACAGGCTACACAAACGCCATCACGACACGCGTGGCTGGCCTTGCCTCTCTAACCTGGTGGTCCTGCACGCACCACCACCTCACCTGGAGTTTCCAGGTCCTCAGACAGCCTCTGAACTGCCGTTCTGCTGCCAACACGGCTGACTTCATCCCAGCCTATGCTACCCTCCAGTCCCCTCGACTTCCCTGGCGCTGACGGAAACATGGATATCACTGAAAGCACTGCTGACTCCTACTGCTCTCTCCGCGTCTGACATGTGTTCTCCGCATACCCCGAGAGCATCTGTCAGATGGTGTGGTGGCACAGGAATCCTCATCTCTCCCAAGTGGACATTCTCAATTTTTTTTTCTCCCCCGCCCCGCACCGCATCTGTCTATCTCCTCATTTGAATTCCATGCTTGGTCACAGTCACTAGCCTCATTTAAGCTTAATATCCTTGTCATCTATCGCCCTCCAGGTTCCCTTGTAGAGTTCATCAATGGAGCTTGACCCAAAGTGATCAGTGCCTTTTCCTGAAGGATGGCTCACACTTCTACAGTGTTTGGGGGATTTTCATCCTACCTAACGTCTACATTTGACTCAGTTCTCTCTGCTCCTTCTTTCCACACTCCTCTCCTCTTTTTGACCTCACCCTCTCACCGTCCCCGCCCCTACTCACAAGGCAGGCAATACGTCTTGACTTCATCTTTACTAGATGTTGGCTCTTCTACTAATCTCACACTGCAAACTCCCCTCCATGTCTCCTGACCACTACTTTGTAATCCTTTTCTCTCTCAGCGTCTCCTCCTAACACTACTCACTCTGCCACTACACGGATGGTAACGCGCCGCGCAAACCTTCGCTTCTCTCATCTCGCCACTACTCTCTCCTCCTTCCATCCTATCATCCTCTTCCGCTCTGCTTCATGCCTTCTCTCCTTCCCTATCTCCCTGATTCCTGCCTCCTCAAACCCTCCTCTCCCCTCCTTTCTGCATCCTTTGACTCCCTTGTGTCCCTCTATCCTCCCGGCCGTCTCGGTCCTCCCCTCCAGCTTCCGTGGCTTGTATGACGCATTGCGAGCGCACAGAACAGTAGCTCCGGCAGCTGATGCGGAATGGCAGAAACTAAACTCCCTGCCGACCTGGCATCTTTTCACTCCCTCCTCTCTACATTTTCTTCATCTGTTTACCTGCTGCTAAGGCCACTTTCTAACCACTCTAAAATTCCAAAGCATCTGCCTCTAACCCTAGGAAGCTCTCTTTGCACATTCTCCTCACTTAACTGATCTTCCGCCTCTCCCCCCCCCCCTCCCTCTCTGTGGATGACTTCGTCAACCACTTGAAAAGAAGGTTGAACGACATCCGATCCTCGTTTGTTAAGTCTAATGACACTGCTGTCATTCTGCTCAACCCTGGTCCCTAAACCCTATGCTTTGACTTCTTTCTCCCGTCTCTCTCCAGGATAAAATCTTGCGACTAGTGACTGGCAGGCCGCCCAACAACCTGCCCGCTTGACCCCATCCCCTCCTCTCTTCTCCCAGACCATCTCCGGTGAACCTTCTCCCCTACCGCTCACCTCGCTGATCAACGTCATCCTTGACTCGCTGGCTATGTTCCCGTCCCGTCCTTTCAAGAAGTCGAGGCGAGAGTGCAACCCCTTCCTCAAAAAACCAACACTCGATCCCACTGCTGTCAACTACTACAGACCAGTATGCCCTTCTTTCTTTTCTTTCCAAAAACTATTGCGCGTGCCGTCTTTAGGGCCCAAACTCTCTTGCTATCCTCTCTCGAAATGACCTTCTTGATCCAAACCAGTCAGGTTTTTCAGGACTGGTCAGCTCAACTGAGACTGCTTGCTATCTCTGGTCACGGAGGCTCTCCGCACTGCTAACTACTCACTCTCTAACTCTCTCTCCTCTGCTCTGTGTCTTCTATACCTGTCCTGCTGCCTTGATACTGTGACATCAGATCCTCCTCTCCACCCTCGTCCGAGCTGGGCATCTCGTCGCGGCTCACTCTCTGGATTGCGTCCTACCTGACACGTCGGCTCCTCGCATAGTGGCGTGGCGAGAAGCTGTACTCAGCACCACGTTTGCTCCTCAAAAACCAACACACTGGTGTCCCCAGGGCCTCAGTTCTAGGTCACCCTCCCTTTTCTCCCTATACATACACCAAGTCACTTGGCTCTCGTCATATCATCACATGGCCTCTCCTATCATTGCTACGCTGAGTCGCGGAGAGTGGGTAGAGCCGATAACACAACTAATCTTCTCCTTTTCCCCTTCTGATAACCAGCGTGCGCATCGTACATCTCTGCATGTTCCTGGCAGACATATCAGTATGGATGAACGTATCACAACTTCACAGCTGAACCCTGGCAAGACGGAGCTGCTTTGCTCTTCCTCCCGGGGAAGACTGCCGCGTTCCATTGATCTGCGCCATCACGAAGGTTGACAACTCCGTTGTGTCCTCCTCACCAGAGTGCGAAGAGCCTTGGTCGATCCTGCAGGTTCGATGCTCCTAACTACCATTCCGGAGAGTACGACCCTGCCTTACACACAGGAAGCGGCACAGGTCCTAATCCAGGCACTTGTCCATTTTCTCCCGTCTGAATTACTGCAACTCGCTGTTGGCTGGGCTCCCTGCCTGTGCCATTAAACCCCTACAACTCATCCGAGATGCCGCAGACCCCGTCTGGTGTCCACCTTCCCAAGTGCCCTCTCACGTCACCCCCCTCCTCCGCCACACTCCACCTTTTTTTTGGCTTCCAGTTGAAAAGCTCGCATCCGTTACAAGACCATGGGCTTTCTGCCTATGGAGCAGTGAGGGGAACGTCAACCTCCGTACCTTCATGGCTCTGATCAGTCCCCTACCCAAACGAGGGCATTGCGTTCATACCACCTCTGGCCCTGCTGGCTCCCCTTCTCTGCGTAAGCATAGTTTCCCCCTGCTCAGGCCCAGTCAAAACTGTTCGCTGCCTCTGGCTAAACCCATGGTGGAAACAAGCTCTCCTCAAGCACGGACGCCCGGGAAGCCGGAATCCACTCACTCACCTTCCGGAGACATTTGAAACCCTCACCTCTTTAATGAATACCTGGATAGGATCAAGTAATGCCCTTCTACTTTTTTTTTTAAAGTGGTTTATCCCACTGGCTATAAGGTTAATGCGCCAATTTTGAAGTCCGATCTGGATAAGAGCATCTGCTAGGTGGTGACGTAAATGTAAATGTTACATGTAATGGGGGGTTATCCTCTGGGACAGACTGTCCTCATTCTCAGGACCGACCCACCCAAAGCCTGTCTACAACTGCCTGGTGAACCTTACACAACCCACCAAACCCCAGAATCCAGTTTTCAAAGGACCAATTAAATTGAAAAAGAGGAACCTGACACAAGAGGACAGTGCAGTGTATTTCTGTGCTGCCGATAGCACAGGGCAGCAGATCCTATTTCAGCCCTAACAACACCCACATCTCAAATACCCAGTCCACACCTCACACCTTCACTACAGTGTTCTGAACCACATCCTCCATACTAAAACATCCTCAATACTAACATCCTCAATACTAAACTCCCACAATACTAAACATCCACAATCCTAAACATCCACACAATACTAAAACTCCTCAATACTAAACCCATCCACAATACTAAACATCCACAAATACTAAACATCCTCAATACTAAACATCCTCAATACTAAACCATCCTCATACTAGAACATCCACTAGTACTAAACATCCCAATACTAGACATCCTCCATACTAAACATCCTCAATTACTAACCACCACAATATACAAAGCATCCTCAATACTAACCATCCTCAATACTAAAAACATCAACATAAATAAACATCCACAATAATACCACTCCCAAAAAATTATAACATTTAGGGTTTATTTCCTTCAAAATAATAGAGAGCCTTCTCTTTTACAACTCTATGTTTTGTGTTATGTCACCGTTAGCAACGCCCTTCCAGCCGATCTCAGCGAGAGCAGGAGCATGATGTCACACTGTCTGTAGGGCGATACATTCAGCTATAAGCTCCTCCCGCCCTCAGAACAAACACTCTGAACACTCAGATGTGTGTGTTGGTGTTCTACATTCTACTCATAGAGATGGAGGTATCACTGATTCTGCTGCAACACCAGAGCAGGGCTCTGCCAAGCTTGTCCTAGCATGACAGATACTTTTAAAACAATTTTTAACATGTCGCGAGTGACTCTTTTTTTTTTTTATAGCTTTCAAAAACTGTGTTTTCCTGTCAATATACGCTGGTACAAATGATCGTTTATAACAGCATTGGGCATAGACAGGCTCATAAAATTAAATATTTTGTATTTCCCCCGGAATTCTGTGTACTCGATTTTTATTTTCCTGGTTTTTGGATTTTGTTTCTGTTTGTTTTTTTACCCTAAATTATTACAATTATTCATAGAGAAAACAACAAAAAATGGATGTTCTCCGTCTGTTCAATGCTTAAATCACATCAGAAGACCATTTTTTGAGGTCTCGCTTATTTTGTGAAACTCCCCTTTAATTGTGCATCTGAGCACGACAGGAAAGTGTCAGTCTAAGAGTGTTGCTTGCTGCTGTTTGGGGTACTTGCTGCAGCACGTCATGGCAGAGTTTGTAAAAGCAATGGCCACCTAATTGATAAAAATCATTATGATAGAGTTCTGCCAGGGAAGCCTACTTTGCTCTTACATATATTATTGAGAAGGTTGTTGGGAAAGTATTTCTGTCTACTGTAGTGTCGAGTACAGAGTACATTCGCGCTACGAAATAAGCAAAAACTTCCTCAGGAATATTATAAGTACCTCAATAACATTTTATTTTATTTATTTTAATCCGTCCATTTTATTTTATTTATTTTATAAATCCGTCAACATATCTCTAATTTATCAATTCAATAGGTCCTCAAGAAAACAGTTTTTTCATCTTCAAACAGCAGCCGATGTCACAACCAGAATACACCATTAGACTCTAAATCTCTTTTGCTCCTTCGATTCGTCTGAGCCTCCCCACAGTGTAGGCAGAGGAGTGACCTATTTACCCCTACGATCACTCTAGTGTCCCGTAAAATCACAACGCATAGCCGCAGTACATTCATCACTAACACGATTTCACAGTGGAAGGAGTTCCCTCTCAGCTCTCTTCACTCCAGAACAACAGAACGTTAGCATTCCCCGCTATAGCTCCTCTCCTTTACCCTTATAGACAAACAATACACCTTAACAGAGTGCTCAAAAAACATCAGGCACCAAGCCCAAACTATCTAAACACAATATTGGTGGCTCGTCCATTCCAATTGGACCACCAGGAAAAAATATCAGAACATAACCCGCATCAAAATTGGCATGTAGCAAGAATTAGCATTTAGCATTTAGCATTAGCATTATGCTGTAGCATGAAGCATCATTATCAGGCCTACGTTTAGCATTTTCTCCTCCGCCGTGCCCGTAAAATTCTTTATGAGTGCTAAATTTGTGCTACCAACGAGGTCCCTGTGGAATTGAAATGAGTGGTCACATCAATCAAACCATTCGTCCACTATCAGCTGAGCGGTAACATACAATATCATATACCACGGCCTCCAGTCCCCCAGGACTCACCTAATCACACCTAACGCGTTATTAGGATTTTTGGCCCACCTAGAGGTCGCCTTTATAAAAGGGCTTACCGTTGATTCCCACAGTTCTAAGTTACATACATATGCCTAGACCTTATTCCTCTCAATCGTTGTTCTTGAACTCTTATTCAAGCAAAACAATATTCTCTATAGACACTCTAGATAGACACTCCCCCCCTTTTGCGCTGTTTACCAGTGCAAAAATGTAGAATGGTTAGGCCAGACCCCTAGTCCACAGCAATAAAAGCAACAGCAGCACACACCGGTCCTTTACGGTACATCTCCTCCAGCTCACAACCCAAAATCAAGCGAAGGAAACACACGACAAGACCGTGAGAAATCTCACCCTTAAGCCGGCGTCTTGAGCGAGAGTCACGTCGTTGCTCATGAATATAACACTGAAGAGACGCAGACCGCCTCATCACTCGTCGCCACAATTTTTGTAGTATCGAGTCAATGTTTGCTATTATGCTGTAACAAAGGAGTCCGCTTATACTGAGGCTTTGGATCATAAGTTTATTCATATCACACGAAGATTTCAGCATAAGTTTACAGATTCCTAGAGCATCCGGAGAGCAGAGTCCCCAAAAGAATATGTCTGCTCTAAATGTCTTTGTTCAAACCCAGTACTTATATATTCCCCAGAATTGGGTGGCTCCCTCTACTGTCCAATCCCCTGTCTACAACAACACACACACTCCCTCTGTTCTATGGGGTGTCACCCTAAACGGCTCCCTCGTGAACTGAATAATAAACATCCTCTCAGGTTCCACTTGAAACATTAGGGTCAAAGTCAAAATTCTTAATACACTACACTACCCATAAACCCTTTTATCATTGCATTGCTAAGTGGCTACATATGGCAGGGACAGACTGGGACAAAAAATTCAAACCCCGACATTTTTATCAGCACCTGCCCACATCACCTGAGTTCCTCTGTCTGGAGATACAACTCACCACTATAACTGTTCCTCTGTCTGGAGACACAACTCACCACTATAACTGTTCCTCTGTCTGGAGACACAACTCACCACTATAACTGTTCCTCTGTCTGGAGATACAACTCATCACTATAACTGTTTCCTCTGTCTGGAGATACAACTCACCACTATAACTGTTCCTCTGTCTGGAGATACAACTCACCACTATAACTGGAGATACACGTCCTCTGTCTGGAGATACAACTCACCCACTAATACTGTTCCTCTGTCTGGAGATACAACTCACCGCTATAACTGTTCCTCTGTCTGGAGATACAACTCACCACTAATACTGTTTCCTCTGTCTGGAGATACAACTCACCACTATAACCTGTTCCTCTGTCTGGAGATACAACTCACCACTATAACTGTTTTCTCTGTCTGGAGATACAACTCACCACTAATACTGTTCCTCTGTCTGGAGATACAAACTCACCACTATAACTGTTCCTCTGTCTGGAGATACAACTCATCACTATAAACAAGACACGTCCCATCAAGTTCTCCGTGGACCGCATGGTGTCACCCAACACCTTTGATGCACTCGGCTGCAACACCTCCTCCTGCAAGTTGCTCCATCTACGCCCGGTTTCTTCAATTCCGGTCCTGGAGGGCCGAAACACTTCTGTTTTTTATTTTTTTCCTGGTAGTTAATTGCACTCACCTGGTGTCCCAGTCCTGAATTAGCCCCTGATTAGAAGGAGAGGATGAAAAACAGAGGTTGTTTCGGCCCTCCAGGACCGGAATTGAAGAACCCTGATCTACGCCATGGCCCAAACCAGTGATACCAAATAAGATTTCATGATCGGGCCCCCCTCTCGTCACCACCCTTCCCCATCTACAGATCAGACCCATAGGGATATGCAACACTAAGTACTCTGAAAAGAACAACTAATTATTGACCTCTCTGCCCCCCGCAACAGCCACATCCCCAGTATCAACAGCCTCATTCCCAGTATCAACAGCCACATCCCCAGTATCAATAGCCTCATTCCCACCAATACTTCTCTTTAGAGTATCTTTTTCCAGAAATTCAGGATCGTGGCGCTAGCCTCCGACTCATATTCCCTCCGTTTTCAGAACCATCTTCCACCCTGAATCCTTCCCTCCGCCACCTGATCGCGTCCAATGAACCATCCGCATCAGTCTCGCCCCCCCGGACACTCTATTCCTATTGGACATCCTGGAGATGCTTCCACTCTTTCCGCACAACAACATCCCCTTCCTTTCCTTCGACCTCATCACCATCATCCAGGCCCATTCCTCTCTCTCCATCTGCAGACGTCCACCATCCAAGTTTACCTCACGTCATCAATTTCTTTGTGAAACTCCTCACTGGTGCCCCGTGCCCTGCCATCTCCAGTCCACAAACAACTCAACTCCTCAAAGGTCTTCAAAGAATAGAACAGTCCTTTCTTCATGAACACCGTCTTCCTCACCTCCTGCATCCAGACCCTCAGATCCAGATATCTTTCCCCTTCTGTTGACGCTTCTGCCCTTGAATCCATGTTCCTCCTCGCCTTCTTCAGATTTCCTGTTATGTTATGAATTTCCCCCTCTGACTTCCACTCCTTCCATCCTGACCGTCACTCCTGCATCTCAGACATCACCATCCAATCTCAAGACTCCCTCATCTTCACCCTCAAAAGAACCAGACAGATCAGGCCTTTAAAAAACCCTCTCCCGTCTTCCTGTTCCACTCCTCCCATCCTTCATCAGCCTTATGAACCTCTGGCCTACCTCACCACCAACCTCCGGCCATCCCTCACAACCCCCTCTTCATCACAGAAACCGCCATGTTGCTTTCCCGCCATTGGGTCCATCTCCATCTCATCATCTTCAAATCCGTTTTCCTCTTTCACTTCCTTCTCCGGACACTCCTTCCAGATCGGTGCCGCCACCTCTGCTTCTCACCAATGGCTGCCTGACCACACAGTTCAACTTCTTAGCAGCTGGTCCTCCCAAGCCTACCACAGCTACATCCGATCCAAACCCCACAAGATCACATCTGAGCCCACAATAGCCTCTGTTCCTGAATCCTTATCTTTCAGTCCTGACCTTTTGGGGTTTGCACTGCACAAGACACCTACCCCCCAACAGGACTGCTTCCCCTACACAAGAGCATGTCAGAATGCGTGGATGTGGTGTATGAATCAATCGCAGGACACAGAGGCTTAGTCCAAAAGTCTTTAGTCAAGACAAAATGACACTGCTACAAACAGAGCCGGAGGCACGAGAAAATTACGCACACTGCGTAAACGAGCAAATGCAACAAACGCGCACACAAGTGCGGACTCTCTATAAACAAAACAAATAGAGAAAAATGTACTGACTGCTCCCAGCTGACAAAAGAACAAACTACACCAAACACATGCCAGAAAACAACGAGAACTTAAAGGACACATAATCACACTAAACGGGAACAGGTGTACCAAACAGACCAAACGCAAACAAACGTAGAAAAACAAAGAACGTGGGCAGCTAGTACTCCGGAGACGACGACCGCCAAAGCCTGGCCGAACAAGGAGAAGGAGCAGCCTCGGCCAAAACCGTGACAGTACCTAACCCCCCCCCTTGACGCGCGGCTCCAGCCTGTGTGCGCCGACCCCGGCCTCGGGGGACGACCAGAGGACGCGGAGCAGGGCGCGTGGGATGACCACGATGGAAATCAGTCAGAAGAGACGGGTCTAAGATGTCTCTCCTCGGCACCCAGCACCGCTCCTCCGGACCGTACCCCTCCCACTCCACGAGATATTGGAGACCCCCCATCCGACGTCCTCGAATCCAGGATGGATCGCGAACTGTGTACGCCGGAGCCCCTCGATGTCCAGCGGGGGCGGAGGAGTCTCTCCTATCTCACAGTCCTGGAGTGGACCAGGCTACCACCGCCTGAGGAGAGACACATTGAACGAGGGGTTTTAATATTCTTATAAATCAACAGGTAGTTGTAACCTGTAACACACCTCGTTCAACCTCCTCAGGACTTTTAAAAGGCCCCACAAACCGCCGACCCAGCTTCCGGCAGGGCAGGCGGAGGGCATGTTTTCTGGTCGAGAGCCAGAATCGATCTCCCGGTGCGTACACACCGGATCCCTCACTGCGGTGGAGATCGGCGCTCGCCTTGTTGTCGACGGATTGGCCTGCTGCAGATGGACGTGTGCAGCTTTCCACGTCTCCTCCGAGCGCCGCACCCACTCATCCACCGCAGGGGCCTCGGTCTGGCTCTGATGCCCAGGTGCCAGAGCCGGTTGGTACCCTAATACACATTGGAAAGGAGTTAGTTTGGTGGATGAGTGGCGAAGAGAGTTCTGTGCCATCTCGGCCCAGGGAACATACCTCGCCCACTCCTCCGGCCGGCCCTGGCAATACGACCTCAGAACCTACCCACATCCTGGTTTACCCGTTTCGACCTGCCCATTGCTACTCAATCTCCTCGGTGGTACCCCGAGGTAAGGCTCACCGAGAGACCCCCAAGCGCTCCCATGAACGCTCTCCAGACTCGAGAGGTAAACTGGGGGCCTCGATCAGACACTATATCCTCGGGTACCCCGTAATGCCGGAAGACCGTGAGTGAATAGAGCCTCAGCGGTCTGTAGGGCAGTAGGGAGCCCCGGCATGGGAAGGGAGACGACAGGCCGCCTTCGAGAACCGATCCACAACGACCAGGATGGTGGTATTCCCCCTGGGAGGGGGGAAGGTCTGTAACAAAATCCAGCCGAGAGGTGAGACCAGGGTCGTTGTGGAACGGGCAGGGTTGTAACTTTACCCCGGGGCAGGTGTCTGGGTGCCTTTACACTGGGCACACACCGAGCAGGAGGAAAACATAAACCCTCACATCCCTGGCTAACGTTGCCACCAGTATTTTAGTGCTAAGGCAGTGCACTGTCCGGCCAATACCTGGATGTCCAGAGGAGGGTGACATGTGAGCCCAATAAATAAGTCGATCCCGAACCTCGAACGAACGTACGTCCGACCCACAGGACACTGGGGAGGACTAGGATCGGTACGCAACGCCCCGCGTCGAATTTCGGAGTCGACTTCCCACACCACCGGTGCCACCAGACAAGACGGCGGTAGTATGGGTGTGGGCTCAACGGACCTCTCCTCCGTGTCATAAACCGCCGGGGACAGGGCGTCTGCCTTACCGTTCTGGGACCCAGGGTATGTACGTGATCTTAAATACGAACCGGGCCAGAGACATGTTCCACCGAGCCTGGCGAGGGTTCAATCTCCTAGCTGCCCGGATTTTTTGGTACTCCAGGTTCTGGTGGTCAGTCAAAATGAGGAAAGGGTGTTGAGGCCCCTCAAGCTCAATTGCCTCTCCAAACCCTTTTACCGGGCCCTGTACAACGGCTAGCAAGCTCCTGTCCCCTACGTCATAATTTAGCTCCACCGGGCTGAGCTTTTTAGAGTAAAAAGCACAGGGACGGAGTTTTAGGTGGCGTGCCCAGACCGTTGCGAGAGCACGGCCCCTATACCCGGCCTCAGAACGCATCCCACCTCGACCTGGAATGGTAGCGTGGGATCCGGATGCGCCAGCACCGGAGCCGAAGTAAACATGTCCTTCAGTCTCCCAAAAGCCTATCAGCCTCAGCAGACCACTGCAAGCGCACCGGGAAGCCCCCCCTTAAGAAGGGACGTGATGGAGCTGCCACTTGTCCAAAACCCCGGATAAACCTCCTGTAGTAATTCGCAAAGCCCAAGAACCGCTGCACCTCTTTAACGTTGGTTGGGGTTTGCCAATTACGCATGGCAGACACTCGGTCAACCTCCATCTTCACCCCTGACGCAGACAACTGATAACCCAAAAAGGATACAGACTCCTGGAAAAACAGACATTTCTCTGCCTTGACATATATGTCATGCCGCCAACAGCCTCCCCAACACTCGGCGCACCAGGGCTACATGCTCGCTCGGGTATAGAAGAGTACACCAGAATGTCGTCAAATGTACACGACCACTCCTTGCCCCTGCATATCCCTGAAGATCTCATCTACGAAGGATTGAATACTGAAGGAGCATTCATTAACCCGTATTGCATGACAAGATACTCGTAATGACCCGAAGGTGGTACTAATGCTGTCTTCCATTCATCTCCCTCCCTAATGCGCACCAAGTTGTAGGCGCTCCTGAGGTCCAACTTTGTGAAGAACCCGCGCTCCGTGTAATGACTCCGTCATAGTCGCAATCAGAGGGAGTGGATAACTGTATTTCACAGTAATCTGATTGAGAACTGCGGTAATCAATACACGTGCGCAACCCCCCATCTTTTTTCTTCACAAAAAAAGAAGCTTGAGGACGCAGGGAAGTGGAGGGCCGTATGTATCCCTGTCTCAGAGACTCGGCTATATAAGTCTCCATAAGCTCTCTTCTCCTCTTGAGACAAAGATACACATGGCTCCGCGGAAGCGCAGCTCCTAACTGGAGGTCTCTATCGCACAATCCCCCTGTCTATGTGGTGGCAATTGCGTCGCCCTCGAGCCTTGCTAAACACAAGTGCTAAATCCTCATACTCGGGGGGAACGTGCATTGCGGGCACTTGTTTGGACTCTCCACCGAGGTCGCCCCCAACGGAAACACCCAGACATCGACCCACACACTGGCAGAGACCACTCCTTAAGAGCCCTCTGTTGCCACGAAATAGAGGGATTATGGGGTCATCAAACAGGGAATGCCCCAGCACCACCGGATATACGCAGGAGAGTCGATAAGATATAGCTGAATAGTCTCCTCATGACCCCTCCTGCATCCCCATCCTAAGTGGCGCTGTGACTCTCCCTAATCAACCCCGATCCCAACGGACTGCTATCTAGAGCATGTACAGGGAAAGGATTGTTGACAGGAAGGAGAGGAATCCCTAACTCTACACAACATTTCCGATCTACAAAATTCCCGGCTGCGCCTGAATCTACTAGCGCCTTATGCTGTGAACGAGGTGCAACCTGTGGAAAACAAACAAGTATGGTTAGGTGCACAACCAGAGAGCTCTTGGTAAGTGGGGCGCCTACTCACCTGGAAGGACTCTCCAGTGCGTGGCCCTGCCGTGTCCGTCCCCTTGGAGACCCCCCCCCAGCACCTAGCCACAGTGTGTCCCTCCACGGCCACAGTAGGTAACAGGGGTTGGCCCCCTTTGGACACCTTCTCTCTCCTCTCTAGCGCCAGCACACCCCCCGAGCTCCATAGGACTCGGCTCGGAGGTGCTGAGGGTGGAATGGGACGACCCCCACTCAGGACGTCCGCAAGGGGTAGCCAGCAGGTGTCGAGACGAATGGCCATGTCCACCAACTGGTCAAACGTAAGGGTGGTGTCCCTGCAAGCCAACTCACGACGGACGTCCTCCCGTAGGCTGCATCATCGGAAGTGTCTATGAGGGCTGCTCATTCCACCCTGCGTCTTGCCGCTAGAGTCCGGAACTCCATGCAAACTCCTGGGCGCTCCTCCTCCCCTGTCCAGTGGTAGAATAGACGCTCTCCGGGCCTCGCCGCCGCCTTCCCCTCAGGTGGATGGTCGAACACAGCCCTGAAGCGACTGGAGAACTCCGCATAGGGATCGTCGTGGCGTCTATCCTCCTCCCATTCGGCGTTGGCCCATTTCAACGCCTTGCCGGTGAGACAGGAGATGAGGCGGAAACGCTCGTTCGTTGTCCCGAGGGCGCGCCGGGTGTACGGTGGCTAGGTAGAGTTCTACTTGTTAGGAGAAAACCCTGACACCGGCAGCGGTGCCATCATACGCCCTCGGAGCGAGAGCCGAATCCCACTGGGTTCCGGAGCTTGGACGAACGGACTGACCGGTGATGGTGGTAAGGTAGGAGGAGGCGCGGGTACCCAACTGATGCAGGGTATTCATCACTCCCTGCAGAGCGGTTGTGATTTGGACCTATCCTGTCATCCTGTCCGCGGACGTGCTCCTCCCATGACTCGGTTCGCTGCTGCTCTTCCTGCTGATTCCATGAAATGGTGTGTAGTTTCTGTCAGAATGCGTGGATGTGGTGTAGGAATCAATCGCAGGACACAGAGGCTTAGTCCAAAGTCTTTAGTCAAGACAAAATGACACTGGCTACAAAACAGAGCCGGAGGCGCACGAGAAAATTACGCTCACGTGCGTAAACGAGCAAAATGCAACAAACGCGCACGACAAGTGCGGACTCTCTAATAAACAAAACAAATAGAGAAAAATGTACTGACTGCTCCAGCTGACAAAAGAACAACTAAACAACACATGCCAGAAACAACGAGAACTTAAAGGACACATATTCAAAACTAACGAGAACAGGTGTTACCAAACAGACCGAAACCAAACAAACATCGAAAACAAAGAACGGTGGCAGCTAGTACTCTCCGGAGACGACGACCGCCGAAGCCTGCCAGAACAAGGAGAAGGAGCAGCCTCGGCCGAAACCGTGACAGAGCACTCGTTCTCCAGCGTCCTTTGGACACCACACCCCTACACCAAAGCACTCGTTCTCCAGCGTCTTACGGACAACCTTGGCCCTACACCAAGATCACTCGTTTCTCCGACGTTCTATGGACAACCACACCCCTCAACAACCAAAAGCAGTTGCTCTCCAGTGGTCCTAAGGACAACCTTGTACGTAGTGTAGAATGCCTCTCTGAACGTTTTCAACTTAAAGCGATCCCAACACAGTGGAGTGTATTTCTGTGCTGCTAGTTTATGCACAGTGTTGCAGAACCCCTTGTCTACACTACAAAAACCGTCTCAGTAGATTATACCATAAAATGAAAAATCTTCCTCAAAACTGCATTTGAGATCTGAATTTGATTATGCCAATTTAACAGGGTTTTGCCATTACATCAGTGATGATTTCACTTCCTGTTCCTCCTCCTCTCCAGTCAGTTGAGATGGTTTGACGATTGATTTAGATTAGTTGGTTGTTGATGATCATCAGTGATGATGTCACATCCTGTTCCTCCTCCTCTCCAGTCAGTAGAGATGGTTTGATGGTTGATTTAGATTAGTTGGTTGTTGATGATCATCAGTGATGATGTCACTTCCTGTTCCTCCTCCTCTCCAGTCAGTTTGAGATGGTTTGATGGTTGATTCAGATTAGTTGGTTGTTGATGATCATCAGTTCATGATGTCACGTCCTGTTTCCCTCCTCCTCTCCAGTCAGTAGAGATGGTTTTGATGGTTGATTCAGATTAGTTGGTTTGTTGAGGATCATCAGTGATGATGTCACTTCCTGTTCCTCCTCCTCTTCCAGTCAGTTGAGATGGTTTGATGGTTGATTCAGATTAGTTGGTTTTGTTGATGATCATCAGTGATGATGTCACTTCCTGTTCCTCCTCCTCTCCAGTCAGTAGAGATGGTTTGACGGTTGATTCAGATTAGTTGGTTGTTGATGATCATCGGTGATGATGTCCACTTCCTGTTTCCTCCTCCTCTCCAGTCATTTTGAGATGGTTTGATGGTTGATTCAGATTAGTTGGTTGTTGATGATCATCAGTGATGATGTCACTTCCTGTTCCTCCTCCTCTCCAGTCAGTTGAGATGGTTTTGATGGTGATTGATTCAGATTAGTTGGTTGTTGATGATCATCAGTGGATGATGTCACACTTCCTGTTCCTCCTCCTCTCCAGTCAGTAGAGATGGTTTTGATGGTTGATTCAGATTAGTTGGTTGTTGATGATCATCACTGACAGTCAACATGTACAAACCTCTCATCATCTAGCACACTACTTTTGTGCTTACAGGTAATAATCTAGGAAATTATCATTTGTTGTAGATTCATAATTGGTATGATGTATATTCATCCTTTATGTATGCTATGCTAGTGAAAGTCTTCTCTCCATCTCTCCTCAGGTCTCTCTCTCAGTGTTTGAGGTTCACCAGACTCCCTCTACAGTCTTCAGCAGACCAGGAGAGAATGTTCAACTCTTCTGCCACCATCAGAAATCAGACTATAGTGTGATGTTGTGGTACCATAATCACAAGGAGAAACAGCACTGAAACTCATTGGATATTTGAATTATAAGAATCCAACCATTGAGAGTTCATAATGAAAAGCATTTCAATATGAGTGGGGATTTTGAGTGACGATGGCCCAAAGAATTGCTCTCTGAACATGTTCAACGTAAAACGACCCCAACACAGTGCAGTGTATTTCTGTGCTGCTAGTTATGCACAGTGTTTGCAGATTCCCTGTCTACACTACAAAAACCTTCTCTCATTCACTGTCTCAGTGAGATTATACTGAAGCAACACCTCCCTCACACCTGCACTGAAGCTCTGGATTTGATTCAGTGCCAATATAATATCACAGTAAAGCTGTCTGGATTCTGTCATTTACATGTCACTGATGAGGTCACTTCCGGTTCCTCCTCTCCAGTCAGTTCAGATGAGATGTCAGTTGGTTGTCAACGATCACTAAGTCAACATGATCAGACCTCTTCTCATTGTCACTGTCCCACTATTCTGGATCACAGGTAAGTTAAGCAACAGTTATTTAGTAGTTCCCTACAATACGTATTAAACATGAAAAGTGTAGCAATTTTGCATTAATGTGTACAAATAATTACTAATCAAAGGTTTTTCTGTAAACTTGAGAAATGGTGGTACAATCCTTTGTTATGTACTGTAAAATAAAAGTAATGTTCTCTCTCTCCCCACAGGTGTCTCTCTCAGTAAATCAGTGTCCCAGTCTCCCTCCGCGTTGCTGGTAAAGCCTAATACTTCTGTCACACTCACTGCAGTCATAAAATCCCCAGCTATAACACTATCCTCTGGTACCAGCGTTCTGTGGGAGACACGGCCCCTAACCTCATAGCGTATACATACTATAAAACCCCTACAGTTGAACCCCCATATAAAGTTATTTTGATGTGAAAGGAGATGGAGAGAATGATGCCTACCTTAATCTCTCCTCAAACTGAGACCAGCTGAAGACAGTGGGAGTATTTCTGTGCAGCCAGTCTACACAGTGGTGCAGAGACCAAGTCTACTCTACAAAAACCTCTACTTTCAGATCCATCTGACACTATAATCAACACCCTGCATTAAACCACATGAACTAACAGACGTCTGTTCAGAGAGAGAGACTGGGGGAGAGAGAGAGAGAGAGAGAGAGAGAGAGAGAGAGAGAGAGAGAGAGAGAGAGAGAGAGAGAGAGAGAGAGAGAGAGAGCAGAGCATTAGTTATCTGCCAATCAAAGTCACTGTGATAATGTACTTTCCCCTGTCTGTCTCTGTGTGAATCTTTACAACAGATGATCCTGCTCTTTTTCTCTCTGTAGTTCAGACAGACTGTCACCATGATCCTCACTGTCTGTTCGGTATCACTATGTCTCACAGGTAAGACTAAGAGCCATAATAATATTTTACAGGTACCAGACATTTCATTGTCATGGAGGAAATCTGTGTTTTGCTAGCATTTTGTCTCATTTGGATACATAGAAATCTGTTGACAATCAATTCAAAGGTCAACTTAGATTCACAAACATTTGATCATCTCCTCCTCATCTTCCTCTTCTCTTCCTCCTCCTCTTCCTCCTCCTCCCCTCTTCTTGTCCTCTGCTTTTCTCTCTTCCTCTCCTCCTCTCCTCCTCTTCCTCCTCCTCCCCTCTTCTTGTCCCTCTCCTCTTCCTCCCTCTCTCCTCCTCCTCCTCTCCTCCTCTCTTCCTCTTCCTCATCTTCCTGCTCCTCCTCCCTCCTCCCCTCCTCCTCTTCATCCTCTTCCTCCATCCCTCTTCCTCCTTCCAGGGTTGGGTCTAGGTACCAGAGTTGTCCAGACTCCTGCTACCTGGTTTGAAGGTTTCGGGTAAGCTTGGCGTCGGGTAAGTTTTGCTTTATACATAGCTTGGGCTTTGTCGAGTAAGGCTTAAACTATGTATTTTAGATTGTAGTTAGGTATTGTAGGTAGGTATCGTGGTTTGTTGTAGGTAGTTTGTTATATGTAATTTATTGTAGGTTAGTATTGTATTCGGGCGGTGCCGGGGTGTAGCACAAAGCTAGCTAGCTAGCTAACTCACCACCTGTACTAGCTGGCGAGTAGCTATTAGCAACGTATAGTTTTGTTTCACGCCTGAGAGTGCCTGTAATTACGCCAGCTGGCTGCCTACAATAATTACATACAATAACTGCCTACCATTCAGCTGTTTTCTAACCTCATTGTCTGAACCGTTAACGTTAGTAGCAAGTGCTACTGTGGCTTGAAAATTAGCAAGCTTGTTGCAACCTGGATAGCTACTTGTAAACAATAGCTGGAAACGACCGAAGCGAACAGACGCGAACTGGCTGAGTCATTCAGTGGCTAGCTTTGCACTTGGCTAGCTAACAGTAGCTGCTAGGGGTAAGTCATAACCTACACTTGTGTTTTGTTTTTACATATTGATAGCCCGAGTTCGCTCAAGGAATTCGGGACATGGGTGACTAGTTAACGTTAGTTTGGGCTGTCTCTGTGTGTTCTGCCGTGAAAGGAGGGGTTCTTCTTTGTCTGAAAGCATGGCTAGCTAGTTTGCTAACTATTCTAGCTAACTAACTGGCTGAATAAGTTGACGACGGACTCGCTCAAGCTGTCGGGACTAACCCACAACGTTAGACACGGACACGAACGATCTGCTTGTGTGTTGATACACTGGTGGTTTGTTGTGGCTGAGTATTGGCGCTAAACCCTGCTGCTGTTGACCGGCATGGCTAGCTGGCTGTGGCGTCTTATGACGATTTGCCCGGACGTTTTTCACGGAATAATACTGCACCTAGTTAGCTAGCTGAATAAACTATGTTAGTCTATTCCTAGAAAACATTGAACCGCTGTAGTTTACAACAATTATATATTTTCTGAGGTGGAAGTTGGGAGCGTTATATTTGGGAGTTTGTGGTGAGGGAGGCCCGCTCATTTTATTCCGATCTCCTCTGCATTATTGTAGCCATCTCATCTGCTGCAGCCTGTCAACTATGGCCTCTGCCTATCCCTGTTCTCTCCTCTCCGCACAGGCTACACAAACGCCTCACACCGCGTGGCGTGCTGCCTCTCTAA
Source organism: Coregonus suidteri (assembly GCA_036851935.1). Classification (NCBI taxonomy): domain Eukaryota; kingdom Metazoa; phylum Chordata; class Actinopteri; order Salmoniformes; family Salmonidae; genus Coregonus; species Coregonus suidteri. The sequence goes on along the minus strand of CM072240.1, from coordinate 47,813,415 downwards.
CCTGGTGGTCCCTGCACGCACGACCCACGTGGAGTTTCCAGGTCTCAGCAGCCTCTGGAACTGCGTTCTGCTGCCAACAAGGCAGACTTCATCCCAGCCTATGCTACCCTCCAGTCCCTCGACTTCTTGGCGCTGACGGGAACATGGATTACCACTGAAAACACTGCTACTCCTGCTGCTCTCATCTCGTCTGACCATGTGTTCTCGCATACCCCAAGAGCATCTGTCAGCGGGGTGGGTGGCACAGGAATCCTCATCTCTCCCAAGTGGACATTCTCAATTTTTTCCCCTGACCCATCTGTCTATCTCCTCATTTGAATTCCATGCTGTCACAGTCACTAGCCCATTTAAAGCTTAATATCCTTGTCATATATCGCCCTCCAGGTTCCCTTGGAGAGTTCATCAATGAGGCTTGACCGCCTTGATAAGTTCCTTTCCTGAGTACTGGGCTCACCCCTCACAGTTCTGGGGGATTTCAACCTCCCTACGTCTACATTTGACTAATTTCTCTCTGCCTCCTTCTTTTCCACTCCTCTCCTCTTTTGACCTCGGACCAAAACAACCTCACCCTCTCACCGTCACCCGTCCCCACCCTACTCACAAGGCAAGCATAACGCTTGACCTCATCTTTACTAGATGCTGTTTCTTCTACTAATCTCACTGCAACTCCCCTCCAAGTCTCCGACCACTACTTTGTATCCTTTTCTCTCTCCCTCTCCTCCAACACTACTCACTCTGTCCCCTACACAGATGGTAATGCGCCGTCGCAACCTTCCAAAAAAAAAAACCTCTCTCTCTCTCCCGCTACTCTCTCCTCTTCCATCCTATCTCTCTTCCCTTTCCTCAATCCTTCTCCCTCCAATCTCCTGATTCTGCCCTCCTCAACCCTCCTCTCCTCCCTTTCTGCATCCTTTGACTCTCTATGTCCCCTATCCTCCCGGCCGGCTCGGTCTCCCCTCCAGCTCCGTGGCTTGATGACTCATTGCGAGCTCACAGAACAGAGCGCTCCGGGCAGCTGAGCGAAAATGGAAAAAACTATACTCCCTGCAGACCTGGCATCTTTTTCACTCCCTCTCTCTCTACATTTTCTTCATCTGTTTCTTCTGCTGCTAAGGCCACTTTCCTACCACTCTAAATTCCAAGCATCCGCCTCTAACCCTAGGAAGCTCTTTGCCACATTCTCCTCCCTGCTGAATCCCCCCCCCCCCCCCCCCCCCCCTCCTCCCTCTCTGTGGATGACTTCGTCAACCATTTTGAAAAGAATGTTGACGACATCCGATCCTCGTTTGTTAAGTCAAATGACACTGCTGGTCCTGCTCACACTGCCCTACCCTATGCTTTGACTTCTTTCTCCCCTCTCTCTCCAGATAAAATCTTGCGACTTGTGACGGCAGGCCGCCCAACAACCTGCCCGCTTGACCCTATCCCCTCCTCTCTTCTCCAGACCATCTCCGGTGACCTTCTCCCTTACCTCACCTCGCTGATCAACTCATCCTTGACCGCTGGCTATGTCCCTTTCCGTCTTCAAGAGAGCGAGAGTTGCACCCCTTCTCAAAAAAAAACCAACACTCGATCCCTCCGATGTCAACAACTACAGACCAGTATCCCTTCTTTCTTTTCTCTCCAAAACTATTGAAGCGTGCCGTCTTTAGCCAACTCTCTTGCTATCTCTCTCAGAATGACCTTCTTGATCCAAACCAGTCAGGTTTCAAGACTGGTCCATTCAACTGAGACTGCTCTTCTCTGTGTCACAGAGGCTCTCCGCACTGCTAAAGCTAACTCTCTCTCCTCTGCTCTTGTCCTTCTAGACCTGTCTGCTGCCTTTGATACTGTGAACCATCAGATCCTCCTCTCTACCCTCTCCGAGCTGGGCATCTCCGGTGCGGCTCACTCTTGGATTGCGTCCTACCTGACCGGTCGCGCCTACCAAGTGGCGTGGCGAGAAGCTGTCTCCTGCACCACGTGCTCTCACCACTGTGTCCCCCCAGGGCTCAGTTCTAGGCCCTCTCCTATTCTCGCTATACACCAAGTCACTTGGCTCTGTCATATCCTCATATGGCCTCTCCTATCATTGCTACGCTGACGACACACAACTCATCTTCTCCTTTTCCCCCTTCTGATAACCAGGTGGCGAATCGCATCTCTGCATGTCTGGCAGACATATCAGTATGGATGACGGATCACCACCTCAAGCTGAACCTCGGCAAGACGGAGCTGCTCTTCCTCCCGGGGAAGGACTGCCGTTCCATGATCTCGCCATCAACGGTTGACAACTCCGTTGTGTCTTGTCATCTCCCGTCTGGATTACTGCAACTCGCTGTTGGCTGGGCTCCCTGCCTGTGCCATTAAACCCCTACAACTCATCCAGAATGCCGCAGCCCGTCTGGTGTTCAACCTTCCCAAGTTCTCTCACGTCACCCCGCTCCTCCACACACTCCCCTGGCTTCCAGTTGAAGCTCGCATCTGCTACAAGACCATGGTGCTTGCCTACGAGCTGTGAGGGGAACGGCAACCCTCCGTACCTTCAGGCTCTGATCAGTCCCTACACCCAAACGAGGGCACTGCGTTCATCCACCTCTGGCCTGCTGCTCCCCTACCTCTGCGGAAGCATAGGTCCCGCTCAGCCCAGTCTTAACTGTTCGCTGCTCTGGCACCCCAATGGTGGAACAAGCTCCCTCACGACGCCAGGACAGCGGAGTCACTCACCACCTTCCGGAGACATTTGAAACCCCACCTCTTTGAAGGAATACCTGGGATAGGATAAAGTAATCCTTTTCTACCCCCCCCCCCCCCCCCCCCCCCCCAAAAAAAAACATTGTATAGTGGTTATCCCACTGGCTATAAGGTATTTATATTTGTAAGTCGCTAAATGACGTAAATGTAAATGTTGGTAATGACCCCAGGAGACTCCGCTGAGCTCAGCTGTTCTCCCAGTATAAAAGACTATGATGTTATCCTCTGGGACAGACTGTCTCATTCTCAGGACCGACAGCTACAACTGCTGGGGAACCTTTACACAACCCACCAAACCCCAGAATCCAGTTTCAAGGACCAATTTAAATTAAGAGGAAACACAGAAGAGTATTGTGATTTAAGCATTTCCAACCTGACACAAGAGGACAGTGCAGTGTATTTCTGTGCTGCCAGAGAGCACAGTGCAGCAGATCCTATCTCAGCCCTACAAAACCCACATCTCAAATACACAGTCACACCTCACACCTTCACTACAGTGTTCTGAACCACATCCTCAATACTAAACATCCTCACTACTAAACATCCACAATACTAAACATCCTCAATACTAAACATCCTCAATACTAAACATCCACAATACTAAACATCCTCAATACTAAACATCCACAATACTAAACATCCTCAATACTAAACATCCTCAATACTAAACATCCTCAATACTAAGCATCCTCAATACTAAACATCCTCAATACTAAACATCCACATAAATAAACATCCACAATAATACAAATCCCAAAAAATTATAACATTTAGGGTTTATTTCCTTCAAAATAAAGAGGCCTTTCTTTTTTACAAACTCTGTGTTTTGTTTTATGTTACTGTAGCAACGCCTTCCAGCCGATCCAGCAGAGAGCAGTGATGTCACACTGTACTGTAGGGCGATACATCAGCTATAAGCTCCTCCCACCTCAGAACAAACACTCAGAACTCTCAGAATGTGTGTTGGTGTTCTACATTCTACTCATAGAGATGGAGGTATCACTGATTCTGCTGCAACACCCAGAGCAGGGCTCTCCAAGCTTGTCTAGCATGACAGATACTTTTAAACAATTTAACATGTCGCGAGTGACTCTTTTTTTTTTTTTTTATAGCTTTCAAATGTGTTTTCTGTCAATATACCTGGTAAAAATGATCGTTAATAAACAGCATTGGGCATGACAGGCCTCATAAAATAATATTTTGTATTTTCCCGAATTCTGTGTCTCGATTTTATTTTTCCTGGTTTTGGATTTGTTTCTGTTTTTTTACCCTAAATATTACAATTATTCATAGAGAAACAACAAAAAATGGATGTTCTCCGTCTGTCAAAGCTTAAATCACATCAGAAGACCATTTTTGAGGTCTCGATTAATTTGTGAAACTCCCCTTTAATTGTGCATCTAGCAAGAGAGGAAAGTGTCAGTCTAGAGATGTTGAGGCTGTTTGGGGTACTGCTGCAGCACATGGCATGGCAGAGTTTGTAAAGCAATGGCCACCTAATTGATACAAATCATTATGATAGAGTTCTGCCAGGGAAGCCTACTTTGCGCTTAACATATATTAATTGAGAAGGTTTTTGGGGAAAGTATTTCTGTCTACCCACAAAACGTTTATCATTGCATTGCTAAGTGGCTACATATGGCAGGGACGGACTGGGACAAAAATTTAACCCCGGCATTATATCAGCACCTGCCCACATCACTGAGTTCCTCTGTCTGGAGATTCAACTCACCACTATAACTGTTCCTCTGTCTGGAGATACAACTCACCACTATAACTGTTCCTCTGTCTGGAGATACAACTCACCACTATAACTGTTCCTCTGTCTGGAGATACAACTCACCACTATAACTGTTCCTCTGTCTGGAGATACAACTCACCACTATAACTGTTCCTCTGTCTGGAGATACAACTCACCACTATAACTGTTCCTCTGTCTGGAGATACAACTCACCACTATAACTGTTCCTCTGTCTGGAGATACAACTCACCTCTATAACTGTTCCTCTGTCTGGAGATACAACTCACCACTATAACTGGTCCTCTGTCTAGAGATACAACTCACCACTATAACTGTTCCTCTGTCTGGAGATACAACTCACCACTATAACTGTTCCTCTGTCTGGAGACACAACTCACCACTATAACTGTTCCTCTATCTGGAGATACAACTCACCACTATAACTGTTCCTCTGTCTGGAGATACAACTCACCACTATAACTGTTCCTCTGTCTGGAGATACAACTCACCACTATAACTGTTCCTCTGTCTGGAGATACAACTCACCACTATAACTGTTCCTCTGTCTGGAGATACAACTCACCACTATAACTGTTCCTCTGTCTGGAGACACAACTCACCACTATAACTGTTCCTCTGTCTGGAGATACAACTCACCACTATAACTGTTTCTCTGTCTGGAGATACAACTCACCACTATAACTGTTCCTCTGTCTGGAGATACAACTCACCACTATAACTGTTCCTCTGTCTGGAGATACAACTCACCACTATAACTGTTCCTCTGTCTGGAGATACAACTCACCACTATAACTGGTCTCTGTCTGGAGACACAACTCACCACTATAACTGTTCCTCTGTCTGGAGATACAACTCACCACTATAACTGTTCCTCTGTCTGGAGATACAACTCACCACTATAACTGTTCCTCTGTCTGGAGATACAACTCACCACTATAACTGTTCCTCTGTCTGGAGATACAACTCACCACTATAACTGTTCCTCTGTCTGGAGATACAACACACCACTATAACTGTTCCTCTGTCTGGAGATACAACTCACCACTATAACTTCCTCTATCTGGAGATACAACTCACCACTATACTGTTCCTCTGTCTGGAGATACAACTCACCACTATAACTGGTCTGTCTGGAGATACAACTCACCGCTATAACTGTTCCTCTGTCTGGAGATACAACTCACCACTATAAAAAGACACGTCCCATCAAGTTCTCCGTGGGCCGCATGGTGTCCAACACCTTTGATGCACTCGGCTGCAACACCTCCTCCTGCAAGTTGCTCCATCTAAGCCAGGGTTCTTCAATTCCGGTCCTGGAGGGCCGAAACACTTCTGTTTTTTAATTTTTTCCTGGTAGTTAATTGCACTCACCTGGTGTCCCAGGTCTGAATTAGCCCCTGATTAGAAGGAGAGGGTGAAAAACAGAGGTGTTTCGGCCCTCCAGGACCGGAATTGAAGAACCCTGATCTACGCCATGGCCCAAACCAGTGAAACCAAAGAAGATTTCATGATCGGCCCCCTCTCGTCACCACCCTTCCCCATCTACAGGATCAGACCCATAGGGATAGCAACACTAAGTACTCTGGAAAGAAACAACTAATTATTGACCTCTCTGCCCCCCGCAACAGCCACATCCCCAGTATCAACAGCCTCATTCCCAGTATCAACAGCCACATCCCCAGTATCAACAGCCTCATTCCCAGTATCAACAGCCACATCCCCAGTATCAATAGCCTCATTCCCAGCCAAGACTTCTCTTTAGAGTATCTTTTCCAGAAATTCAGGACCGTGGCGCTAGCCTCCGACTCCAATTCCTCAGTTTTCAGAAACCATCTTCACATGAACCCTTCCCTCCGCCACCTGATTGCCCAATGAACCATCCAACCAACCGCCATTGGGTCCATCTCCATCTCATCATCTTCAAATCCGTTTTCCTCTTTCACTTCTCCGGACACTCCTTCCAGATCGGTGCCGCCACCTCTGCTTCTCACCAAGGGCTGCCTGACCACACAGTTCAACTTCTAGGCCGCTGGTCCTCCCAAGCCTACCACAGCTACATCCGATCCAACCCACAAGATCACCTCTGAGCCCACAATAGCCTCTGTTCCTGAACCATTATCCTTCAGTCCTGACCTTTTTGGGTTTGCACTGCACAAGCCACCTACCCCGAACAGGACTGCTTCCCCTACACCAAGAGCACTCGTTCTCCAGCGTCCTTTGAACAACCACACCACTACACCAAGAGCACTCGTTCTCCAGCGTCTTACGGACAACCTTGGCCCTACACCAAGAGCACTCGTTCTCCAACGTTCTATGGACAACCACACCCCTACACCAAAAGCAGTTGCTCTCCAGTGTCCTAAGGACAACCTTGTACGTATTAGTGTAGAATGCCTCTCTGAACGTTTTCAACTTTAAAGCGACCCCAACACAGTGGAGTGTATTTCTGTGCTGCTAGTTATGCACATTGTTGCAGACCCCCTGTCTACACTACAAAAAACCGTCTCAGTAGATTATACCATAAAATGAAACATCTTCCTCAAAACTGCATTTGAGATCTGAATTTGATTGTGCCAATTTAACAGGGTTTTGCCATTACATCAGTGATGATGTCACTTCCTGTTCCTCCTCCTCCCCAGGCAGTTGAGATGGTTTGATGGTTGATTCAGATTAGTTGGTTGTTGATGATCATCAGTGATGATGTCACTTCCTGTTCCTCCTCCTCTCCAGTCAGTAGAGATGGTTTGATGGTTGATTCAGATTAGTTGGTTGTTGATGATCATCACTGACAGTCAACATGTACAACCCTCTCATCATCTACACACTATTTTGGCTGACAGGTAATAATCTAGGAAATTATCATTTGTTGTAGATTCATAATATGGTATGATGTATATTCATCCTTTATGTATGCCTATGCTAGTGAAAGTCTTCTCTCCATCTCTCCTCAGGTCTCTCTCTCAGTGTTGAGGTTCACCAGACTCCCTCTACAGTCTTCAGCAGACCAGGAGAGAATGTTCAACTCTTCTGCCACCATCAGAAATCAGACTATAGAGTGATGCTGTGGTACCAGAAATCACAAGGAGAAACAGCACTGAAACTCATTGGATATTTGAATTATAATTCTCAAACCATTGAGAGTTCATATGAAAAGCATTTCAATATGAGTGGGGATTTGAGTGGCGATGGCCCAAAGAATGCCTCTCTGAACATGTTCAACTTAAAACGACCCCAACACAGTGCAGTGTATTTCTGTGCTGCTAGTTATGCACAGTGTTGCAGATTCCCCTGTCTACACTACAAAAACCTTCTCTCATTCACTGTCTCAGTAGATTATGAAAAGCATTTGAGGTCTGGATCTACAACACTGTGGTGTTGTATCCGTGCTGCTGTGCTGTTTGTTGCTACTTGGCTACCTGCCAAACTATTCACGTTTTACTTTTAATAAACGTTTAATCAATCTCTGTGTTCAACAAATTTACCAACTTTTTAGTTTTGTCCTCACTCATCTTTTTTCGTTAAACTTTTTCACCCCGGACGTTTTATCCCGAGACAGAAGAGTCATTTTCCTGTGCGTTTTAGCTGCCAACTTTACTTTATTTTCCATTTTTTCCATCGCAACTTTTTTCCCTTATTCAACTTTTTCACTCAGGGACGCTTTATCTGGACATGGTTCGTCAACATCTTCAACAGCCGAAGCTAAGTAGTAACATTAACATGATGTCTTCTAATTGCAGTCGCTGTACTCATAATATACAGGAGAACGATCGCCTTACGGCGAGAATAGCTGTGCTACAAGCCCAGCTTCAGACGCAATCGTTAGGCAAGGGTAATTTCAGTGTAGGAAAGGAAGAAACAGCGTCTGTGCCACCAGTAAGTACAGACAGTAACGTTAGTATAAATCCCCCCGCACAGTCCCCGCAGCCGGACAACTTTCTCATGGCTTCTGGAGGGAAATACTGTTGGAATGCTCAACCGGTGTCGCTCATTCAGCCGACAGAAACCTTCAACCGTTTTTTCCCCATTATGTAGCGAGTCGGAGTCTGAGTCTGAGTCTTCTCTTGTCTCTACTCCTCCCGTTACGGGGTCTGAGACGCCGAAGGCTCCCACCATTAGCTCTGACAATTGAAAACCCTAGTCATTGGCGACTCCATTACCCGCAGTATTAGACTTAAAACGAATCACCCAGCGATCATACACTGTTTACAGGGGGCAGGGCTACCGACGTTAAGGCTAATCTAAAGATGGTGCTGGCTAAAGCTAAAACTGGCGAGTGTAGAGAGTATAGAGATATTGTTATCCACGTCGGCACCAACGATGTTAGGATGAAACAGTCAGAGGTCACCAAGTGCAACATAGCTTCAGCGTGTAATTCAGCTAGAAAGATGTGTCGGCATCGAGTAATTGTCTCTGGCCCCCTCCCAGTTAGGGGAAGTGACGAGCTCTACAGCAGAGTCTCAGCACTCAATCGCTGGTTGAAAACTGTTTTCTGCCCCTCCCAAAAGATAACATTTGTGGATAATTGGCCCTCTTTCTGGGACTCACCCACAAACAGGACCAAGCCTGACCTGCTGAGGAGTGACGGACTCCATCCTAGCTGGAGGGGTGCTCTCCTCTTATCTACCAACATAGATAGGGCTCTAACTCCTCTAGCCCCACAGTGAAATAGGGTGCAGGCCAGGCAGCAGGCTGTTAGCCAACCTGCCAGCTTAGTGGAGTCTGCCAATAGCATAGTCAGTGTAGTCAGCTCAGCCATACCCATTGAGACTGTGTCTGTGCCTCGACCTAGGTTGGGCAAAACTAAACATGGCGGTGTTCACCCTAGCAATCTTATTAGGATAAAGACCTCCTCCATTCCTGCCATTATTGAAAGAGATCGTGATACCTCACATCTCAAAATAGGGTTACTTAATGTTAGATCCCTCACTTCAAAGGCAGTCATAGTCAATGAACTAATCACTGATCATAATCTTGATGTGATTGGCCTGACTGAAACATGGGCTTAAGCCTGATGAATTTGCTGTGTTAAATGAGGCCTCACCTCCTGGTTACACTAGTGACCATATTCCCCGTGCATCCCGCAAGGGCGGAGGTGTTGCTAACATTTACGATAGCAAATTTCAATTTACAAAAAAAAAAAAAATGGCGTTTTCATCTTTTGAGCTTCTAGTCATGAAATCTATGCAGCCTACTCAATCACTTTTTATAGCTACTGTTTACAGGCCTCCTGGGCCATATACAGCGTTCCTCTCTGAGTTTCCTGAATTCCTATCAGACCTTGTAGTCATAGCAGATCATATTCTAATTTTTGGTGATTTTAATATTCACATGGAGAAGTCCACAGACCCCACTCCAAAAGTCTTTCGGAGCCATCATCGACTCAGTGGGTTTTGTCCAACATGTCTCTGGACCTACTCACTGCCACAGTCATACTCCTGGACCTAGTTTTGTCCCATGGAATAAATGTTGTAGATCTTAATGTTTTTCCACAAAATCCTGGACTATCGGACCACCATTTTAATTACGTTTGCAATCGCAACAAATAATCTGCTCAGACCCCAACCAAGGAGCATCAAAAGTCGTGCTATAAATTCTCAGACAACACAAAAATTCCTTGATGCCCTTCCAGACTCCTTCTGCCTACCCAAGGACGTCAGAGGACAAAAATCAGTTAACCACTTAACTGAGGAACTCAATTTAACCTTGCGCAATACCCTAGATGCAGTTGCACCCCTAAAAACGAAAAACATTTGTCATAAGAAACTAGCTCCCTGGTATACAGAAAATACCCGAGCTTTGAAGCAAGCTTCCAGGAAATTGGAACGGAAATGGCGCCACACCAAACTGGAAGTCTTCCGACTAGCTTGGAAAGACAGTACCGTGCAGTACCGAAGAGCCCTCACTGCTGCTCGATCATCCTACTTTTCCAACTTAATCGAGGAAAATAAGAATAATCCAAAATTTCTTTTTGATACTGTTGCAAAGCTAACTAAAAAAGCAGCATTCCCCAAGAGAGGATGGCTTTCACTTCAGCAGTAATAAATTCATGAACTTCTTTGAGGAAAAGATCATGACCATTAGAAAGCAAATTACGGACTCCTCTTTGAATCTGCGTATTCCTCCAGGGCTTAGCTGTCCTGGATCTGCACAGCTCTGCGAGGGCCTGGGATCGGAGAGAGACACTTAAGTGTTTTAGTACTATATCTCTTGACACAATGATGAAAAAATAATCATGGCCTCTAAACCTTCAAGCTGCATACTGGATCCTATTCCTACTAAACTGCTGAAGGAGCTGCTTCCTGTGCTTGGCCCTCCTATGTTGAACATAATAAACAGCTCTCTATCCACCGGATGTGTACCAAACTCACTAAAAGTGGCAGTGATAAAGCCTCTCTTGAAAAAAGCCAAACCTTGACCCGGAAAATATAAAAAACTATCGGCCTATATCGAATCTTCCATTCCTCTCAAAAATTTTAGAAAAAGCTGTTGCGCAGCAACTCACTGCCCTTTCTGAAGACAAACAATGTATACGAAATGCTTCAGTCTGGTTTTAGACCCCAAATCATAGCACTGAGACTGCACTTGTGAAGGTGGTAAATGACCTTTTAATGGCGTCAGACCGAGGCTCTGCATCTGTCCTCGTGCTACTAGACCTTAGTGCTGCCTTTGACACCATCGATCACCACATTCTTTTGGAGAGACTGGAAAACCCAATTGGTCTACACGGACAAGTTCTGGCCTGGTTTAGATCTTACCTGTCGGAAAGATATCAGTTTGTCTCTGTGAATGGTCTGTCCTCCGACAAATCAACTGTACATTTCGGTGTTCCTCAAGGTTCCGTTTTAGGACCACTATTGTTTTCACTATATATTTTACCTCTTGGGGATGTTATTCGAAAACATAATGTTAACTTTCACTGCTATGCGGATGACACACACAGCTGTACATTTCAATGAAACATGGTGAAGCCCCAAAATTGCCCTCGCTAGAAGCCTGTGTTTCAGACATAAGGAAGTGGATGGCTGAAAACTTTTTACTTTAAACTCGGACAAAACAGAGATGCTTGTTCTAGGTCCCAAGAAACAAAGAGATCTTCTGTTAAATCTGACAATTCATCTTGATGGTTGTAAAGTCGTCTCAAATAAAACTGTGAAGGACCTCGGGCGTTACTCTTGACCCTGATCTCTCTTTTGACGAACATATCAAGACTGTTTTCAAGGACAGCTTTTTTCCATCTACGTAACATTGCAAAAATCAGAAATTTTCTGTCCAAAAATGATGCAGAAAAATTAATCCATGCATTTGTTACTTCTAGGTTAGACTACTGCAATGCTCTATTTTCCGGCTACCCGGATAAAGCACTAAATAAACTTCAGTTAGTGCTAAATACGGCTGCTAGAATCCTGACTAGAACCAAGAAATTTGATCATATTACTCCAGTGCTAGCTTCCCTACACTGGCTTCCTGTTAAGGCAAGGGCTGATTTCAAGGTTTTACTGTTAACCTATAAAGCGTTACATGGGCTTGCTCCTACCTATCTTTCCGAGTTGGTCCTGCCGTACATACCAATACGTACGCTACGGTCACAAGACGCAGGCCTCCTAATTGTCCCTAGAATTTCTAAGCAAACAGCGGGAGGCAGGGCTTTCTCCTATAGATCTCCATTTTTATGGAACAGTCTGCCTACCCATGTGAGAGACGCAGACTCGGTCTCAACCTTTAAGTCTTTACTGAAGACTTATCTCTTCAGTAGGTCATATGATTGAGTGTAGTCTGGCCCAGGAGTGTGAAGGTGAACGGGAAAGGCTCTGGAGGCAACGAACAGCCCTTGCTGTCTCTGCCAGGCCGGTTCCCCTCTCCACTGGGGGTTCTCTGCCTCTAACCCTGTTGCAGGGGCTGAGTCACTGGCTTGCTGGTGCTCTTTCATGCCGTCCCTGGGAGGGGTGCGTCACTTGAGTGGGTTGAGTTACTGACGTGATCTTCCTGTCTGGGTTGGCGCCCCCCCTTGGTTTGTGCTGTGGTGGAGACCTCTGTGGGCTATACTCGGCCTTGTCTCAGGATTGTAAGTTGGTGGTTGAGGATATCCCTCTAGTGGTGCGGGGGCTGTGCTTTGGCAGAGTGGGTGGGGTTATATCCTTCCTGTTTGGCCCTGTCCGGGGTTTCTTCGGATGGGGCCACAGTGTCTCCGGACCGCTCCTGTCTCAGCCTCCAGTATTTATGCTGCAGTAGTTTATGTGTCGGGGGGCTGGGGTTAGTTGGTTATACCTGGAGTACTTCTCCTGTCTTATCCAGTGTCCTGTGTGAATTTAAGTATCCTCTCTCTAATTCTCTCGTTCTCTCTTTCTCTCTGAGAACCTGAGCCCTAGGACCATACGTCAGGACTACCGGGCATGATGACACCTTGCTGTCCCCAGTCCGCCTGGCCTTGCTGCTATTCCAGTTTCAACTGTTCTGCCTGCGGTTACGAAACCCCTACCTGTCCCAGACCTGCTGTTTTCAACTCTTAATGATCGGCTATGAAAAGCCAACTGAGAGACCTGAGCCCTAGGACCATACGTCGGGACTACCGGCCGTGGTGACTCCTTGCTGTCCCCAGTCCGCCTGGCCTTGCTGCTATTCCAGTTTCAACTGTTCTGCCCTGCGGTTATGGAACCCCTACCTGTCCCAGACCTGCTGTTTTCAACTCTTAATGATCGGCTATGAAAAGCCAACTGAGATTTATTCCTGATTATTATTTGACCATGCTTGTCACTTATGAACATTTTTGAACATCTTGGCATGGTTCTGTTATAATCTTCACCCGGCACAGCCAGAAGAGGACTGGCCACCCCTCATAGCCTGGTTCCTCTAGGTTTCTTCCTAGGTTTTCGCCTTTCTAGGGAGTTTTTCCTAGCCACCGTGCTTCTACACCTGCATTACTAGCTGTTTGGGGTTTTAGGCTGGGTTTCTGTACAGCACTTCGAGATATTAGCTGATGTAAGAAGGGCTATATAAAATAAAAATTTGAAAAATTGATTGATTATACCGAAGCAACACCTCCCTCACACCTGCACTGAGCTCTGGATTTGATTCAGTGCCAATATAATATCACAGTAAAGCTGTCTGGATTCTGTCATTACATCACTGATGAGGTCACTTCCTGTTCCTCCTCTCCAGTCAGTTCAGATGAGATGTCAGTTGGTTGTCAATGATCACTAAGTCAACATGATCAGACATCTTCTCATTGTCACTGTCCCACTATTCTGGATCACAGGTAATTAAGCAAACAGTATTTAGTAGTTCCCTACAATACGTATTAAACATGAAAGTGTAGCAATTTGCATTAATGTGTACAAATAATTACTAATCAAAGGTTTTCTGTAAACTTGAGAAATGGTGGTACAATCCTTTGTTATGTACTGTAAAATAAAAGTAATGTTCTCTCTCTCCCCACAGGTGTCTCTCTCAGTAAATCAGTGTCCCAGTCTCCCTCCGCGTTGCTGGTAAAGCCTAATACTTCTGTCACACTCAACTGCAGTCATAAAATCCCCAGCTATGACACTATCCTCTGGTACCAGCGTTCTGTGGGAGACACGGCCCTAAACCTCATAGCGTATACAAACTATAAAACCCCTACAGTTGAACCCCCATATAAAGGTTATTTTGATGTGACAGGAGATGGAGAGAATGATGCCTACCTTCATCTCCTCAAACTGAGACAAGCTGAAGACAGTGGGGAGTATTTCTGTGCAGCCAGTCGACACAGTGGTGCAGAGACCAAGTCTACTCTACAAAAACCTCTACCTTTCAGATCCATCTGACACTATATCAACACACCTGCATTAAACCACATGAACTAACAGACGTCTGTTCAGAGAGAGAGACTGGGGGAGAGAGAGAGAGAGAGAGAGAGAGAGAGAGAGAGAGAGGTTGAGCAGAGCATATGTATGGAGAGAGAGAGAGAGAGAGAAGAGAAGAGAGAGAGAGAGAGAGAGAGAGAGAGAGAGAGAGAGAGATTGAGCAGAGCAGAGCATATGTATAGAGAGAGAGAGAGAGAGAGAGAGAGAGAGAGAGAGAGAGAGAGAGAGAGAGAGAGAGAGAGAGATTGAGCAGAGCAGAGCATATGTATAGAGAGAGAGAGAGAGAGAGAGAGAGAGAGAGAGAGAGAGAGAGAGAGAGAGAGAGAGAGAGAGAGAGATTGAGCAGAGCAGAGCATATGTATGGAGATAGAGAGAGAGAGAGAGAGAGAGAGAGAGAGGGTTGACTAGAGCATTAGTATCTGCCAATCGAAGTCACTGTGATAATGTACTTTCCCCTGTCTGTCTCTGTGTGAATCTTTACACAGATGATCTGCTCTTTTCTCTCTGTAGTTCAGACAGACTGTCACCATGATCCTCACTGTCTGTTCGGTATCACTATGTCTCACAGGTAAGACTAAGGTCATAATAATATTTTCAGGTACCAGACATTTCATTGTCATGGAGGAAATCTGTGTTTGCTAGCAATTGTGTCTCATTTGGATACATAGAAATCTGTTGACAATCAATTCAAAGGTCAACTTAGATTCACAAACATTTGATCATCTCCTCCTCCTCTTCCTCTTCTCTTCCTCCTCCTCTTCCTCCTCCTCCTCCTCCTCCCCTCTTCTTGTCCTCTGCTTTTCCTCTCTTCCTCTCCTCCTCTCCTCCTCTTCCTCTTCCTCCCCTCTTCTTGTCCTCTCCTCTTCCTCCCCTCTTCCTCCTCCTCCTCTCCTCCTCTCTTCCTCTTCCTCATCTTCCTGCTCCTCCTCCGCCTCCCCTCCTCCTCTTCATCCTCTTCCTCCTCCTCTTCCTCCTTCCAGGGTTGGGTCTAGGTACCAGAGTTGTCCAGACTCCTGCTACCTTGGTAACGACCCCAGGAGACTCCGCTGATCTCAACTGTTCTCCCAGTACAAAAGACTATGATGTTATCCTCTGGTATAGACTGTCTCATTCTCAGGACCGACAGCTACAACTGCTGTGGAACCTTTACACAACCCACCAAACACCAGAATCCAGTTTCAAGGTGTTGTGTCGAGTAAACGTTGCTAATTATGCTGTGATACCCAGGAGAACCGCTTATACTGTACTTTGATTATAAAGTTTTATTCATATCAAAGAGTTACAGCTTCGATTTACAGATACCTGCAGATACCCAGAGAATTATCGCCCCATCTCAAATCTGATTATTCTGTCTTCTTTTGTCCCAAATGTGGTATATATCCTATGTAATCTGATATGGGTGTTTTCCCTACAGACCAATCACCTGTCTCCACACAACAGACTTCCTCTGTTCTATGGTGTCCCTCTAAAACTGCTCCCCAGATGCTTCCTCTAAGCTGAATAAACCTCCTCTCAGGTTCCATTTGAAAACATTAGCAAAGTCATAATTCCTCAGATACTACAAAGGACCAAATTAAATTAAGAGGAAACACAGAAGAGTATTGTGATTTAAGCATTTCCAACCTGACACAAGAGGACAGTGCAGTGTATTTCTGTGCTGCCAGAGAGCACAGGGCAGCATATCCTATTTCAGCCCTACAAAACCCACATCTCAAATACACAGTCACACCTCACACCTTCACTACAGTGTTCTGAACCACATCCTCAATACTAAACATCCTCAATACTAAACATCCTCACTACTAAACATCCTCACTACTAAACATCCTCACTACTAAACATCCTCACTACTAAACATCCTCACTACTAAACATCCTCAATACTAAACATCCACAATACTAAACATCCACATAAATAAACATCCACAATAATACAAATCCCCCAAAATTATAACATTTAGGGTTTATTTCCTTCAAAATAAAGAGGCCTTTCTTTTTTACAAACTCTGTGTTTTGTTTTATGTCACTGTAGCAACGCCTTCCAGCCGATCCAGCAGAGAGCAGTGATGTCACACTGTACTGTAGGGCGATACATCAGCTATAAGCTCCTCCCACCTCAGAACAAACACTCAGAACTCTCAGAATGTGTGTTGGTGTTCTACATTCTACTCATAGAGATGGAGGTATCACTGATTCTGCTGCAACACCCAGAGCAGGGCTCTCCAAGCTTGTCTAGCATGACAGATACTTTTAAACAATTTAACATGTCGCGAGTGACTCTTTTTTTTTTTTTATAGCTTTCAAATGTGTTTTCTGTCAATATACCTGGTAAAAATGATCGTTAATAAACAGCATTGGGCATGACAGGCCTCATCAAAAAATATTTTGTATTTTCCCGAATTCTGTGTCTCGATTTTATTTTTCCTGGTTTTGGATTTGTTTCTGTTTTTTTACCCTAAATATTACAATTATTCATAGAGAAACAACAAAAAATTGATGTTCTCCGTCTGTCAATGCTTAAATCACATCAGAAGACCATTTTTGAGGTCTCGATTATTTTGTGAAACTCCCCTTTAATTGTGCATCTAGCAAGACAGGAAAGTGTCAGTCTAGAGATGTTGCTGCTGTTTGGGGTACTGCTGCAGCACGTCATGGCAGAGTTTGTAAAGCAATGGCCACCTAATTGATACAAATCATTATGATAGAGTTCTGCCAGGGAAGCCTACTTTGCGCTTAACATATATTAATTGAGAAGGTTTTTGGGGAAAGTATTTCTGTCTACCCACAAAACGTTTATCATTGCATTGCTAAGTGGCTACATATGGCAGGGACGGACTGGGACAAAGATTTAACCCCGGCATTTTATCAGCACCTGCCCACATCACTGAGTTCCTCTGTCTGGAGATTCAACTCACCACTATAACTGTTCCTCTGTCTGGAGATACAACTCACCACTATAACTGTTCCTCTGTCTGGAGATACAACTCACCACTATAACTGTTCCTCTGTCTGGAGATTCAACTCACCACTATAACTGTTCCTCTGTCTGGAGATACAACTCACCACTATAACTGTTCCTCTGTCTGGAGATACAACTCACCACTATAACTGGTCTGTCTGGAGACACAACTCACCACTATAACTGGTCTGTCTGGAGATACAACTCACCACTATAACTGTTCCTCTGTCTGGAGATACAACTCACCACTATAACTATTCCTCTGTCTGGAGATACAACTCACCACTATAACTGTTCCTCTGTCTGGAGATACAACTCACCACTATAACTGTTCCTCTGTCTGCCTTCTTCAGATTCCAGAGATGCTATGAATTTCCCTCTGCTTCCAACTCCTTCCATCCTGACCATCACTCCTGCATCTCAGACATCACCATCCAATCTCAAGACTCCCTCATCTTCACCCTCAAAAGAACCAAGACAGATCAGCCTTTAAAACCCTCTCCCGTCTTCCTGTTCCACCTCCCATCCTTCATCATCCCTTATGAACCTCTGGCCTACCTCACCAACCTCCGGCCATCCCTCACAACCCCCTCTTCATCACAGAAACCGGCCATGTTGCTTCCCGCCATTGGGTCCATCTCCATCTCATCATCTTCAAATCCGTTTTCCTCTTTCACTTCTCCGGACACTCCTTCCAGATCGGTGCCGCCACCTCTGCTTCTCACCCAAGGGCTGCCTGACCACACAGTTCAACTTCTAGGCCGCTGGTCCTCCCAAGCCTACCACAGCTACATCCGATCCAACCCACAAGATCACCTCTGAGCCCACAATACCCTCTGTTCCTGAACTATTATCCTTCAGTCCTGACCTTTTGGGGTTTGCACTGCACAAGCCACCTACCCCGAACAGGACTGCTTCCCCTACACCAAGAGCACTCGTTCTCCAGCGTCCTTTGGACAACCACACCACTACACCAAGAGCACTCGTTCTCCAGCGTCTTACGGACAACCTTGGCCCTACACCAAGAGCACTCGTTCTCCAACGTTCTATGGACAACCACACCCCTACACCAAAAGCAGTTGCTCTCCAGTGTCCTAAGGACAACCTTGTACGTAGTGTAGAATGCCTCTCTGAACGTTTTCAACTTAAAGCGACCCCAACACAGTGGAGTGTATTTCTCTGCTGCTACTTATGCACATTGTTGCAGAACCCCCTGTCTACACTACAAAAACCGTCTCAGTAGATTATACCATAAAATGAAACATCTTCCTCAAAACTGCATTTGAGATCTGAATTTGATTGTGCCAATTTAACAGGGTTTTGCCATTACATCAGTGATGATTTCACTTCCTGTTCCTCCTCCTCTCTAGTCAGTAGAGATGGTTTGATGGTTGATTCAGATTAGTTGGTTGTTGATGATCATCGGTGATGATGTCACTTCCTGTTCCTCCTCCTCTCCAGTCAGTTGAGATGGTTTGATGGTTGATTCAGATTAGTTGGTTGTTGATGATCATCGGTGATGATGTCACTTCCTGTTCCTCCTCCTCCCCAGGCAGTTGAGATGGTTTGACGGTTGATTCAGATTAGTTGGTTGTTGATGACCATCGGTGATGATGTCACTTCCTGTTCCTCCTCCTCTCCAGTCAGTAGAGATGGTTTGATGGTTGATTCAGATTAGTTGGTTGTTGATGATCATCACTGACAGTCAACATGTACAAACCAGTCATCATCTACACACTATTTTGGCTGACAGGTAATAATCTAGGAAATGATCATTTGTTGTAGATTCATAATATGGTATGATGTATATTCATCCTTTCTGTATGCCTATGCTAGTGAAAGTCTTCTCTCCATCTCTCCTCAGGTCTCTCTCTCAGTGTTGAGGTTCACCAGACTCCCTCTGCAGTCTTCAGCAGACCAGGAGAGAATGTTCAACTCTTCTGCAACCATCAGAAATCAGACTATAGAGTGATACTGTGGTACCAACGTACACCTGGAGAAACCGCACTGAAACTCATTGGATATTTGAATTATAATTCTCAAACCATTGAGAGTTCGTATGACAAACATTTCAATATGAGTGGGGATTTGAGTGGCGATGGCCCAAAGAATGCCTCTCTGAACATGTTCAACTTAAAACGACCCCAACACAGTGCAGTGTATTTCTGTGCTGCTAGTTATGCACAGTGTTGCAGATTCCCCTGTCTACACTACAAAAACCTTCTCTCATTCACTGTCTCAGTAGATTATACCGAAGCAACACCTCCCTCACACCTGCACTGAGCTCTGGATTTGATTCAGTGCCAATATAATATCACAGTAAAGCTGTCTGGATTCTGTCATTACATCACTGATGAGGTCACTTCCTGTTCCTCCTCTCCAGTCAGTTCAGATGAGATGTCAGTTGGTTGTCAACGATCACTAAGTCAACATGATCAGACCTCTTCTCATTGTCACTGTCCCACTATTCTGGATCACAGGTAATTTAAGCAACAGTTATTTAGTAGTTCCCTACAATACGTATTAAACATGAAAGTGTAGCAATTTGCATTAATGTGTACAAATAATTACTAATCAAAGGTTTTCTGTAAACTTGAGAAATGGTGGTACAATCCTTTGTTATGTACTGTAAAATATAAATAATGTTCTCTCTCTCCCCACAGGTGTCTCTCTCAGTAAATCAGTGTCCCAGTCTCCCTCCGCGTTGCTGGTAAAGCCTAATACTTCTGTCACACTCAACTGCAGTCATAAAATCCCCAGCTATGACACTATCCTCTGGTACCAGCGTTCTGTGGGAGACACGGCCCTAAACCTCATAGCGTATACATACTATAAAACCCTTACAGTTGAACCCCCATATAAAGGTTATTTTGACGTGACAGGAGATGGAGAGAATGATGCCTACCTTCATCTCCTCAAACTGAGACAAGCTGAAGACAGTGGGGAGTATTTCTGTGCAGCCAGTCTACACAGTGGTGCAGAGACCAAGTCTACTCTACAAAAACCTCTACCTTTCAGATCCATCTGACACTATATCAACACACCTGCATTAAACCACATGAACTAACAGACGTCTGTTCAGAGAAAGAGACTGGGGGAGAGGAGAGAGAGAGAGAGGTTGAGCAGAGCATATGGAGAGAGAGAGAGAGAGAGAGAGAGAGGTTGAGCAGAGCATATGGAGAGAGAGAGAGAGAGAGAGGTTGAGCAGAGCATATGTATGGAGATAGAGAGGGAGGGGGGAGAGAGAGAGAGAGAGAGAGAGAGAGAGAGAGAGAGAGAGAGAGAGAGAGAGAGAGAGAGAGAGAGAGAGAGAGAGAGAGAGAGAGAGAGAGAGAGAGAGAGAGAGAGAGAGAGAGAGAGCAGAACATAGCATTAGTATCTGCCAATCAAAGTCACTGTGATAATGTACTTTCCCCTGTCTGTCTCTGTGTGAATCTTTACACAGATGATCTGCTCTTTTCTCTCTGTAGTTCAGACAGACTGTCACCATGATCCTCACTGTCTGTTCGGTATCACTATGTCTCACAGGTAAGACTAAGACCATAATAATATTTTAAGGTACCAGACATTTCATTGTCATGGAGGAAATCTGTGTTTGCTAGCAATTGTGTCTCATTTGGATACATAGAAATCTGTTGACAATCAATTCAAAGGTCAACTTAGATTCACAAACATTTGATCATCTCCTCCTCCTCTTCCTCTTCTCTTCCTCCTCCTCTTCCTCATCTCCTCCTCTTCCTCCTCTTCCTCCTCCTCCTCCTCCCCTCTTCTTGTCCTCTGCTTTTCCTCTATTCCTCTCCTCCTCTCCTCCCCTCATCCTCTTCCTCCTCTTCCTCATCTTCCTCCTCCTCCTCCTCCCCTCTTCTTGTCCTCTCCTCTTCCTCCCCTCTGCCTCCACCTCTTCCTCCTCTTCTTCTCCTCCTTTTCCTCCTCTTCCTCTTCTCTTCTTCCTCTTCTTCATCCTCTCTTCCTCTTCCTCCTCCTCTTCCTCCTCCCAGGGTTGGGTCTAGGTACCAGAGTTGTCCAGACTCCTGCTGCCTTGGTAACGACCCCAAGAGACTCCGCTGAGCTCAGCTGTTCTCCCGTATAAAATACTATGATGTTATCCTCTGGGACAGACTGTCTCATTCTCAGGACCGACAGCTACAACTGCTGGGGAACCTTTACACAACCCACCAAACCCCAGAATCCAGTTTCAAGGACCAAATTAAATTAAGAGGAACCACAGAAGAGTATTGTGATTTAAGCATTTCCAACCTGACACAAGAGGACAGTGCAGTGTATTTCTGTGCTGCTAGAGAGCACAGTGCAGCAGATCCTATCTCAGCCCTACAAAACCCACATCTCAAATACACAGTCACACCTCACACCTTCACTACAGTGTTCTGAACCACATCCTCAATACTAAACATCCTCAATACTAAACATCCACAATACTAAACATCCTCACTACTAAACATCCTCAATACTAAACATCCTCAATACTAAACATCCTCAATACTAAACATCCTCAATACTAAACATCCACAATACTAAACATCCTCACTACTAAACATCCTCACTACTAAACATCCTCAATACTAAACATCCTCACTACTAAACATCCACAATACTAAACATCCTCAATACTAAACATCCTCAATCCTAAACATCCACAATACTAAACATCCTCAATACTAAACATCCTCAATACTAAACATCCTCACTACTAAACATCCACAATACTAAACATCCTCAATACTAAACATCCTCAATACTAAACATCCTCAATACTAAACATCCACAATACTAAACATCCTCACTACTAAACATCCACAATACTAAACATCCTCAACACTAAACATCCTCAATACTAAACATCCTCACTACTAAACATCCACAATACTAAACATCCACAATACTAAACATCCTCGATACTAAACATCCTCAATACTAAACATCCACAATACTAAACATCCTCAATACTAAACATCCACAATACTAAACATCCTCACTACTAAACATCCACAATACTAAACATCCTCAATACTAAACATCCTCAATACTAAACATCCTCAATACTAAACATCCTCAATACTAAACATCCACAATACTAACATCCTCAATACTAAACATCCACAATACTAAACATTCTCAATACTAAACATCCTCAATACTAAACATCCTCAATACTAAACATCCACAATACTAAACATCCTCAATACTAAACATCCACAATACTAAACATCCACAATACTAAACATCCTCAATACTAAACATCCTCAATACTAAACATCCTCAATACTAAACATCCTTACTACTAAACATCCTCACTACTAACATATAACTGTTCCTCTGTCTGGAGATACAACTCACCACTATAACTGTTCCTCTGTCTGGAGATACAACTCACCACTATAACTGTTCCTCTGTCTGGAGACACAACTCACCACTAACTGTTCCTCTGTCTGGAGATACAACTCACCACTATAACTGTTCCTCTGTCTGGAGATACAACTCACCACTATAACTGTTCCTCTGTCTGGAGATACAACTCACCACTATAACTGTTCCTCTGTCTGGAGATACAACTCACCACTATAACTGTTCCTCTGTCTGGAGATACAACTCACCACGATAACTGTTCCTCTGTCTGGAGATACAGCTCACCACTATAACTGTTCCTCTGTCTGGAGATACAACTCACCACTATAACTGTTCCTCTGTCTGGAGATACAACTCACCACTATAACTGTTCCTCTGTCTGGAGATACAACTCACCACTATAACTGTTCCTCTGTCTGGAGATACAACTCACCACTATAACTGTTCCTCTGTCTGGAGATACAACTCACCACTATAACTGTTCCTCTGTCTGGAGATACAACTCACCACTATAACTGTTCCTCTGTCTGGAGATACAACTCACCACTATAACTGTTCCTCTGTCTGGAGATACAACTCACCACTATAACTGTTCCTCTGTCTGGAGATACAACTCATCACTATAAAAAGACACGTCCCATCCAGTTCTCCGTGGGCCGCATGGTGTCCAACAACTTTGATGCACTCGGCTGCAACACCTCCTCCTGCAAGTTGCTCCATCTACGCCAGGGTTCTTCAATTCCGGTCCTGGAGGGCCGAAACACTTCTGTTTATTATTTTTTCCTGGTAGTTAATTGCACTCACCTGTTGACCCAGGTCTGAATTAGCCCCTGATTAGAAGGAGAGGATGAAAAACAGAGGTGTTTCGGCCCTCCAGGACCGGAATTGAAGAACCCTGTTCTACGCCATGGCCCAAACCAGTGATACCAAAGAAGATTTCATGATCGGCCCCCTCTCGTCACCACCCTTCCCCATCTACAGGATCAGACCCCATAGGGATAGCAACACTAAGTACTCTGGAAAGAAACAACTAATTATTGACCTCTCTGCCCCCCGCAACAGCCACATCCCCAGTATCAACAGCCTCATTCCCAGTATCAACAGCCACATCCCCAGTATCAACAGCCTCATTCCCAGTATCAACAGCCACATCCCCAGTATCAATAGCCTCATTCCCAGCCAAGACTTCTCTTTAGAGTATCTTTTCCAGACATTCAGGACCGTGGCTCTAGCCTCCGACTCCAATTCCTCCGTTTTCAGAAACCATCTTCACCTGAACCCTTCCCTCCGCCACCTGATCGCCCAATGAACCATCCGCATCAGTCTCGCCCCCCGGACCCTCTATTCCTATTGGACATCCTGGAGATGCTTCCACTCTTTCCGCACAACAACATCCCCTTCCTTTCCTTCGACCCCATCACCATCATCCAGGCCCATTCCTCTCTCTCCATCTGCACGTCCACCATCCAAGTTTACCTCACGTCATCAATTTCTTTGTGAAACTCCTCACTGGTGCCCCGTGCCCTGCCATCTCCAGTCCACAAACAACTCAACTCCTCAAAGGTCTTCAAAGAATAGAACCAGTCCTTTCTTCATGACACCGTCTTCCTCACCTCCTGCATCCAGACCCTCAGATCCAGATATCTTTCCCCTTCTGTCGACGCTGCCCTTGAATCCATGAATCCTCCTCGCCTTCTTCAGATTCCAGAGATGCTATTAATTTCCCTCTGCTTCCAACTCCTTCCATCCTGACCGTCACTCCTGCATCTCAGACATCACCATCCAATCTCAAGACTCCCTCATCTTCACCCTCAAAAGAACCAAGACAGATCAGCCTTTAAAAACCTCTCCCGTCTTCCTGTTCCACCTCCCATCCTTCATCAGCCCTTATGAACCTCTGGCCTACCTCACCAACCTCCGGCCATCCCTCACAACCCCCTCTTCATCACAGAAACCGGCCATGTTGCTTCCCGCCATTGGGTCCATCTCCATCTCATCATCTTCAAATCCGTTTTCCTCTTTCACTTCTCCGGACACTCCTTCCAGATCGGTGCCGCCACCTCTGCTTCTCACCAAGGGCTGCCTGACCACACAGTTCAACTTCTAGGCCGCTGGTCCTCCCAAGCCTACCACAGCTACATCCGATCCAACCCACAAGATCACATCTGAGCCCACAATAGCCTCTGTTCCTGAACCATTATCCTTCAGTCCTGACCTTTTGGGGTTTGCACTGCACAAGCCACCTACCCCGAACAGGACTGCTTCCCCTACACCAAGAGCATGTCAGAATGTGTGGATGTGGTGTAGGAATCAATCGCAGGACACAGAGGCTTAGTCCAAAAGTCTTTAGTCAAGACAAAATGACACGGCTACAAAACAGAGCCGGAGGCACGAGAAAATTACGCACACTGCGTAAACGAGCAAAATGCAACAAACGCGCACAACAAGTGCGGACTCTCTATAAACAAAACAAATAGAGAAAAATGTACTGACTGCTCCAGCTGACAAAAGAACAACTACACACAAACACATGCCAGAAACAACGAGAACTTAAAGGACACATAATCAACACTAAACGGGAACAGGTGTACCAAACAGACCAAACCAAACAAACATCGAAAACAAAGAACGGTGGCAGCTAGTACTCCGGAGACGACGACCGCCGAAGCCTGCCCGAACAAGGAGAAGGAGCAGCCTCGGCCGAAACCGTGACAGAGCACTCGTTCTCCAGCGTCCTTTGGACAACCACACCCCTACACCAAGAGCACTCGTTCTCCAGCGTCTTACGGACAACCTTGGCCCTACACCAAGAGCACTCGTTCTCCAACGTTCTATGGACAACCACACCCCTACACCAAAAGCAGTTGCTCTCCAGTGTCCTAAGGACAACCTTGTACGTAGTGTAGAATGCCTCTCTGAACGTTTTCAACTTAAAGCGACCCCAACACAGTGGAGTGTATTTCTCTGCTGCTAGTTATGCACATTGTTGCAGAACCCCCTGTCTACACTACAAAAACCGTCTCAGTAGATTATACCATAAAATGAAACATCTTCCTCAAAACTGCATTTGAGATCTGAATTTGATTGTGCCAATTTAACAGGGTTTTGCCATTACATCTGTGATGATTTCACGTCCTGTTCCTCCTCCTCTCCAGTCAGTAGAGATGGTTTGACGGTTGATTCAGATTAGTTGGTTGTTGATGATCATCGGTGATGATGTCACTTCCTGTTCCTCCTCCTCTCCAGTCAGTAGAGATTGTTTGATGGTTGATTCAGATTAGTTGGTTGTTGATGATCATCGGTGATGATGTCACTTCCTGTTCCTCCTCCTCTCCAGGCAGTTGAGATGGTTTGATGGTTGATTCAGATTAGTTGGTTGTTGATGATCATCAGTGATGATGTCACTTCCTGTTCCTCCTCCTCTCCAGTCAGTAGAGATGGTTTGATGGTTGATTCAGATTAGTTGGTTGTTGATGATCATCACTGACAGTCAACATGTACAAACCTGTCATCATCTTCACACTATTTTGGCTGACAGGTAATAATCTAGGAAATTATCATTTGTTGTAGATTCATAATATGGTATGATGTATATTCATCCTTTATGTATGCCTATGCTAGTGAAAGTCTTCTCTCCATTTCTCCTCAGGTCTCTCTCTCAGTGTTGAGGTTCACCAGACTCCCTCTACAGTCTTCAGCAGACCAGGAGAGAATGTTCAACTCTTCTGCCACCATCAGAAATCAGACTACACACTAATGTTTTGGTACCAGAAATCACAAGGAGAAACAGCACTGAAACTCATAGGAAATCTGTATCATAAAAATCCAACCATTGAGAGTTCATATGACAAACATTTCAATATGAGTGGGGATTTGAGTGGCGGTGGCCCAAAGAATGCCTCTCTGAACATGTTCAACTTAAAACGACCCCAACACAGTGCAGTGTATTTCTGTGCTGCTAGTTATGCACAGTGTTGCAGATTCCCCTGTCTACACTACAAAAACCTCCTCTCATTCACTGTCTCAGTAGATTATACTGAAGCAACACCTCCCTCACACCTGCACTGAGCTCTGGATTTGATTCAGTGCCAATATAATATCACAGTAAAGCTGTCTGGATTCTGTCATTACATCACTGATGAGGTCACTTCCTGTTCCTCCTCTCCAGTCAGTTCAGATGAGATGAGATGTCAGTTGGTTGTCAACGAGCACTAAGGCCGTGTCTAGACTTTACATTTACATTTTACATTTTTGTCATTTAGCAGACGCTCTTATCCAGAGCCACTTACAGTTAGTGAGTGTATACATTTTTAAATACATTTGTTTCATACTGCTCCAGAGCGCTCAGGACCTCAGACTGGGGTGAAGGTTCACCTTCCAACAGGACAACGACCCTAAGCACACAGCCAAGACAACGCAGGAGTGGCTTCGGGACAAGTCTCTGAATGTCCTTGAGTGGCCCAGCCAGAGCCCGGACTTGAACCCAATCGAACATCTCAGGAGAGACCTGAAAATAGCTGTGCAGCGACGCTCCCCATCCAACCTGACAGAGCTTGACAGGATCTGCAGAGAAGAATGGGAGAAACTCCCCAAATACAGGTGTGCCAAGCTTGTAGCGTCATACCCAAGAAGACTTGAGGTTGTAATCGCTGCCAAAGGTGCTTCAACAAAAGTATTGAGTAAAGGGTCTGAAAAAAAAACAACAAAAAAAACTTGACTTGACAGTTTATGCAGCTTAAGTATTCTGATCATAGAGTTCTGATCATGGAATTCCAAACACGTCATGCGTCTACACCTACATTGTCCGATTCCCTTTTCCCCGCTCTATATTAAAATGCCAGTATGCATTCTACAAACGGTGGAATAGGCTAAATATGATAACAAAACAACAACTGATGGCAGTGGCTAACTACTGTGGCTAACTACTGTAGCTAACTAGCCAGCTATCCGCTGCAGCTAGCCAGCAAGCTAGAAAGAAACGCTAAAGGGATTGCACATGGGTTAGCATAACTCTAGCCAAACATTTATTTTTCTTCTAAATATTAGCTAGCTGGCTAGCATTTATGAGGCTAAGCAAACACGTTCCTCACACACGTTAGGAACGTATTTCCTCCAATGTTTTAATGAAAAGGTGCCTCACAGTCCCAAAACACATGTTTCCTGGAGACTTGTGGGAGGAGTGCTGATGAAGTCGCCCACTGTATCCGCTTTCGGTGGCCTGATTGAATCCAGACTGAGGAGAAATCCGCACATAATGCATTCCTGACCACCTACTGAAGTGGTCAATCAGATCCGAACACAATGAAGACACGACCTAAGTCAACATGATCAGACCTCGTATCATTATCACTGTCCAACTATTCTGGATCACAGGTCATTTAAACTACAGTTAGTTCCCTACAATACTTATTAAATATGTGTCATGACTCACCTGACAGTTGATCAAAGGACCCATCAGCTTGGCAAATGTTTGAAGATAGACAGAACAGAATAGAGGAAGGGGGGGGCTGTGCCGGTCTTGACACCTTAACAGTGGTTCATAAATTTAAGCATGAGAGAACTCTCTCCCTGGCTCTCTAGTATTGAGAAAATAATGCCTTTGTCTAGGGAGAGAGTTTGCCGCCAAAACCTTTTTCCCTAAAAAGTGAACATTGGAACATTTATTTCTATCATCCGAATGTTTAGAATGGTCAGTGGGGACCTAAGGAATAATCATGTCATATTGTTTATTATTTTTTGATGTCATTAAGGATGGTATAACGAAATAACTGTAACTCGGAAAGTACACATTCTATGTCAAGTTTACATCTAATGAGATAATTGTTTTTCATATAAACTTTTTCCCAGTCAGTAACCACGCCCCCAAGGGAGCACAGACATTGTGTCGGCGTGATGGAACGCCCCCTTTGTAACGAAATGTACATTTAGACCAGCAGACGTGAGGCGTGTTGCTAAACGTTACGAAAGGTTGATTCTCTCAGATCAGAACATTGCCGGGTTGCTACTGGCGTGTAAAGTGGTGGGAAACTCTGAAACGCTCAACCTCTACAAGAGAAGAAGAAGACAGACACACTAGACATTACCAGTCTGCAGCGGAATCCCATCTCAGACAACCATTGGTGCATCTGAAGTATGTGTTCTAACAAACACTTCACTACCAGAGAAGCTCTACAAAGAAGAAGGACATTGCGACCTCTGGTGGACAGTCAGAGACTTACAAGTGAGCTGAGCGAAGACCCAGCCAAAACCATCCTTTCTAAGAGGGCTTGGGTCCACAGAGATAGACGAGCGGCAAACACGTAAATACATTCGTTGGTTTCTTACTCCGAATGGGTGGTGGTTAGGGTGCTAAGTATTGTGATTACCGTGAGCGTAGTTTCCAAATGTATGTACGATAAGTTTGACTCTCTTTGTCCCTCTCTCCCTCCCTCTATTGACCCCTCCCTCTTTTGATAACCAAGCAGTCATGCTGCTGTTAGTCCGCTAGGGACTTTTTCTCATGTATTATGTATGTATTCTGTGTTATTATTTAGTTGGCTAGTAAATAAATAATTAAGCCAGTTTGTGTATTGCTGACTCATAAGTAAGGTTGGGGTTCTTGCAGATCCAAGGAGTATGCGACGTTCAGAATGAGACTGATATGAGGTAATGATTAATAAGTGACTGTTATCGATATATGACATATATATATTTTAGAGTTAAATTCGGGAGATGCTAACTCTATAAACAACTTTTTCCGTGGTGCCCCAAATTCCTAATGAGTTAATTGTTACATGATTAATTTAATCGGGTAACAATTAAACATGGTAAGTTGTTCGATAAATAACAGTCATCACATTAATGAAAGTCACGTCACGACATATGAAAGTTTAACAATTTGCATGAATATGTATCCAAATGATTATCAATGTACTATCAACACCTGCATTAAACCACATTAACTAACATACCTCTGTTCAGAGAGAGAGGGGGGGGAGGGGGAGAGAGAGAGAGAGAGAGAGGTTAGAGGGAGAGAGAGAGAGAGAGAGAGGTTAGAAGGGGAGAGAGAGAGAGAGAGAACATTTGATCATCTCCTCTTCCTCTCCTCCTCTTCCTCCTCTTCCTCTTCTCTTCCTCCTCTTCCTCTTCTTCATCCTCTTCCTCCTCTCCTCCTCTTCCTCCTCCCGGGGTTGGGTCTAGGTACCAGAGTTGTCCAGACTCCTGCTACCTTGGTAACGACCCCAAGAGACTCCGCTGATCTCAACTGTTCTCACAGTATAAAATACTATGATGTTATCCAATGGGGCAGACAGTCTCATTCTCAGGACCGACAGCTACAACTGCTGGGGTACCTTTACACAACCCACCAAACCCCAGAATCCAGTTTCAAGGACCAAATTAAATTAAGAGGAAACACAGAAGAGTATTGTGATCTAAGCATTTCCAACCTGACACAAGAGGACAGTGCAGTGTATTTCTGTGCTGCTAGAGAGCACAGGGCAGCAGATCCTATCTCAGCCCTACAAAACCCACATCTCAAATACACAGTCACACCTCACACCTTCACTACAGTGTTCTGAACCACATCCTCAATACTAAACATCCTCAATACTAAACATCCTCAATACTAAACATCCTCAATACTAAACATCTACAATACTAAACATCCTCAATACTAAACATCCTCAATACTAACATACACAATACTAAACATCCTCAATACTAAACATCCACAATTAACATCCTAAAAAAAATGATAACATTTAGGTTTTATTTTCTTCAAAAAGACATAGATCTAACTCTACAGCTCTGACTGACAGACAGACAGACAGACAGACAGCATGATCAGAGTTCTCCTCACATCTACTGTCTCACTCCTCTGGCTCACAGTTGAAGGTAAGGTTCAGTACATCAGGTGAAGGTATGGTTCAGTATATAAGGTGAAGGTAAGGTTCAGTACATCAGGTGAAGTGAAAGGTTCAGTACATCAGGTGAAGGTAAGGTTCAGTATATCAGGTGAAGATAAGGTTCAGTATATCAGGTGAAGGTAAGGTTCAGTATATCAGGTGAAGATAAGGTTCAGTATATCAGGTGAAGATAAGGTTCAGTATATCAGGTGAAGGTAAGGTTCAGTATATCAGGTGAAGGTAAGGTAAACGTATATCAGGTGAATGTAAGGTTCAGTATATCAGGGGAAGGTATGGTTCAGTACATCAGGTGAAGGTAAGGTTCAGTACATCAGGTGAAGGTAAGGTTCAGTATATCAGGTGAAGGTAAGGTTCAGTATATCAGGTGAAGGTAAGGTTCAGTATATCAGGTGAATGTAAGGTTCAGTATATCAGGTGAATGTAATGTTCAGTATATCAGGTGAAGGTAAGGTTCAGTATATCAGGTGAAGGTAAGGTTCAGTATATCAGGCGAATGTAAGGTTCAGTATATCAGGTGAATGTAAGGTTCAGTATATCAGGTGAAGGTAAGGTTCAGTATATCAGGTGAATGTAAGGTTCAGTATATCAGGTGAATGTAAGGTTCAGTATATCAGGTGAAGGTAAGGTTCAGTATATCAGGTGAAGGTAAGGTTCAGTACATCAGGTGAATGTAAGGTTCAGTATATCAGGTGAAGGTAAGGTTCCGTATATTAGGTGAAGGTAAGGTTCAGTATATCAGGTGAAGGTAAGGTTCAGTATATCAGGTGAAGGTAAGGTTCAGTATATCAGGTGAAGGTAAGGTTCAGTATATCAGGTGAAGTTAAGGTTCAGTATAACAGGTGAATGTAAGGTTCAGTATATCAGGTGAAGGAAAGGTTCAGTATATCAGGTGAAGGTAAGGTTCAGTATATCAGGTGAAGTTAAGGTTCAGTATATCAGGTGAATGTAAGGTTCAGTATATCAGGTGAAGGTAAGGTTCAGTATATCAGGTGAAGGTAAGGTTCAGTATATCAGGTGAATGTAAGGTTCAGTATATCAGGTGAAGGTAAGGTTCAGTATATTAGGTGAAGGTAAGGTTCAGTATATCAGGTGAAGTTAAGGTTCAGTATAACAGGTGAATGTAAGGTTCAGTATATCAGGTGAAGGTAAGGTTCAGTATATCAGGTGAAGGTAAGGTTCAGTATATCAGGTGAAGTTAAGGTTCAGTATATCAGGTGAATGTAAGGTTCAGTATATCAGGTGAAGGTAAGGTTCAGTATATCAGGTGAAGGTAAGGTTCAGTATATCAGGTGAATGTAAGGTTCAGTATATCAGGTGAAGGTAAGGTTCAGTATATCAGGTGAAGGTAAGGTTCAGTATATCAGGTGAAGGTAAGGTTCAGTATATCAGGTGAAGTAAAGGTTCAGTACATCACTTCACAATAACAGCACTTACACTTGACCGGGGCAGCTCTATCAGGGCATAAATTTGACGAACTGACTTGTTTGAAAGGTGGCATCATCCTATGACAGTGCCACGTTGAAAGTCACTGAGCTCTTCAGTAAGGCCATCGTACTGCCAACGTTTGTCTATGGAGATTGCATGGCGGTGTGCTCGATGTTATACACTTGTCTGCAATGGGTGTCCACATACTTTTGTATATGTAATGTATATATACAGTGGGGGGAAAAAGTATTTAGTCAGCAACCAATTGTGCAAGTTCTCCCACTTAAAAAGATGAGAGAGGCCTGTAATTTTCATCATAGGTACACGTCAACTATGACATACAAAATGAGGAAAAAAAATCCAGAAAATCACATTGTAGGATTTTTAATGAATTTATTTGCAAATTATGGTGGAAAATAAGTATTTGGTCAATAACAAAATTTTCTCAATACTTTGTTATATACCCTTTGTTGGCAATGACACAGGTCAAACGTTTTCTGTAAGTCTTCACAAGGTTTTCACACACTGTTACTGGTATTTTGGCCCATTCCTCCATGCAGATCTCCTCTAGAGCAGTGATGTTTTGGGGCTGTCGCTGGGCAACACGGACTTTCAACTCCCTCCAAAGATTTTCTATGGGGTTGAGATCTGGAGACTGGCTAGGCCACTCCAGGACCTTGAAATGCTTCTTACGAAGCCACTCCTTCGTTGCCCCGGGCGGTGTGGTTTGGGATCATTGTCATGCTGAAAGACCCAGCCACGTTTCATCTTCAATGCCCTTGCTGATGGAAGGAGGTTTTCACTCAAAATCTCACGATACATGGCCCCATTCATTCTTTCCTTTACACGGATCAGTCGTCCTGGTCCCTTTGCAGAAAAACAGCCCCAAAGCTGATGTTTCCACCCCCATGCTTCACAGTAGGTATGGTGTTCTTTGGATGCAACTCAGCATTCTTTGTCCTCCAAACACGACGAGTTGAGTTTTTTACCAAAAAGTTCTATTTTGGTTTCATCTGACCATATGACATTCTCCCAATCCTCTTCTGGATCATCCAAATGCACTCTAGCAAACTTCAGACGGGCCTGGACATGTACTGGCTTAAGCAGGGGGACACGTCTGGCACTGCAGGATTTGAGTCCCTGGCGGCGTAGTGTGTTACTGATGGTAGGCTTTGTTACTTTGGTCCCAGCTCTCTGCAGGTCATTCACTAGGTCCCCCCGTGTGGTTCTGGGATTTTTGCTCACCGTTCTTGTGATCATTTTGACCCCATGGGGGTGAGATCTTGCGTGGAGCCCCAGATCGAGGGAGATTATCAGTGGTCTTGTATGTCTTCCATTTCCTAATAATTGCTCCCACAGTTGATTTCTTCAAACCAAGCTGCTTACCTATTGCAGATTCAGTCTTCCCAGCCTGGTGCAGGTCTACAATTTTGTTTTTGTTTGGACAATAATGATTTAATTGCATCTCATTCTTGACTGAAATGTCTCTTATCTTGTCTTCTCTTCTCTGTGTTCCCAGTGGTGATTCAGACAGTGGTGATCAGACAGTGGTGATTCAGACAGTGGTGATTCAGACAGTGGTGATTCAGACAGTGGTGATTCAGACAGTGGTGATTCAGACAGTGGTGATTCAGACAGTGGTGATTCAGACAGTGGTGATCAGACAGTGGTGATTCAGACAGTGGTGATTCAGACAGTGGTGATTCAGACAGTGGTGATCAGACAGTGGTGATTCAGACAGTGGTGATTCAGACAGTGGTGATTCAGACAGTGGTGATCAGACAGTGGTGATTCAGACAGTGGCCCAGGTCCATCTGTAACCAGCCCAACACCTCCGTGATCATGTACTGGGACAGGCAGCTCCAGGGAGAGAGCCCTAAACTAATAGCCAGGTTCCTAGCTGGATCAGTGAGCTATGGGGGCAGACTTTAAGTCTGGCTTCAAGGTGTGGAGCCGGGAGTGGAGCAGGATCTCAGTAAGGCAGTGGTCTCTGACAGTCCAGAGGATGCAGAGAAGGGACCAGGCAGTGTATCTGTGTGCTGCCAGTCCACACGGTGAAGCAGAGATGCTCAACTCTGTGACCAAAAATCACATTTTGGGAGGCTGCCAAGGAGACACTCTCTGGCACCTGACTGACGTTGCCCTTCTATGTGAAGATGCTGTAGGCAAGTCTGGCAGGATGTCTATCCGACAGGGGGAGGCACAGCCCAGATATTAGAACAGTTATCGAGAGGATGTGGTGATGGATACAACTCTCTCTCTCTCTCTCTCTCTCTCTCTCTCTCTCTCTCTCTCTCTCTCTCTCTCTCTCCTCTCTCTCTCTCTCTCTCTCTCTCTCTCTCTCTCTCTCTCTCTCTCTCTCTCTCTCTCTCTCTCTCTCTCTCTCTCTCTCCTCTCTCTCTCTCTCTCTCTCTCTCTCTCTCTTCTCTCTCTCTCTCTCTCTCTCGTCTCTCTTCTCTCTCTCTCTCTCTCTCTCTCTCTCTCTCTCTCTCTCTCTCTCTACACTGCTGTGGGAGGCAGCTGGTACTTTCAGTAGTGTGTAGAAGGATGTCTCCGACAACATATGGACTAGGCTTGTTCTTCATCTTATTTCCATGTGAGGTTCCCTCAATCTAAACATGACTAAATATTAATATTATGACTAAATATTATAGCTAACTGTAATCTTACTGCAACATGTCCTTGCTTATGTCAAAATAGTTTAGTGTATCTACTGTATGCTTTCCCACTGTATATCCCACGATCTGATTGCCAGCTTTGGTGAATTCTGAATTCATAATCAGTCTCTAAACTTGGCTTTTCAACAGGTCATGTAAAGTGTGTTGCGTTTCGTCAGTTTCCATCCCTGACAGTGAAGGCTGGGCGCGAGGCGGAGATCCACTGCAGCCACGATGACAGTAACCTGGTGGTGATGTTGTGGTACCAACAGAGACAGGCCAGTCCTGGTATGACTCTGATAGGGTACGGTTACAGCACTACTGAGCCTAACTACGAGGGTCTGTTCGAGGAGAGGTTCAGGCTGAAGCGACAGGGAGACCTGAAGGGAACTCTCATCATCTCCAACCTGACGTTAGCAGACTCTGCAGTGTATTTCTGCGCAGCCAGTCGCACAGTGATGTGGCTTTACGTCACCCCCTCACTAAAAACCTGACACACACACGCACGTACGCACGCACACACACACACACGCACGAGCACACACACACACACACACACACACACACACACGCACACACATACGCACACACACACACACACGCACGCACACACGCACACACACACGCACAGGAAATCCAACGCAGGCTGCCGCTCTGGCTTTTCATTCTGTCTTATATGACATCTTGTGGTTAACTTCAGAGAGTTTGTGTTAAAGGCGTCCGTATGCTTCAGTTCGGAAGAGTTTGTGCACATATTTTGATGACATTTTGTGCCGTTTTTGTTCATTTTGGACTTCGGTGAGGGGTTTTTCGGCTGATCGGGCACACAAAATGTTTTCTCGAGGCAAGCCGACGTCAGAAGCCGAAGTCAGTAACCGAAGTCTACGCCCCTTCTTCGGTGATTGGTCAACAGTAGAGATTCTTCAATAAAGTATTTGTTGTCGTTCAACGAGAGAAGACTCGTTTTCATGCACAGTGTTTTCATTAAGAAATACTGCACCAAACATCTTAGATGGATGTAAAATTGTGAGACTAAATCCCCTCTGCAAAAAAGTCAAAATTAATGACACATTTCTTGAGTTATCTTAGATTAATTCTGACTATTTTGAGAAAGTTTATACTGGCTACGGCTTCTCAGAAGGACAAACAGTACTATTGCCGAATTTCTCCTTTTTCAAGCGAAGGTCTTAACGGAGTATGCGAGCACACTCGTTCGGTTCGGCTAGGTGCCAGCCGAACTGAAGCATGCTGACGCCATTAGTGACCTTGGGGGAGGGGCTTCAGTGACCCAGAGGGAGGGGCTTCAGTGATCCTGGGGGAGAGGCCTCAGTGAGAGCCAGACTGTGTGTACAATGAGGTTCAGTATCATTCACAGAGATGATACGTGACATGATGCATCCCATAGTCCTCCTGAATTGGCTGTTTCTCCTGTCCCCAGGTGAGTGTCTGAGGTTAGCTTCGTAGGTGGGGTTCTTGGAGTAATTAGAGTTGTACCAACTCTTAATGGAGACATGATGGCTTGTCTCTCCTCTCTTCTCCTCTCTTCCTCTCCTCTCCCCTGATCCCCTCCCCTGCCCTCCTCTCCTCTCTCTCCTATCTTCCTCTCCTCTCCCCTGATCCCCTCCCCTGCCCTCCTCTCCTCTCTCTTCTCCTCTCTTCTCCTCCTCTCCCCTGATCCCCTCCCCTGCCCTCCTCTCCTCTCCTCTCTTCTCTTCTCTTCTCTTCTCTTCTCTTCTCTTCTCTTCTCTTCTCTTCTCTTCTCTTCTCTTCTCTTCTCTTCTCTTCTCTTCTCTTCTCTTCTCTTCTCCTCCTCTCCCCTGATCCCCTCCCCTGTCCTCCTCTCCTCTCTTCTCCTCTCTTCCTCTCCTCTCCCCTGATCCCCTGCCCTGCCCTCCTCTCCTCTCTTCTCCTCTCTTCCTCTCCTCTCCCCTGATCCCCTCCCCTGCCCTCCTCTCCTCTCTTCTCCTCTCTTCCTCTCCTCTCCCCTGATCCCCTCCCCTGTCCTCCTCTCCTCTCCTCTCCTCTCCCCTGATCCCCTCCCCTGTCCTCGTCTCCTCTCCTCTCTACAGGTCAGTGTGGAGCAGCAGGCCCCGTAGTGCTTCAGCCCAGAGATCTCCTCCCCCTTCCTGGTAACACCACTACCTCCAGTGAAGTCACCCTAAAGTGCTCCCTGGGTCCAGGCTTCAGCATGTCCAGCTACACCATGATGTGGTACCGACAGGTCAGAGCAGTCACCAGGGCATTAGACCATGATGTGGTACTGACAGTCACCAGGGCATTACACCATGATGTGGTACTGACAGTCACCAGGGCATTACACCATGATGTAGTACTGACAGTCACCAGGGCATTACACCATGATGTGGTACTGACAGTCACCAGGGCATTACACCATGATGTGGTACTGACAGTCACCAGGGCATTACACCATGATGTGGTACTGACAGTCACCAGGGCATTACACCATGATGTAGTACTGACAGTCACCAGGCATTACACCATGATGTGGTACTGACAGTCACCAGGGCATTACACCATGATGTGGTATTGACAGTCACCAGGGCATTACACCATGATGTGGTATTGACAGGTTCAGGATCAGTGTCACCATGATGTGGTATTGACAGGTTCAGGATCAGTGTCGGGGAGTGGTGAACTACATTTATTTCAACTAGTCATTTAATTACATTTTGCAGTAGCTTGGTTGTAGTTGAACTGAATTCTAATCTAGGTGGTGTTTTCAGTAGTTTATTACTTTCTGCATGTAGAGGTGTAGCTAACTACTGGAACTATGGGTGAAATAGGCAAGAATTCTGCATCAGACCTGCCTGATTAATCAGACCTGCCTGATTCATCCAGACCTGCCTAATTCATCAGACCTGCCTGATTAATCAGACCTGCCTGATTCATCAGACCTGACTAATTCATCAGACCTGCCTAATTCATCAGACCTGCCTGAATCATCAGACCTGCCTGATTAATCAGACCTGCCTAATTCATCAGACCTGCCTAATTCATCAGACCTGCCTAATTCATCAGACCTGCCTAATTAATCAGACCTGCCTAATTCATGACAGACCCTCGCCTAATTACATCAGACCTGCTTAATTCATCAGACCTGCCTGATTCATCAGACCTGCCTGATTAATCAGACCTGCCTAATTCATCAGACCTGCCTGAATAATCAGACCTGCCTAATTCATCAGACCTGCTTAATTCTCACTTGAAACACTTTCTGTGTGCCTAATTCTCACTTTTTGTGTTTCATTACACATTCTGTTAACATCTGACTCCAGAGTGATCTGTTCTGGCAATTATACATGATAATTTTTTCACAAAGTATTTTGAATGTGGTGAACTACTTTTTCTAAGTAACTTTAGTTAAGTCAACTATATTTATCTTAAGGGTAACTTTAGTGTAACTTAACTTCTAGTGTTAAGTAATTGGTAACTTTTTCAGAGTAATTTCTCCAACACCGCTTGTGATATTGAATGTTTGGAAAGTAATTCAAATGGTGGCCAGCAGGTTGGTAGGTGAGGTGGGGTGGGGTGGCCAGCAGGTGGTTTGGTAAGGTGGGGTGGGGTGGGGTGGCCAGCAGGTTGGTAGGTGAGGTGGTGGTGGGTGGCCAGCAGGTTGGTAGGTGGAGGTGGGGTGGGGTGGCCAGCAGGTTGGTAGGTGAGGTGAGGTGGGGTGGCCACAGGTTGGTAGGTGAGGTGGGGTGGCCAGCAGGTTGGTAGGTGAGGTGGGGTGGGGTGGCCAGCAGGTTGGTAGGTGAGGTGAGGTGGGGTGGCCAGCATGTTGGTAGGTGGGGTGGGGTGGGTGGCGCAGCAGGTTGGTAGGTGAGGTGAGGTGGGGGTGGCCAGCAGGTTTGGTAGGTGAGGTGAGGTGGGGTGGCCAGCAGGTTGGTAGGTGGGGTGGGGTGGGGTGGCCAGCAGGTTGGTAGGTGAGGTGGGGTGGGGTGGCCAGCAGGTTGGTAGGTGAGGTGAGGTGGCCAGCAGGTTGGTAGGTGAGGTGGGGTGGGGTGGCCAGCAGGTTGGTAGGTGAGGTGAGGTGGGGTGGCCAGCAGGTTGGTAGGTGAGGTGGGTGGGGGTGCCAGCAGGTTGGTAGGTGAGGTGAGGTGGGGTGTCCAGCAGGTTGGTAGGTGAGGTGGGGTGGGGTGTCCAGCAGGTTGGTAGGTGGGGTGGGGTGTCCAGCAGGTTGGTGGGCCAGCAGGTTGGTAGGTGGGTGTGGGTGGGGTGTCCAGCAGGTTGGTAGGTGGGGTGGGGTGGGGTGGCCAGCAGGTTGGTAGGTGAGGTGGGGTGGCCAGCAGGTTGGTAGGTGAGGTGGGGTGGGGTGGCCAGCAGGTTGGTAGGTGAGGTGAGGTGGGGTGGCCAGCAGGTTGGTAGGTGAGGTGAGGTGGGGTGGCCAGCAGGTTGGTAGGTGGGTGGGGTGGGGTGGCCAGCAGGTTGGTAGGTGAGGTGTGGGTGGGGTGGCCAGCAGGTTGGTAGGTGAGGTGAGGTGGGGTGGCCAGCAGGTTGGTAGGTGAGGTGGGGTGGGGTGGCCAGCAGGTTGGTAGGTGAGGTGAGGGTGGGGTGGCCCAGCAGGTTGGTAGGTGGGGTGGGGTGGGGTGGCCAGCAGGTTGGTAGGTGAGGTGAGGTGGGGTGTCCAGCAGATTGGTAGGTGAGGTGGGGTGGGGTGTCCAGCAGGTTGGTAGGTGGGGTGGGGTGTCCAGCAGGTTGGTGGGCCAGCAGGTTGGTAGGTGGGGTGGGGTGTCCAGCAGGTTGGTTGGTGTGGTGGGGTAGCCAGCAGGTTGGTGGGCCAGCAGGTTGGTAGGTGGGGTGGGGTGACCAGCAGGTTGGTAGGTGTGGTACCATAACATGCTTTGGTACCAACAGGTCCGCTATGGAGGCCCAGTGGAGTTCCTCATTAAGGAGTACGAGAACACCCCGGGCCGACACAAAGTGGAGCTGGTCACATCAGAGAACATGTTCATCCTGCAGGTGATGGAGAGCATCTGAGCCGGGTTCCTCTTGAAGTTTCTTCCCTTTGGGTCTTGGCTGAGTTTCTTTACAAGCACTTGCAAAAAAGGCCTTTATTAATGTGCTTGATTGATTGCAGATCTCTGAGCTGGTTGTGGAGGACAGCGGTGTCTACTTCTGCGCTGCTAGTCACAGTGAATCAACAGCCCGACAGAGCAGTACAAATATAACACGCCTCTGTTACTATACA
Organism: Coregonus suidteri; assembly: GCA_036851935.1. Classification (NCBI taxonomy): domain Eukaryota; kingdom Metazoa; phylum Chordata; class Actinopteri; order Salmoniformes; family Salmonidae; genus Coregonus; species Coregonus suidteri. The sequence goes on along the minus strand of CM072240.1, from coordinate 47,773,561 downwards.
TGACGTTAAGGCCCTGCGTCCCAAACGGCAGCCCTATTCCCTATATAGGGCACTACTTTTGATCAGGGTCCATAGGACTCTGGTCAAAAGTAGTGCACTATATAGTAAATAGGGTGCCGTTTTGGGATGCACCCGTAGTCTGTGTCACAGATGGCTCAGAGCAGGAAGACATTGTCGGTTGTGGCTCTTGATAATAAACCGTCTGTCTAACCAAAGATGTTTGAAAATCATTGTAGGTATATTCATGCATACCACAGGAGGTTAGTGGCACCTTAATTGCCACCTTGATTGGGGAGGACGGGCTCGTGGTAATGGCTGGAGCTGAATAGGTGGAACGGTATCAAATACATCAAACACCTGGTTTCCAGGTGCCACTCCGTTCCGGTCATTATAATGAGCCGTCCTCCACTCAGCAGCCTCCACTGGTGCATACTGACTGCAGTAGTAGAAACGGTATGCCAAGTGGGAATTATAGCTCATACATTATAGTTCATAGTTCATCCTATGGAGGGCACTGTTACAATATGAGAGAGAGAGAGAGAGAGAGAGAGAGAGAGAGAGAGAGAGAGAGAGAGAGAGAGAGAGAGAGAGAGAGAGAGAGAGAGAGAGAAAGAGAGCGAGAGAGAGAGAGAGAGAGAGAGAGAGAGAGAGAGAGAGAGAGGAGAGAGAGAGAGAGAGAGAGAGAGAGAGAGAGAGAGAGAGAGAGAGAGAGAGAGAGAGAGAGAGAAGAGAGAAGAAGAGAGAGAGAGAGAGAGAGAGAGAGAGAAGAGAGAGAGAGAGAGAGAGAGAGAGAGAGAGAGAGAGAGAGAGAGGAGAGAAAGAGAGAAGAGAGAGAAAGAGAGAAAAGAGAGAGGAGAGAGAGAGAAACGAGAAAGAGAGATGAGAGAGGAGAGAACGAGAGAGAGAGAGAGAGAGAGGAGAGAGAGACACAGAGAGAGATAGAGACAGAGAGAGAGAGAGAGAGAGAGACAGAGAGAGAGAGGAGAGAGAGAGAGAGAGAGAGAGAGAGAGAGAGAGAGAGAGAGAGAGAGAGAGAGAGAGGAGAGAGAGAGAGATGAGGAGAGAGAGAGAGAGAGAGAGAGAGAGAGGAGAGAAAGAGAGAAAGAGAGAGAGAGAGAGAGAGAGAGAGAGAAAGAGAAGAGAGATGAGAGAGGAGAGAACGAGAGAGAGAGAGAGAGAGAGAGACACAGAGACTCTAGATAGAGACACAGAGAGAGAGAGAGAGAGAGAGAGAGAGAGAGAGAGAGAGAGAGAGAGAGAGAGAGAGAGAGAGAGAGAGAGACAGAGAGAGAGAGAGAGAGAGAGAGAGAGAGAGAGAGAGAGAGAGAGAGAGAGACAGAGAGAGAGAGAGAGAGAGAGAGAGCGAGAGAGAGAGAGACAGAGAGTAGTTGGCATATTCATTCACAATCCTCTCATCACTGTCAATATGAAGTTGTATTGTGTGTTAGTATTGTTTCTCCTGACCACCAGTAAGAACTGTATTCAACCTATAAGACATGAAGTCATCATCAGTACTAGAATCATAACTGTTTCATTCATTATGATGTTTTTCTACCAACAGAATCAACATTTGGAGTAATCATTCAACATCCTCAAACTCTTCTTTCGGTAGAGGGAGGATCGGGGACTCTAGAATGTACTCATGATAACCCGGAGTTCTATAGAATGTTCTGGTACAAACAGAACACCAACGGAACCATGGAGCTGGTAGCTTATTCTATGGGGGAAGGAATGACGAACACAGAGCCCATCTTTGACAAGGCAAATTACACCATGACCCGTGCTGAGCAGTTAAAGTCCTCTCTGCTGATTAGGAATGTGAAGTCTGGAGACTCTGCTGTTTATTACTGTGCTGCCAGCTCAGCACACTGACTCAGCTAGCTTCACCGCTCTACAACAACCTACACCAGCCAGGGAGGATAGGAGGGGAGGAGAGAGGAGAAGGGGAGAGAGGGATAGAGGAGGGAGGAGAGAGGAGAGAGAGGGAAAGGAGGAGGGGCGAGAGAGAAGGGAGGAGGAGGGGTAGAGGAGGGAAGAAGGGGGAGGAGGTGGACATGGGAGAGAGAGAGAGAGACATTGTTACAACACTGTATACAGTATACAGTGGGGGAAAAAAAGTATTTAGTCAGCCACCAATTGTGCAAGTTCTCCCACTTAAAAAGATGAGAGAGACCTGTAATTTACATCATAGGTACACGTCAACTATAACAGACAAAATGAGATTTTTTTTCTCCAGAAAATCACATTGTAGATTTGTAATGAATTTATTTGCAAATTATGGTGAAAATAAGTATTTGGTCAATAACAAAAGTTTCTCAATACTTTGTTATATACCCTTTGTTGGCAATGACACAGGTCAAATGTTTTCTGTAAGTCTTCACAAGGTTTTCACACACTGTTTGCTGGTATTTTGGCCCATTCCTCCATGCAGATCTCCTTTAGAGCAGTGATGTGTTGGGGCTGTTGCTGGGCAACACGGACTTTCAACTCCCTCCAAAGATTTTCTATGGGTTGAGATCTGGAGACTGGCTAGGCCACTCCAGGACCTTGAAATGCTTCTTACGAAGCCACTCCTTCGTTGCACGCCCGGCGCGGTGTGTTTGGGATCATTGTCATGCTGAAAGACCCAGCCACGTTTCATCTTCAATGCCCTTGCTGATGGAAGGAGGTTTTCACTCAAAATCTCACGATACATGGCCCCATTCATTCTTTCCTTTACACGGATCAGTCGTCCTGGTCCCTTTGCAGAAAAACAGCCCCAAAGCATGATGTTTCCACCCCCATGCTTCACAGTAGGGTATGCTGTTCTTTGGATGCAACTCAGCATTCTTTGTCCTCCAAACACGACGAGTTGAGTTTTTACCAAAAAGTTTATATTTTTGGTTTCATCTGACCATATGACATTCTCCCAATCCTCTTCTGGATCATCCAAATGCACTCTAGCAAACATCAGACGGGCCTGGACATGTACTGGCTTAAGCAGGGGGACACGTCTGGCACTGCAGGATTTTGAGTCCCTGGCGGCGTAGTGTGTCACTGATGGTAGGCTTTGTTACTTTGGTCCCAGCTCTCTGCAGTCATTCACTAGGTCCCCCCGTGTGGTTCTGGGATTTTTGCTCACCGTTCTTGTGATCATTTGACCCCACGGGGTGAGATCTTGCGTGGAGCCCCAGATCGAGGGAGATTATCAGTGGTCTTGTATGTCTTCCATTTCCTAATAATTGCTCCCACAGTTTGATTTCTTCAAACCAAGCTGCTTACCTATTGCAGATTCAGTCTTCTCAGCCTGGTGCAGGTCTACAATTTTGTTTCTGGTGTCATTTGACAGCTCTTTGGTCTTGGCCATAGTGGAGTTTGGAGTGTGACTGTTTGAGGTTGTGGACAGGTGTCTTTTTATACTGATAACAAGTTCAAACAGGTGCCATTAATACAGGTAACGAGTGGAGGACAGAGGAGCCTCTTAAAGAAGAAGTTACAGGTCTGTGAGAGCCAGAAATCTTGCTTGTTTGTAGGTGACCAAATACTTATTTTCCACCATAATTTGCAAATAAATTCATTAAAAATCCTACAATGTGATTTTCTGGATTTTTTTTCCTCAATTTTTCTGTCATAGTTGACGTGTACCTATGATGAAAATTACAGGCCTCTCTCATCTTTTTAAGTGGGAAAAGTTGCACAATTGGTGGCTGACTAAATACTTTTTTTCCCCACTGTAGCTGATAATATAACACTTAAAATATATATCTTTTTAAAACCTTTTGAGTGCAATATTTACTGTTCATTTCTTGTCGTTTTTTGTTGATGTTGTTAAATTTGTTTCTTCTCACTTTTGTTTCTTGTTTATTTCACTTGCTTTGGCAACGTCAACATATGTTTCCCATGCCAATGTGGTATCTGAGGAATTTATGACTGAGGAACAACGATACGATACGACAGTGAAAGACAGAGAAGACAGAGAGAAGTTTAGACTGTCCTCTTTCTATGTCAGTCCGCTGATTTTCTTCTTCTATTGTACTGATCTTCTTCTTCTACTGCCTGGAGAGGAGGAGGAACAGGAAGTGACATCATCACTGATTGTATGTCTTCCATTTCCAGCCTCTCAAGACAGAAAGAAGTTTAGACTGTCCTCTTTCTATGTCAGTCCGCTGATCTTCTTCTTCTATTGTATTATGGTGGTCCGCAAACAAACGTTAGAGGTGCATGCCACCCCCTACTGTTCAGGATGAAAATAAAAAGATCCCACAAAACAGGAACATTGTGAGGGTTGGGGGAAAAATCCATACGGACTACCAACAACAAAAAACACTAAACAAAAACATTGTATTTACATTTTTACAATTAATGTTTTAGTAAGAGACTTACAGTAGTGAGTCATTTAGCAGACGCTCTTATCCAGAGAGACTTACAGTAGTGAGTCATTTAGCAGACGCTCTTATCCAGAGAGACTTACAGTAGTGAGTCATTTAGCAGACGTTCTTATCCAGAGAGACTACAGTAGTGAGTCATTTAGCAGACACTTTTATCCAGAGACTTACAGTAGTGAGTCATTTAGCAGACGTTCTTATCCAGAGAGACTACAGTAGTGAGTCATTTAGCAGACACTTTTATCCAGAGAGACTTACAGTAGTGAGTCATTTAGCAGACGTTCTTATCCAGAGAGACTTACAGTAGTGAGTCATTTAGCAGACGTTCTTATCCAGAGAGACTTACAGTAGTGAGTCATTTAGCAGACGCTCTTATCCAGAGAGACTTACAGTAGTGAGTCATTTAGCAGACGCTCTTATCCAGAGAGACTTACAGTAGTGAGTCATTTAGCAGACGCTCTTATCCAGAGAGACTTACAGTAGTGAGTCATTATATATACATAGATATATATATACATATATAGATACTGTGCATTCGGAAAGTATTCAGACCCCTTGACTTTTTCCACATTTTGTTACGTTACAGCCTTCTTCTAAAATGGATTAAACCCTCATCAATCTACATACAATACCCCATAATGACAAAACGAAAACACAGAAATACCTTATTTACATACGTTTTCAGACTCTTTGCTATGAGACTCGAAATTGAGCTCAGGTGCATCCTATTTCCATTGATCATCCTTGAGATGTTTCTACAACTTGATTGGGGTCCACCTGTGGTAAATTCAATTGATTGGACATGATTTGGAAAGGTACACACCTGTCTACATAAGGTCCCATAGTTGACAGTGCATGTCAGAGCAAAAACCAAGCCATGAGGTCGAAGGAATTGTCCGTAGAGCTCCGAGACAGGATTGTGTCGAGGCACAGATCTGGGGAAGGGTACCAAAAAATGTCTGCTACATTGGTCAAACTGAGCAATCGGGGGAGAAGGGCCTTGGTCAGGGAGGTGACCAAGAACCTGATGGTCACTCTGACAGAGCTCCAGAGTTCCTCTGTGGAGATGGGAGAACCTTCCAGAAGGACAACCATCTCTGCAGCACTCCACCGATCAGGCCTTTATGGTAGAGTGGCCAGACGGAAGCCACTCCTCAGTAAAAGGCACATGACAGCCCACTTGGAGTTTGCCAAAAGGCACTTAAAGGACTCTCAGACCATAAGAAACAAGATTATCTGGTCTGATGAAACCATGAATGAACTCTGGCCTGAATGCCAAGCGTCACGTCTGGAGGAAACCTGGCATCATCCCTACGGTGAAGCATGGTGGTGGCAGCGTCATGCTGTGGGGATGTTTTTCAGCGGCAGGGACTGGGAGACTAGTAAGGATTGAGGGAAAGATGAACGGAGCAAAGTACAGAGAGATCCTTGTTGTAAACCTGCTCCAGAGCACTCAGGACCTCAGACTGGGGCGAAGGTTCGCCTTCCAACAGGACAATGACCCTAAGCACACAGCCAAGACAATGCAGGAGTGGCTTCGGGACAAGTCTCTGAATGTCCTTGAGTGGCCCAGCCAGAGCCCGGACTTGAACCCCAATCGAACATCTCTGGAGACCTGAAAATAGCTGTGCAGCGACGCTCCCCATCCAACCTGACAGAGCTTGAGAGGATCTGCAGAGAAGAATGGGAGAAACTCCCCAAATACAGGTGTGCCAAGCTTGTAGCGTCATACCCAAGAAGACTCGAGGCTGTAATCGCTGCCAAAGGTGCTTCAACAAAGTACTGAGTAAAGGGTCTGAATACTTATGTAAATGTGATATTTCCGGTTTTTATTTTTAATACATTTGCAAAAACGTCAAAAATCTGTTTTTGCTTGGTCATTATGGGGTATTGTGTGTAGATTGATGAGAAAAAAATGTTTTAAATCAATTTTAGAATAAGGCTATAACGCAACAAATGTGGAAACAGTCAAGGGGTCTGAATACTTTCCGAATGCACTGTATATACCAACACCACCACCCTTAGATTTACGATCTGACCTAAAATCACTGTAACCATCAATGCCAATGTCTTTGTCAGTGATAGATTTTTTGAGCCAGGTTTCAGAAAGCATACATACGTCTGGGTCTGCGGTTTTTATCCAAATATTCACAAAATCAAGTTTCAGAAGAAGACTACTGTATGACCTCAGCTGGCACACAATGTTCTTCACATCTACATACACTTGATACATGACCAAATCTTCTTTATTTGAACACTGGAGGGGCTTACAGGGTATCTCATAGAGCTTTACAGGGTGTCTCATAGAGCCTGGCTTTACAGGGTATCTCATAGAGCTTTACAGGGTATCTCATAGAGCTTTACAGGGTATCTCATAGAGCCTGGCTTTACAGGGTATCTCATAGAGCCTGGCTTTACAGGGTATCTCATAGAGCCTGGCTTTACAGGGTATCTCATAGAGCCTGGCTTTACAGGGTATCTCATAGAGCCTGGCTTTAACAGGGTATCTCATAGAGCCTGGCTTTACAGGGTATCTCATAGAGCCTGGCTTTACAGGGTATCTCATAGAGCCTGGCTTTACAGGGTATCTCATAGAGCTTTACAGGGTATCTCATAGAGCCTGGCTTTACAGGGTATCTCATAGAGCTTTACAGGGTATCTCATAGAGCTTTACAGGGTATCTCATAGAGCCTGGCTTTACATGAGTAGGGAGAGACTCATCAAAAAACTTTAATATGGACGAAGTGGGTTTCCTCCATCCACCAAACAGGTCAGTCGACATGCAGCAATCACTTAATCTACTTCCTCAGGTATATAATCTGCATCCACTTCCTGCGCAACCCCAGAAATAACAGGTGACAGGAAATGACTTCAAACGGATCCCCCATGATCCCCCAGGTAACATTGATCACATCTTTACTTCTGGTTTCCTTCCGTTCTCACGCACTGCACTCATCTTCACCCGACCCCCGACCCCGCCAGCCGTTTCCAACAGAACGTTAGTTCCGCCATCTTCCCTGCACTCACCCGCTCCATCGCCTCGCACTTCTATGAAGCTGTTTTGGTGGCAGAAGGATATGACATCACTTCCTGTTCCTGCTCTGATGAATAAGGGTGCGTTTAGTTTGCCTCAATGTTTTCTACATTGCGTGACGGTTTTTTACTGAATGACACATTTCCCCAAAACGCACCATTCTTCAACAGCCTTTAAGGTACATTTGCTCCCGTTTTGGTGGGTGTGGCCTGATCAATATGGGAGTGATCATTTAAAATCAAAGCACACCATACAATCACACCATACAATCTAACCCTAACCCTCTGGGCCACCATTATCACAACCTTTTTCAACCGGTCGTTCGGTACTGTACCGTTTTCGTTGAATTCAACATTGCACATCATTCTGTCATACTTAACGCACCCCAGGTGAGAGGTCTGAAGAAGAAGGAGCCAGCCAGAAGGTGACATCATTTCCTGGTCTGATGAACAGGTGAGAGGTCTGAGGAAGAAGGAGCCAGCCAGAAGGTGACATCATTTCCTGGTCTGAGGAAGGAGAGTGAACAGAGGAGACGTTCAGACTGTTCTCTTTCTCTCAGTCCTCTGATGTCTGTCAGTATGAAGCTGCTGTGTGTGACTCTGTCTCTCCTCCTCACTGCCAGTAAGAACTGTCCTCTACTTACAGACATGACAGGCTACACCAATCAGCAGTGTTTGTGTTGAAACTGATATTCTGTGTTTTCAAAGTCAGTCTGATCATTGTTCCTGCAATCGTTGAGATTACAGCAATTATTAGAATTGTTATCACTTTCAGGTTGATACTTACTTTCAAGTGATACTACTTCATAGTTTTTTTTTAAATGTTTTATGCCTTTTTTCTTCACAGATGTGTCTGGCGGTGTAACCGTTCAACAGTCTCCTGTCCTGTCAGTCTGTAGAGAAGGAGACGTGTCCGTTACTCTACGGTGTTACCATGACGACAGCAGCTACTACTACATGTTCTGGTACCGACAGAGAGACAACAACAACATGGAGATG
>CM072240.1:47669447-47764665 GCA_036851935.1 Coregonus suidteri | reverse complement strand
GGCACAGTTGATGCCACGCAGGGCTACGGTCCAGAAGGTTGAGTGTTCACCGACCACCCTAGACGAGCTCACTTGCCCTGCCTGTTTCATTACATTACGATCAGAGCCGGCTGCAGACAATGATCAGCTAGGGGGAAATCTGATTTCAACATTTTGATGCCATATTTATTTAAAATATATGCAAAACAAATTCCACCAACAAGGTTTTCACAACCAATGACTTCGGGCACTTCAATATCATGGTTTGTGTTTTCAACACCACAATAAATAGACTGTGTCAATCTGGACAAACAGGAAATACATTCCTCCCTACCTTGTAGGTTGTTCCAGTATCGAAGGCTTGGCTTGACAATCTCCTAGTGTCATTCAACTTTTTGGTGTTTTGTAACAGATGTCTCTTTTCATTAATCATTTGGCCACTGCACAGTTTGGATTGATTGATTTTATTTGTTTAAAAAAATACATATATACACAAAGATTGAGCAATAAAGTCGGGGACTTATTTCCATTATGGTCCCTATTTTTTTTTACATAAATACATAAACAATTACAGAGATAGAGACACATTACAGAGATACAGACACATTACAGAGATACAGACACATTACAGAGATACAGACACATTACAGAGATACAGACACATTACAGAGATAGAGACACATTACAGAGATACAGACACATTACAGAGATACAGACACATTACAGAGATAGAGAGACACAAATACAGAGATACAGACACATTACAGAGATACAGATCCACATTACAGAGATACAGCGCACATTACAGAATACAAGACATGTTGGCCAGATACAGCCACATTTACGTGTCCTTACAAATTACAGACCATGTAACAGATTACAAACACATTACAGTGTTAGAGACACATTAGCAGAGATAGAGATGCAAAACTTGCTCAACCTCCAGGCAAAACTTTTTTTTTTTGTTGTCTGGTGGCTGATTGGTTTAGACGTTACTTTGCTAAAACCATAATATGTCCCATAATCAATCTGACAGTTGACACCTGCCAGAGTGAGAGTCTAGAGTGTTTCAGGCCTACCAACAGATTTTCCTGTGAATCTAACATCTTCATATAACAATATGTCTTTATACAAACTATTCGGATAGGAAAGATTTGGTGCCGAATGACCCTCCTGTACGTCTAAGATCTTTATTTACTAGCCATTCTGACATAATGGATGCATCCATTGCATTCAGATCGAAGCATGTCAACCAGCGCCATCAATCTCTGGGATGTAGGCCAAATCAGCTTCATTTCCTTTATATTTAAGTCATTAGCAAACGCTCTTATCCAGAGCGATTTACAACTTAGTGAGTGCATACATTCTTTTATTTTTCATACTGGGCCCCCGTAGGAATCGAACCCACAGGGAATGGGATTCCTGGCGTTCAAACGCCATGCTCTACCAACTGTCCAGCTACATCCCTGCCGGCCATTCCCTCCCCTACCCTGGACGACGCTGGGGGCCAATTGTGCACCGCCCCATGGGTCTCCCTGTATCGAGGCCGGCTGCGATTCAGTGCCTTAGACCACTGCGCCACTCGGGAGATACTTAATATTTATATAGGGCTATATACATATATATACAGTACCAGTCAAACATTTCTAAAGAAGTCCTGAGATATGGCTCTTTCTTTGCAAACTCTGCCTTGAAGGTCAGCATCCCGGAGTCGCCTCTCCACTGTTTACGTTGAAAGAACTTGTGTTTTGGCGGGTAAAATATTTAATTGGGTCTGCCAGTTGAGGACCTGTGAGGCGTCTGTTTTATAAACTAGACACTCTCTAAAGTATTTTGTCCTCTTGCTCAGTTGTGCACCGGGGCCTCCCACTCCTCTTTCTATTCTGGTTAAGAGCCAGTTTTGCGCTGTTCTGTGAAAGGGAGTGCAGTACCTCAGCGTTGTACGAGGCTCTTCAGTTTCTTGGCAATTTCTCGAATGGAAAAGCCTTCATTTCTCAGAACAAGAATAGACTGACGAGTTTCAGAAGAAAGTTATTTGTTTCTGGACTATTTGATCCCTGTAATCGAACCCACAATTGCTGATGCTCCAGATACTCAACTAGTCTCAAGAAGGCCAGTGTTTATTGCTTCTTTCATCAGTACAACATTTTTCAGCTGTGCTAACATATATTGCAAAATGGTTTTCTAATGATCAATTAGCCTTTTTAAAATGATAAACTTGGATTAGCAAAAACAACATTGCCACTGGAACACAGGACTGATGGTTGCTGATAATGGGCCTCTGTACGCCTATGTAGATATTACATAAAAAATCAGCCATTTCCAGCTACAATAGCCATTTACAACATTAACAATGTCTACAAATCAAAGTCTTCTGATCAGATTTGATGTATTTTAATGGACAAAAAAAATTGCTTCTTTCGAAAAAAAAAGACATTTCTAAGTGACCCAAACTTTGAACGGTTGTGTATATATACAGTATATACAATATATATATATATATACATTGCATTCGGAAAGTATTCAGACCCCTTGACTTTTTCCACATTTTGTTACATTACAGCCTTATTCTAAAATTGATAAATCGTTTTTTTCCCTCATCAATCTACACACAATTTACCCCATAATGACAAAGCGAAAACAGGTTTTTAGAAATGTTTGACTGGTACTGATTGATATATATATATATAATTGATATATACTGAATATAAAGGAAGAGAAGCTGAGGCCTAACCCCAGAGAGAGATGCTGGTGACATGCTTCGACACCAACATGCATTTCTTTTATGTCAGATGGCTAATATAAAGACATAGATCGTACAGGAGGGTCATTCGTTAATTTCCTGCGTCAGCTTTTAGAGCACGGCGCTTGTAACGCCAAGGTAGTGGGTTCGATCCCCGGGACCAGACCATACGTAAAAATGTATTGCACGCATGATCTGTAAAGTCGCTTTGGATAAAAGCGTCTGCTAAATGGCATATTATTATTTATTATTATATTAAGACAAGCATTATATTGTAGATTATAGGAGTAACTCTGGTAGGCCTGAAACACTCTTCCTCACCTCAAGTTCAACTGTCAGAGTCCAGTTGGAGCGCCGGGGCACAGTCTTCCTCCCTCCCTTCATATCTATCTAGTCTTCCACTCACTGCCTTCATATCTATCTAGTCTTCATCACACTCCCTTCATATCTATCTAGTCTTCATCACTGCCTTCATATCTATCTAGTCTTCCTCACTGCCTTCATATCTATCTAGTCTTCCTCCCTCCCTTCATATCTATCTAGTCTTCCTCACTGCCTTCATATCTATCTACTCTTCCTCACTCACTTCATATCTATCTAGTCTTTTGGACCCCCTTCATATCTATCTAGTCTTCCTCACTGCCTTCATATCTATCTAGTCTTCCTCCCTCCCTTCATATCTATCTAGTCTTCCTCACTGCCTTCATATCTATCTAGTCTTCCTCCCTCCTTCATATCTATCTAGTCTTCCTCACCCCCTTCATATCTATCTAGTCTTCCTCACCCCCTTCATATCTATCTAGTCTTCCTCACTGCCTTCATATCTATCTAGTCTTCCTCACCCCCTTCATATCTATCTAGTCTTCCTCACTGCCTTCATATCTATCTAGTCTTCCTCACTGCCTTCATATCTTAGGCCTGCAGTAGCTAAAGGTTAATAATATCCACACCATACAAGGGTTGTTATGGTGACCGTATTACCGCCACACCGGCGTTCACGACGCCAGTCAAATTCCACGTGACCGTTTAGTCACGGTAACTAGGCTTCTCCAAGCTCTGATGCTGCTGATGGTCATTAGTAGCCTACCAAAACTTGCTAACTGCCTGGTACTCAGCACTCTATTGTCCCCTCTAATCACTCTGACATCAATGCAAACATGTGATCGGAAATCTAATCAAACACTTCATGAGAGCCCATGAGCTCATGTTGGGCAACATTTCTATAGGCTATGCAATTGCGTGAGGAAACAGAGTGATGGCCTCTATTAAAAAGAGGAGGATCCCATCAGCTTTCTATAGGCTAGGCCTACTATATTTATTTATCAACTTTCCTAATATTAAGCACATTGCTTCTCTTTACAACAGGAGTATAGCCTACCTGGCTGGCATGAAAATGAACCACGGGGAAAAGCTGTCCTCCATTCGCTATTTAAGTACATAGATGACATGTATTTTTCCCCCTGCCCTTGTTTTGAGACAGGTGCATGATAATGGTCCATTCTAAATCAAAACAAATGTCACACATATATTATTTAGTTTATGTAAAGACAAGATTAAATCAAGAATAGTCTGTTGGGTGACAATATTAGCCTGTCAATTACTTGTTAATTATATATTATCACTTGTGAATGATTCCCAGCATAAGACAATTGGGGCATACCTTTCTTTTGTGTTGCAACATTTTCAAATCAAAAGTCGCACACCTCTGTAGCACATGTTTTGATAGGTTTGTATCACAACTAAAGTGGCCAAATAACTTCTTATAATTAAGTACATTAATCCGCTTTACAAACGGGTGTAGAGCCTAACTGGCCTACAGTGGGGGAGAAAAAGTATTTAGTCAGCCACCAATTGTGCAAGTTCTCCCACTTAAAAAGATGAGATAGGCCTGTAATTTTCCATCATAGGTACAACGTCAACTATGACAGACAAAAAGGAAAAAAAAAAATCCAGAAAATTAACATTGTAGGATTTTTTAATGAATTTATTGCAAATTATGGTGGAAAATAAGTATTTGGTAGAGAGAGAGACAGCCGAGGAGAGGATGTGGTGACGGAGAGAGCCTAACTGGACACAGCACGTGAGTTTCAAGTTTGGGGAAGATAATTTCCACCATGAAATTGCACCTTTATAATATAAGCATTACATGCATAAATCGCATTTGCGGTCACTTTTGATAATGGTGTTTTCCCGCTAATGGAACATTCATGCTTATAGCCTACTGCCATGTGCACATTGCTGCACTTATAATGTGAAGAAACAGACTAATAGTTTATCACCATTTTAAGCTAAACGTTCTGATCTGTTGCATCAGCCTCATTGCGTATAAAATGTTTTTTGATGCTAGTGGTTGTATTAATTTGGGATCTAACACATCCCACAACTGTCCCAGACTATGTTTGGAATATTTATTTCTCGCACAGAATAGAACAGGTCAACTGTTGTACAATGGGGGATAGTAGATTGACAGAGGCTAGTGCTTTTGCTGTTCGTTAAGCCTACTCATCTTGTTGGCTGATGAAAAGTAAATGTGGACAGAAATTCGAGGCATTATCAAGTGCTTGTCAAATTGTGAATGAGAGACTGATGAAGTGTGCTCAGCCTGCGCAACAAACAAAGCAGAGCTCATGCCTTTCATTAGTTGCATCATGCAGCCTTAGAATGTATAAAAAATCTAAGCATACAGCCCAACGTTTGTATCACAACTAAAGTTACATTAATTACTCTAAATTAAGCATATAGGAGGACCTGTTTCTTTGTTAACCGCTCAACACAGAACAGCCGCATGTGGCCACTCCCTCAAATCATTTGGAGAAAACATCCTTTATTTTATTCAGATTTGTTCAATTCTATTCTTCATACTATAAATAATAAAAATGCCACGGAATTCTAAGGAAATCTTGTCGGCTAAATGAACTAGTGTAGCCAACAGCCTTATGGCATAGCCAGATCAGGACCTAACATAAGGACAACTCAGAGTATGCTATTCTGTTCTTCTGAAATAGACCATATTTCCTTCATATCATGTAATGGATTTATTGTGATGGTGTAAACTACATGACATAGATTTAATTGACTTTTTAAAATGTAGATGTTCCAAAGGTCTGCATCAGTGGCTTGTAGGCTGTGTGTGGAAGACAGGAGATGCTAAATGTGTTTATGTTAATTAACTTTCAAGTACTGTGAGACCGACAGTTATTTGCTTGACAATCACCGGCTGACGAAATTTTGTGACCGCCACAGGCCTACACAATACCAAACCTTCACAAACCGTTTCTAAACTTTATTAGGGTAATATTAAAAGTCAGTCAAGCCGTTGTTTATTGGGAAAATACAGCAGAAGAGCAAATGTAAACCAGGGGAAAAAAACACACTACCCTCCCCCCCCCCCCCCGTGCCCCCCCACAAAACACAACCCTCCCCCCCCCCCCCCCCCCAAAAAACAAAAACCCCCCCCCCCCCCCCAGTAAATGTTGATCTGTCCCTGTGTATGTTGTGTAGTTCAGCATATCAACCATCTAGCAAACATAAACTGTTCCTATAGACTCAATAAGAAAGATTGACTCCAATACTTATTTCCAGCTAAGAGAAGTTAGTGACGTTGAAAACCTGAGATGACTCATAATTCCAGTTATGGAAAGAGCTTGGCGGTGACCAAGCTGAAAAATAACAGACACTCTTTGGAAGATGAACAAGTTGATATAATGTCATCCATCACAAGGTGGTGTTGATTTACTCAAGGCTCTTTGGAGCAGAAAACTCTCAACAGTGTTTTGATTTCAAATGTATCTTTATTCTTTCCATGAAGGGAGGATGTTTTTTTTTTGTTGCAGGTATTTTCATTCTGCTGTGTGTGTGTGTCTGTATCACACCTGTTTCTGAGAAACACACCACTTCCTGCCCACACAGAGAGGACGTTTCCATGACGCTCTGCAGCGCTGCAGTGCATCTTGGTCTCATGGCCTATACACTCAAGTGGAAAGGTTCTATGTGGGTTCATCTGGCTCGGATCTTATTTTCCACTCTGAGCCAAAAGGACGTTTTAGGCTTCATTCACAGCAGTTCAAAACTTTTGAGTTGATGTCTGCAAGTTTAATGGCTGTATATAAGCTATAAAATGTCCTTTTTGCAAAAAAAACATTTATGGCCTGGGGGGGGAGCAACAGTGTGGTGACTGTATCACATAGCTGTATCTCTACCTTGTAACAGGAAATGGACGCTCTCGTCATCGCATAGAGGAGTGGGGGTGGTGTGTGTTAGTGGTTGCAGTGAAACCGAGTCCTGGAGCCTTGCAGCTCTGCAGGGGTGGAGGTAGAGAGAGAGAGAGAGACAGCCGAGGAGAGGATGTGGTGACGGAGAGAACACGCTGAACGCTGAAGCACAGGCAAAGGATGCTGAGAAACTGCCTTCCATCTCACCACAACCTTACCCAACTCACACCGTGCAACACACATCTGCAGCTTTGCAACGCTCTCTCCGCTCCTCTCCTCAGGTCTCCGCAAACACAACCGTCACAGATGATGTTCCATTTCTATGTCAACTGTCATAACAAAAGGCCCAGAGCGCTTTCTGAGTCACACGTTGTCACCGTCACATTCACAGCTGTTTGTTCAATCTGTTGTAAAGAAATGACAAGTAGTGTAGTCTATCTTCTACAGTGTTTTGTTGTTCATTCTACTGTTCCATGTAGTGTTCTGGAAGAAAGGGCTTTCTGAGACTCCTGTAGCTCTGATGACTGTAAAAGCAATGGAACTTGTAGAAGAAGATGGCACCTATAATCAACTGACTAAATAGCTAGCCTGAGTACCAGTCTTGATTTAGCCTGGGTACCAGTCTTGATTTAGCCTGGGTACCAGTCTTGATTTAGCCTGGGTACCAGTCTTGATTTAGCCTGGGTACCAGTCTTGATTTAGCCTGAGTACCAGTCTTGATTTAGCCTGGGTACCAGTCTTGATTTAGCCTGGGTACCAGTCTTGATTTAGCCTGGGTACCAGTCTTGATTTAGCCTGAGTACCAGTCTTGATTTTATCCTGGGTACCAGTCTTGATTTAGCCTGGGTACCAGTCACTTGATTTTAGCCTGGGTACCAGTCTTGATTTAGCCTGAGTACCAGTCTTGATTTAGCCTGGGTACCAGTCTTGATTTAGCCTGGGTACCAGTCTCTGCAACTAATCCACTCCCTGTACTCCATGTCATGTGCCAAAGAATTGTATTTGGCAAAGACAAGGAGTGGTAAGGAGTGGAACATTAGCTAAAGAGACTGGTACTAAGACTAGTAAATAGCACCACATCTAAACATGTTATTTCATGATGGACCTGAAGGCCATTGACAGTGTGTGCATGCTGGGACATTTTGTCCCTGATCCTTAATGAGTCTTTAACGATGGCGTGGTGCGTGTGTTTGGTTTTTGTACAGAACCCTGTCTGATCTGTCATACCGGGGTTCTGGCAGCACAGTATCAGACAGACCGGAAAGCAGACTGCTCCAGACCCACTCCATCTGACTCCAGGATCATCCCCCTGGTCTATTGGCCCTGAACCCATCTACACTGACTGGATCCACAATCCCTGCTCCTACCGATCTGAGCAGCACTCTAAGCCCCTCTGCAGCGGTCCATAGGTACCAGTACAGGTTTGGGCTGCTGTTGCTGGTTGTAGGAGAGCCTGTGATACAGCGGGGGAAAAAGTATTTAGAACCTGGAGAAAAAGATAGGGCCATTTTCATCTTGCTTGTTTGTAGGTGACCAAAAAAATCCAGAAAAAAAGGGTATATAACAAAGTATTTTGTTTTTGACCAAATATAATTTGCAAATAAATTCATTAAAAATCCTACAATGTGATTTTCTGGAAATTTCTTTTTTCTCAATTTGTCTGTCATAGTTGACGTGTACCTATGATGAAAATTACAGGCCTCTCTCATCTTTTTAAGTGGGAGAACTTGCACAATTGGTGGCTGACTAAATACTTTTTTCCCCCACTGTAGGACCAGACTACGAGGACTCTGGAACACGTTAACGGCCTCTAGGCCTGAGAGAGAGAGAGAGGGGGACGTGTGTGAGCTTTCCACTGATTAAGAGAACACAATATTTCAACACTTCCCCTTAATGACCGTGATCTGCATCATACTGTGAATTACACTCTATTCCGTAGAGGCCCTGGTAACAAAACGGTGCACTATCAAGGGAATATGGCTTCCATTTGGGCAGCAGACGAATACTTTAAAACTTCACGTTCAGGATCTCTATCGCCCTTACGGATTAGTGTTATGTTATCTAATGGAGGGTTGAACTAGACTAGTGTTATAGTATAGACGTCTGGGGACCCTGAGGAGAGGATTGAGAACCAGTGATCTAATGGGGGGTTTCATTTACACTTCCATTGAAGCAACAAGAGGAAGAGACGGGTGGGCGACCAACTGACTGGTTCCAGAACAAATGATTTGAGTGGAAACTACAGGTGTCACCACGTTCTAAAAACCCCATCTCCAAGTCACACTAAGGTGGGTGTTCAGTCTCAGGTTTAGCCTGACCTCTAGTGGTTATGAGTGGTACGGCCTATTTGCTCACTGCCTATGCATACTATGGAGAACATTGAGTTCTTTGGGAAGATCTCATTGAGTACTCCTCACATCCTCTCCACCTCAAAACCCATTGGATGAGAAAGCCAAAGATCCCGCCCCGATGACCTTCTCCTCCAATGGGTTTTGAGAAGGGGACGTGAGGCGTATGCAATTTAGATCTTCCCTTTGTACCCTCTGGCTCAGTTTCTGTCGTCATGTGACTTCCTCATTACGGACTGCTAGGGATCCCTCCAGTTGGCACCTGAGTGACATCATGTTGGCTCTGCTGATCCTGTCTCTTAGGTAATGTGCCAAACACACCGACACGTATTCTCTGTTTACTTTTCTTCTCCGACTGTTTACTGATACGTCAATATTTCCTGATTTTTTTTACATGCATAAAAAAAAACAATTATTTACACGTATAAAAACATTTTAGCTGATTGTTATAAATCCAAATGTTGGTTCATCTTTTCTAGGAATAAATAAGAAACATATTTTCTGACTCTCACTCCCACTGCCGAAAGTAATCTCTCTCACTCCCAAAACTATCCTCTCTCACTCCCAAAACTATCCTCTCCTGAAACTATCCTCTCCTGAAACTATCCTCTCTCACTCCCAAAACTATCCTCTCCTGAAACTATCCTCTCCCACTCCTGAAACTATCCTCTCCCACTCCCAAAACTATCCTCTCCTGAAACTATCCTCTCCCACTCCTGAAACTATCCTCTCCCACTCCTGAAACTATCCTCTCCCACTCCTGAAACTATCCTCTCCCACTCCTGAAACTATCCTCTCCCACTCCTGAAACTATCCTCTCCCACTCCTGAGACTATCCTCTCCCACTCCTGAGACTATCCTCTCCCACTCCTGAGACTATCCTCTCCCACTCCTGAAACTATCCTCTCTCACTCCTGAAACTATCCTCTCCCACTCCCAAAACTATCCTCTCCTGAAACTATCCTCTCCCACTCCTGAAACTATCCTCTCCCACTCCTGAAACTATCCTCTCCCACTCCTGAAACTATCCTCTCCCACTCCTGAAACTATCCTCTCCCACTCCTGAAACTATCCTCTCCCACTCCTGAAACTATCCTCTCTCTCTCTCTCTCTCACTCCTACTCGTGAAACTATCCTCTCCCACTCCTGAAACTATCCTCTCTCTCTCACTCCTACTCCTGAAACTATCCTCTCCCACTTCTGAAACTATCCTCTCCCACTCCTGAAACTATCCTCTCTCTCTCTCTCTCTCTATCCTTAGCGGAAAACAGAAAACTAAATAATTGCATCCAGTTCTGACATGTTAAGATAAATTGCACAAAAAAGCTTTTTTCATTAGATCCCACAGTGGTGCAAATCCTCCACCCCAGTGCCAAGGAGATAGATACAGTGCCTTCAGAAAGTATTCACACCCCTTGACTTTTCTTACATTTTGTTGTGTTACAGCCTGAATTTAAAATTTATTAAATAGAGATTGTGTCATTGATCTACACATACAATACCCCATAATGTCAAAGTGGATTAAAAAAAAATTGGGGAAATTATTTCATTTGAAGTCGAAATGTCTTGAGTCAATATGTATTCAACCCCTTTGTTATTGCACCCTAAATAAGTTCACCAAACGCATAATAAGTTGCATGGACTAATTCCGTGTTCAATAATATTGTTTAACATGATTATTAAATGGCTACCTCATCTCTGTACCCCATAAATACAATAATATGTAAGGTCCCTCAATCGAGTAGTGAATTTCAAGCAAAGATTCAACCACAAAGACCAGGGAGGTTTTTCAACGCCTCGCAAAAATAAGGGCACCGATGGGTAGATGGGTAAATAGCAGACATTGAATATCCCTTTGAGCGTGGTGAAGTTATTAATTAAGCTTTGGTGCATCAAAACACCCAGTCACTACAAAGATACAGGCGTCCTTCCTAACTCAGTTGCCGGAGAGGAAGGAAACCGATCAGGGATTTCACCATGAGGCCAACTTTAAAACAGTTACAGAGTTAAATGTTTGTGATAGGAGAAAACTGAGGATGGATCAACAACATTGTAGTTACTCCACAATACTAACCTAAATGACAGAGTGAAAAGAAGGAAGCCTGTACAGAATAAAAATATTCCAAAACATGCATCCTGTTTGCAACAAGGCACTTAAGTAATACTGCAAAAAATGTGGCAAAGAAATGAACCTTTTGTCCTGAATACAAAGCGTTATGTTTGGGGCAAATCCAACACAACACATCACTGAGTACCACTCTTCATATTTTCAAGCATGGTGGTGGCTGCATCATGTTATGGGTATGCTTGTCATTGGCAAGGACTAGGGAGTTTTTTAGGATAAAAATAAACAAATTTGAGCTAAGCACAGGCAAAAGTCCTAGAGGAAAACCTGGTTCAGTCTGCTTTCCAACAGACACCGGGAGACTAATTCACCTTTCAGCAGGACAATAACCTAAAACACAAGGCCAAGTCTCCACTGGAGTTGCTTACCAAGACGACATTGAATGTTCCTGAGTGGCCTAGTTACAGTTTTGACTTAAATCTGCTTGAAAATCTATGGCAAGACTTAAAAATGGCTGTCTAGCAATGATCAACAATCAACTTGACAGAACTTTAATAATTTTTTTTAAGAATAAATGGCAAAATATTGTACAATCCAGGTGTGCAAAGCTCTTAGAGAGACTTACCCAGAAAGACTCACAGCTGTAATCGCCGCCAAAAGGTGCTTCTACAAAGTATTGAGATATTTTATGGGGGTGGTAGATGGGGGTTGGGGAAAGGTAATAGGCCCATGTCCAGAGTCTCAACACCCTAGTGAGTGAGAGGTGTCAGTGGGATCAGTCAGAGAAATAAAGAGACTTGAAGCCAGAGGGGAAAAAAACTGGCCCTGAACAGCAGTACAGTAGCACTAGTCTTCATTTCCCCAGACCAATCTTCTTGGCCTCCGTTTCGTAGATCAACAGCCTCCACATTTTAACTATGAACACCTCTGCCTCCTCGTCCAGAACCTGCAGGTCGACACATCAGTTAGTTAGTGGTCTGTCTCTCACACGTTGTTGTACTACTTTTTATGACACTGTTGACGAGAACAAACTTAGACTTATAACTAACTCAAATGTAGGCTTACATTTAAATCATTGTAAATAAGAATTTGTTCTTAACTGACTTGCCTAGTTAAATAAAAGGTTAAATAACAAAAATAAACATATGATCTGTAAACTGGTTAAGCCTGTAAGATTGTTCCTATGACCATGTTTAATCATGATCTATTATATAACTCACCATAGCAACATCATCCAAGATCCCCTGCGGTGTGCCGTGAGACATCACCTGAGGAGAGAGAACAAGCTGGTAAAACACCGTGGAAGACCAACAACACTCTGCCTACCGCGGGGAATAAGTCACACCCAGAGACAACGGGTCCTCAATACAGTGTCCCGTCATTATCTCCATGGTCCAATGTGAAGAACAGAATACTACAGTGGAAACTTAGTTACATGCTTATGACATGTCTTACGATGCATTATAAAACGCAAGCTTTAAGTTAGAGTAGGACATATTGGTACCATTGACAAACATACACTGAGTGTACAAAACATTAGGAACACCTGCTCTTTCCATGACATAGACTGACCAGGTGAATCCAGGTGAAAGCTATGACCCCTTATTGATGTCACTTGTTAAATCCACTTCAAAATCAGTGTAGATGAAGGGGAGGGGAGGGGACAGGTTAAAGAAGGAGTTTTAAGCCTTGAGACATGGATTGTGTATGTGTGCCATTCAGAGGGTGAATGGGCAAGACAAAAAATGTAAGTGCCTTTGAACAGGGTTTGGTAGTAGGTGCCAGGCGCACCGGTTTGTGTCAAGAACTGCAACGCTGCTGGGTTTTTCCACGCTCAACAGTTTCCCGTGTGTATCAAGAAAGGTCCACCGCCCAAAGGACATCCAGCCAACTTGACACAACCGTGGGAAGAATTGGAGTCAACATGGTGCCAGCATCCCTGTGGAACGCGTTCGACACCTTGTAGAGTCCATGCCCCGACGTAAGGTGTTCCTAATGTTTTGTGCACTCAGTGTATAGCTACATTGGATTTGTGCCACAAATGCTAAAAAGTTAGTGTTTGAAACAGTGACCAGGTAAACTAAACAAAAAACATGCGTCGCTGTCATACCTTGTCTATAGACTTCTTACAGGGGAAGGAAACCAATGTCATCCTTCCACAAGACAGTCATGCTTTTCTCTCCCACTAAATCAGTTACTCTAACTAACTAACTAACTAACTAACTAACCTTAGAACAGACAAAGTCGACTAGCGTAGCTTCCTCCTCTCCGATGTACTCTATGATCTTCTTGTTGATCCAGGGCCTGATGCGACGCTCCATCAGAGTCTGAGATGGGAAGAACAAGAGTTTCAGACATGCTGTGATGTTATCAGGGAATGGCTAGTTCTTCCACACAGCTTTCAATTTTCAGTTGACCAAATGTGTTAAGAGTAGATGACGTTGATTTTAATCCCAGCTGTCCACAGAGGACCAGGACCCATGGGACTGCAGGAATTCAACCCATTCCTTAGCGTTGCCATCGCCACGTTCCTTCCAACTGACCCACACATTTCACATTTTACATTTTAGTCATTTAGCAGACGCTCTTATCCAGAGCGACTTACAGTTAGTGAATGCATACGTATTTTTTATTTTTTTTCCATACTGGCCCCCCCGTGGGAAACCAACCCACATCCCTGCCGGCCAAACCCTCCCCTACCTTGGACGACGCTGGACCAATTGTGCGCCGCCCCATGGGTCTCCCGGTCGCGGCCGGCTGCGACAGAGCCTGGACTCGAACCAGGATCTCTAGTGGCACAGTTAGCACTGCGATGCAGTGCCTTAGACCACTGCGCCACTCGGGAGGTTCCACACAAGGGCTATGGGCCACCTCCTCATCCCCCTTACCGAGTCCACAGCGGTCTGACCCTTTTTAAATCAAGTACATTATGTTGATGTAAATCCCAGTGATCTACCCATAAGACCAGGTCCTACGGTCCCTCCACTGCCACCCCACTCCTCGTCCTCCCTTACCGAGTCCACGGCGGTCTGACCCTTTTTAAATCAAGTACATTATGTTGATGTAAATCCCAGTGATCTACCCATAAGACCAGGTCCTACGGGCCCTCCACTGCCACCTCCTCGTCCCCCTTACCGAGTCCACAGCGGTCTGACCCTTTTTAAATCAAGTACATTATGTTGATGTAAATCCCAGTGATCTACCCATAAGACCAGGTCCTACGGGCCCTCCACTGCCCCCTCCTCGTCCTCCTTACCGAGTCCACGGCGGTCCAGTCCAGAGGGTAGTTGAACAGATCAGGTCTGGCCGTAGGGATCTTCTCGATGAGACTCCTGATGTGTTTCCGTTTCTCCTCTCCTTTCCCTCCGGGTCCCTCCGCCCCGTCCAGACCCAGGGCCTTATCCTCCTCACCGTAGTCCAGCGGAACCAGCTTACGTTTACGGGGAGCCTCGTCGGCCTCCTCCTCTCCAAACATGTTGAAGACGCTGTCGGCGTTGGCGAGTTTCTTACGTTTACTCCCAGTGTGGATCTGGTGGTTGGGGCTGGCGCCGGCGCCTGGGGAAGGAGAGAGATGGAATGAAACGGGGTTATAGTGGGGAAGGAGAGAGAGAGATGGAATGAAACGGGGTTATAGTGGGGAAGGAGAGAGAGAGATGGAATGAAACGGGGTTATAGTGGGGAAGGAGAGAGAGAGGTTATAGTGGGGAAGGAGAGAGAGATGGAATGAAACGGGGTTATAGTGGGGAAGGAGAGAGAGAGATGGAATGAAACGGGGTTATAGTGGGGAAGGAGAGAGAGAGATGGAATGAAACGGGGTTATAGTGGGGAAGGAGAGAGAGAGATGGAATGAAACAGTGGGTTATAGTGGGGAAGGAGAGAGAGAGATGGAATGAAACAGGGTTATAGTGGGGAAGGAGAGAGAGAGAGATGGAATGAAACAGTGGATTATAGTGGGGAAGGAGAGAGAGAGATGGAATGAAACAGGGTTATAGCGGGGAAGGAGAGAGAGAGATGGAATGAAACAGGGTTATAGTGGGGAAGGAGAGAGACTAATAGGAGGTGTATAATCAGGAAGTGTGAAACAGTGGGTTATAGAGAATGAAGGTACAAAGCTAGAGGGTTACATGCAGACTAGACCGGGCGCGGGCATGCTGATTTTGTCCACCCACACCAGACGAGATCAGGACACGCAGGTTGAAATATCAAAATGAACTCTGAACCAACTATATTAATTTGGGGACAGGTCGAAAAGCATTAAACATTTATGGCAATTTAGCTAGCTAGCTTGCTGTTGCTAACTAATTTGTCCTGGGATATAAACATTGGGTTGTTTTTTTTTTTACCTGAAATGCACACGGTCCTCTACTCTGACAATTCATCCACAGATAAAAGGGTAAACTGAGTGAGTTTCTAGTATTTTCTCCTCCTTCAGGCTTCTTCTTCTTCTCTGGACTTTATATGGCGGTTGGCTACCAACTTTAAGATGCATTACCACCACCAACTGGACTGGAGAGTGGACAGTTCATCTTTCAATCACCCGCGTGGGTGGATGCTCCTACAAACCAATGAGGAGATGGGAGAGGCGGGACTTGCAGCGCGTCAAGCGTCACAAATAGAACCAAGTTCTATTTTAGCGCCTGGCTACGCAGACGCTTGTTGACGCGCGCAAGCAGTTTGGATGCAGTGATTGAATAACGTGTTTGTGTACATTTATTTCACAACGCGAGCGGTGTGGTCAGCACGTTAGGCAGAGAGACAGTGATGATGACTTAACTAGTAACTTTCAAAAAGTTCAGTATCCTTCAACATATAGCTAGACATACAACGCTACCTAACCAGTTTGAGGCCGAGGCCCATCTAGTTCAATCTAGTTCTAACTCACCCAGTTTGAGGCCGAGGCCCATCTAGTTCAATCTAGTTCTAACTCACCCAGTTTGAGGCCGAGGCCCATCTAGTTCAATCTAGTTCTAACTCACCCAGTTTGAGGCCGAGGCCCATCTAGTTCAATCTAGTTCTAACTCACCCAGTTTGAGGCCGAGGCCCATCTAGTTCAATCTAGTTCTAACTCACCCAGTTTGAGACTGAGGCCCATCTTGGGCCGCTGTTCCTCGGTGGGCGGGGCTTCAGGAGAGTTTTCATGAGGGATGATGATACCGCAGGGAGACTCGTTGCCGGGGGAGTTGGGCGTGGCGCCGCCGCTGCCCGACGACACCGAGGGGGCCGACGTGATTGGCCGCAGCGTGGGCTTCAGGTTTGGGTTTGGCCTGGCATCTGACGAGTCCTCCCAGTCACGATCATCAAGCTCCTCCCCCTCCTCCAGGTCGTCGTCTGATTGGGGCTGAGGGTGCTGGGGAGAAGGCCTGTCTGCTCCTCCTCCTCCTCCTCCTCTCCTGTCCCTGCGGTGCTCCCTCTCTCGGTGCTCCCTCTCCCTGTGTGGTTTCTCCTGCTGCACCTCCTCCTCTGGGTCCGGCTTGACCGGGGGCTGCCTCCTCCGCTCTGCCTCCTCCTCCATCTTGGTTTCAAATCAAATCAAATGTATTTAAAGTGCATTTATACAAAGTCTCAACACACTTAAAAGAGAAAAAAAAGATGAATGTGTTGATTCATGTGCATTGTTGATTCATGTGCATTGTTGTTTGATTCATAGTGGGGATTGGCATTGTTCATGTGCATTGTTGATTCATGTGCATTGTTGATTCATGTGCTTGGGGATTCAGAGAGCATTGTTGTGCATTGGGGATGATTCAGAGTGCATTGTTGATTCATGTGGAATTGTTGTGTTGGAAGGAGAGAAAGAGATGGAATGACAGCAGGGTTGTGTTTAACAGGGGATTCAATGCATTGGAATGATTTCATGTGTGGGGATTGATGATTCATGTGCATTGGTCCCCACAGTTGGATTGTGTTTAATAGGGAGGAATGGTTGGAATGACAGCAGGGTTGTGTTTAATAGGGAGAAATGGTTGGAAAGACAGCATGGGTTGTGGATTACAGGGAGGAAATGGACAATGTGGGGAAAGAGACAGCAGGGTTGTGTTTAATCAGGGAGGGAGAGAATGGTTGGGAAAGGAGCAGGATTTGTTGGAAATGGGTGGAAGGACAGGAGAGATTGAAATGGAATGCACCTGGGTTAGGGAAGGAGAGAGAGATGGAATTTACAGCAGGGTTGTGTTTTAATAGGGAGGAGAAGAGAGTTGGAATGAAACAAGGGGTTTGTAGTGGGAAGGAGAGAAAGGCAGGGTTGTGTTTAATAGGGAGGAAATGGTTGGAAAGGCAGCAGGGTTGTGGAATTTTAACAGGGAGGAAATGGTTGGAAAGGTTATAGCAGGTTTGAATGAAACGGGTGTTATGTTTAACAGGGAGGAAGATGGAATGAAGGTTGGATGGAATGAAGGGAGGGTTGAGAGAGAATGGGGAGGGAAGGGTTGGTGGGGAGGAGAGAGAGGAATGGAATGAGACAGGGTTTGTGTTTAATAGGGAGGAAGGAAGGGATGTTTAATAGGGAAGGGATGTTGGAAAGAGGGAGGAAGCAGGGTTGTGTTTAATAGGGAGGAATGGTTGGAAAGGGTTACAGCAAATGGGTGGAAAGGACAGCAGGGTGTGTTAATATGGGAGGAAATGGTTGGAAAGAAAACAGCAGGGTTGTGTTTAATAGGGAGAAGGAAATGGTTGGAAAAAGACAGCAGGGTTGAGGTTTATGGGGGGGAGGAAGAGATTTGGAAACAATGGTTATAGTGGGTTGAAACAGGGTTATAGTGGGGGAAATGGTTGGAAAATGAACAATGTTATAGTGGAAAGACAGCAGGGTTGTGTTTAATAGGGAGGAAATGGTTGGAAAGACAGCAGGGTTGTGTTTAACAGGGAGGAAATGGTTGGAAAGACAATGCAGGGTTGGAATGAAAGCAGGGTTGTGTTTAATAGGGAGGAAATGGTTGGAAAGACAGCAGGGTTGTGTTTAATAGGGAGGAAATGGTTGGAAAGACAGCAGGGTTGTTTAATAGTGAAACGTTAATAGGCAGGAAGGAGGAAATGGTTGGAAAGACAGCAGGGTTGTGTTTTATAGGGAGGAAATGGTTGGAAAGACAGCAGGGTTGTGTTTAATAGGGAGGAAATGTTTGGAATGAAACAGGGTTAGTGGTGGAAGACAGCAGGGTTGGTGTTTAATGGGGAGGAAATGGTTGGAAAGAAAGCAGGGGTTGTGGGGAATAGGGAGGAAATGTTGGAAAGACAGCAGGGTTGTGTTTAATAGGGAGGAAATGGTTGGAAAGACAGCAGGGTTGTGTTTAGAGGGAGGAAATGGTTGGAAAGACAGAAAGGGTGTTTTTATAGGGGGAAATGAAAGACAGCAAGGGTGGTTGTTATAGTGGGGAATAGGGAGGAAATGGTTGGAAAGACAGCAGGTTGTGTTTAAGTAGGGAAGGAAAGGGATGGAATGAAACAGGGTTTAATAGGGAGGAAATGGTTGGAAAGACAGCAGGGTTGTGTTTAATAGGGAGGAAATGGTTGGAAAGACAGCAGGGTTGTGTTTAATAGGGAGAAATGGTTGGAAAGACAGCAGGGTTGTGTTTAATGGGAGGAAAGATTGGAAAGCAGGGTTGTGTTTTAATAGGGAGGAAATGGTTTGGAAAGACAGCAGGGTTGTGTTTAATAGGGAGGAAATGGTTGGAAAGACAGCAGGGTTGTGTTTAAATTTGGGGAGGAAATGGTTGGAAAAGACAGCAGGGTTGTGTTTAACCAGGGAGGAAATGGTTAAAGACAGCTTTCAATCACCCGGTGTGTTTATCTTAAAAATCCAGGAGGAATGGTTGGAAAGACAGCAGGGTTGTGTTTAATAGGGAGGAAATGGTTGGAAAGACAGCAGGGTTGTGTTTAACAGGGAGGAAATGGTTGGAAAGACAGCAGGGTTGTGTTTAATAGGGAGGAAATGGTTGGAAAGACAGCAGGGTTGTGTTTAATAGGGAGGAAATGGTTGGAAAGACTCTCAAAACGTCAGTATCCTGAAATTTACAGATGTGAAATGTTTCAGGGTGTGTTTAACAGGGAGGAAATGGTTGGAAAGACAGCAGGGTTGTGTTTAATAGGGAGGAAATGGTTGGAAAGACAGCAGGGTTGTGTTTAATAGGGAGGAAATGGTTGGAAAGACAGCAGGGTTGTGTTTAATAGGGAGGAAATGGTTGGAAAGACAGCAGGGTTGTGTTTAATAGGGAGGAAATGGTTGGAAAGACAGCAGGGTTGTGTTTTTAAATGGTTGGAAAGACAGCAGGGTTGTGTTTAATAGGAGGAATGGGTTGGAAAGACAGCAGGGTTGTGTTTAATAGGGGAGGAAATGGTTGGAAAAGACAGCAGGGTTGTGTTTAATAGGGAGGAAATGGTTGGAAAGACAGCAGGGTTGTGTTTAATAGGGAGGAAATGGTTGAAAGACAGCAGGGTTGTGTTTAACAGGGAGGAATGTGTTGGAAAGACAGCAGGGTTGTGTTTAACAGGGAGGAAATGGTTGGAAAGACAGCAGGGTTGTGTTTAACAGGGAGGAAATGGTTGGAAAGACAGCAGGGTTGTGTTTAATAGGGAGGAAATGGTTGGAAACGGAGAGGTACAACCTGAACTTGTCCAATAACAACACAGAGTTGACAGACAGCAATACAGCCAGCCAGCCAGCCAGCCAGACAGACACAGCCAGCCAGCCAGCCAGCCAGCCAGCCAGCCAGCCACAGCCAGCCAGCCAGCCAGCCAGCCAGCCAGCCAGCCAGCCAGACAGCCAGCCAGACAGACACAGCCAGCCACAGACAGCCAGCCAGCCAGCCAGCCAGCCAGCCACAGCCAGCCAGCCAGCCAGCCAGCCAGCCAGACAGCCAGCCAGACACAGCCAGCCAGCCAGCCAGACACAGCCAGCCAGACAGCCAGACATACCCTCTGCAGCTCGGCCTCAGGGTCTGGGTGTCCCTCAGCTAACAGTCTCTGTCTGATCTGATCGTGCTCCTCCTTCTCCCTCTTCCTGTCTCTCTCATCCAGATCTGTCTCCTTCTCACGGTCTCTCAGGCGCTTCTGTAAAGCACTACCCCTGGAGAGAGAGAGACAGACCAGTCAGTCATACAGCTTAAAGGGATATTTCAGGATTTTGGCGTTGATTTTGGCCCTACTTCCCCAGGGTCAGATGAACTCGTGGACACCATTTTTATGTCTCTGCCTGCAGTTTGAAGGTAGTTGCTAACTAGCGTTAGCGCAATGACTGAAGGTCTATGGTAACTGCTAGCATGCTAGTATATACCATAGACTTCCAGTCATTGCGCCAACGCTGGTAGGCATTTGGCTCGTGAAACTAACTCCAACTTCCTTCATGCTGGATGCAGAGACATAAAAATGGTGTCCACCAGTTCATCTGACACTGGGGAAGTAGATAAACGGCCACAATCCTGAAGTATCCCACTAAATAGTTCAACAAGGTTTGTGTGTGTGTGTGTGTGTGTGTGTGTGTATATATATATATGTGTGTGTGCGTGTGTGTGCGCGTGTGTGTGCGTGTGTATATGTGTGTATGTGTATATATATATATATATATATATATATACAGTGAGCTCCATAATTCATTGGACAGTGACAATTTTTTTGTTATTTTGGTTCTGTACTCTAGCACTTTGAGTTTGAAAGGATACAATGACAATGAGGGTGAAGTGCAGACTGTCAGCTTTAATTTGAGGGTATTTTCATACATATCGGATGAACCGTTTACGAATTATAGAAGCTTTTGTACATGGTCCCCCCATTTTTCGGGCATCAAAAATCATTGGACAGTTTAACATAATGTAGAATAAAGTAATCATTGTTAATATTTGGTCGCATATCCTTTGCATGCAATGACTGCTTGAAGTCTGTGATGCATTGACATCACCAGACGCTGGGTATCTTCCCTGGTGATGCTCTGCCAGGCCTGTACTGCAGCCATCTTCAGTTCCTGCTTATTTTGGGGACTTATTGCCTTAAGTCTCCTCTTCAGCATGTAAAATGCATGTTCAATTGGATTCAGATCCGGTGATTGACTCGGCCAGTCAAGGATTTTCCACTTTTTGGCCATCAAAAACCCCTTTGTTGCTCTAGCAGTATGTTTAGGGTCATTGTCTTGTTGCATGATGAAGTGCCGTCCAATGAGTTTGGAGGCATTTGGTTTTATCTGAGCAGATAAAATATTTCTATAGACTTCAGAATTCATTGTTCTACTTCTGTCTGCAGTCACATCATCGATGAAGACAAGTGAGCCTATTCCACTGGCAGCCATACAGGCCCAAGCCATAACACCCCCTCCACCATGTTTCACGGATGAGGTGGTATGCTTTGGATCATGGGCATTTCTTTTTTTTCTCCACACTTTCCTCTTTCCATCACTCTGGTACATGTTAATCTTTGTCTCATCTGTCCACAATACTTTTTTCCAGAACTCTTGGGGCTCTTTTAGGTGCTTTTTAGCAAACTGTAATCTCGCCTTTCTGTTCTTCAGGCTTATCAGTGGTTTGCATCTTGTAGTGTACCCTCTGTAGTCCTGCTGGTGTAGTCTTCTACGTATGGTAGACTTTGACACATCTACACCTGCATCCAGGAGAGTGTTTTTGATCTGTTGGGCTGTTGTCAGGGGGGTTTTCTTCACCATAGAGAGTATTCTCCGGTCATCCACTACAGTGGTCTTCCTCGGTCTACCGGGTCTTTTGACATAATTGAGTTCACCGGTTGTTTTTTTCTTGTTAATGATGAACCAAACTGTTGACTTGGGCATGGCCAGGGTTTTTGCAATGTTCCTGATTGATTGATTTTCATTTCTGAGCCTTATGACGGCCAGCTTCATTTGCATCGACCCGGCTGTCTTCCTCATGTTGTCACACCCCAACAACAACCTCCAAAGGCAATAGCAAAGTCTAGAATCAATGCTATTCATCAACAGCTCTCCTGCATTCACTAACGACACAAATGAATACACCTGCCTAACGACACACATCTGTGAAGCCAATTTAACAAATACTTGTAGTACCTTAAAATGGGGGGACCATGTACAAAAGGTGCTGTCATTTCTAAACGGTTCATCCGATATGTATGAAAATACCCTCAAATTAAAGCTGACAGTCTGCACTTCACCCTCATTGTCATTGTATCCTTTCAAACTCAAAGTGCTAGAGTACAGAACCAAAATAACAAAAAAAATGTCACTGTCCAATGAATTATGGAGCTCACTGTATATGTGTGTGTGTGCGTGTGTGTGCGTGTGCGCGTGTGTGCATGCGCAGGCTTGTATTACTATGCTGGTGGGTACTGGAAATCCCTTAAAGTCCTTACCAGGATAGTAAAACAAGGAAAATGTTAAGGTCAGGGGTTAAGGTCAGGGGTTAAGGTCAGGGGTTAAGGTCACCTGTAGTATTTCAGATCGTCGCGGTCGTCGTCATAGTCCTCCAGGAACTCTTTCAGACGCTTGCCTTCTTTAGTCTGGAGGAGGAGGAACAACACAGGATTACATTACTCCTGATCTCAGAAACACACAACTCAAATCTCTAGTAATTGAGTCAGATGCTCGATTCAGTTCTGGGGGTGAAACGTGTTAGAAAAGATACTCCATAGTTGTCTAATCCCAGTCGGTTGACAGACGCTACAATACCAGTTATTTTACGTGCATCTGTCCACGAGAGATAACATTCCTCCATGTATCCAGAGTCCTCCACTCCTCCCTCCCTAGAATACTCTCTACTCCTCCCTCCCTAGAATACTCTCTACTCCTCCCTCCCTAGAATACTCTCTACTCCTCCCTCCCTAGAATACTCTCTACTCCTCCCTCCCTAGAATACTCTCTACTCCTCCCTCCCTAGAATACTCTCCCCTCCCTAGAATACTCTCCACTCCTCCCTCCCTAGAATACTCTCTACTCCTCCCTCCCTAGAATACTCTCTACTCCTCCCTCCCTAGAATACTCTCTACTCCTCTCCTCTCCCTAGAATACTCTCTACTCCTCCCTCCCTAGAATACTCTCTACTCCTCCCTCCCTAGAATACTCTCTACTCCTCCCTCCCTAGAATACTCTCTACTCCTCCCTCCCTAGAATACTCTCTACTCCTCCCTCCCTAGAATACTCTCCACTCCTCCCTCCCTAGAATACTCTCCCCTCCCTAGAATACTCTCCACTCCTCCCTCCCTAGAATACTCTCTACTCCTCCCTCCCTAGAATACTCTCTACTCCTCCCCCTCCCTAGAATACTCTCTACTCCTCCCTCCCTAGAATACTCTCTACTCCTCCCTCCCTAGAATACTCTCTACTCCTCCCTCCCTAGAATACTCCCTACTCCTCCTCCTCCCTAGAATACTCTCTACTCCCCCTTCCCTAGAATACTCTCTACTCCCTCCCTCCCTAGAATACTCTCTACTCCCCCCTCCCTAGAATATTCTCTACTCCCCCCTCCCTAGAATACTCTCCACTCCTCCCTCCCTAGAATATTCTCTACTCCTCCCTCCCTAGAATACTCTCTACTCCTCCCTCCCTAGAATACTCTCTACTCCTCCCTCCCTAGAATACTCTCCACTCCTCCCTCCATAGAATACTCCCTAACTCCTCCCTCCCTAGAATACTCCCTAACTCCTCCCTCCCTAGAATACTCTCTACTCCTCCCTAGAATACTCTCTACTCCTCCCTCCCTAGAATACTCTCTACTCCCCCCTCCCTAGAATACTCTCCACTCCTCCCTCCCTAGAATACTCCCTAACTCCTCCCTCCCTAGAATACTCTCTACTCCTCCCTCCCTAGAATACTCTCTACTCCTCCCTCCCTAGAATACTCTCTACTCTCTCCCTAGAATACTCCCCCTCCCTAGAATACTCTAGAATCCTCTCCTACCCCCTCCCTAGAATACTACTCTCTACTCAGAATACTCCCTCCTCCCTAGAATACTCTCTACTCCTCCCTCCCTAGAATACTCTCTACTCCTCCCTCCCTAGAATACTGTCTACTCCTCCCTCCCTAGAATACTCTCTACTCCTCCCTCCCTAGAATACTCTCTACTCCTCCCTCCCTAGAATACTCTCTACTCCTCCCTCCCTAGAATACTCTCTACTCATCCCTCCCTAGAATACTCTCTACTCCTCCCTCCCTAGAATACTCTCTACTCCTCCCTCCCTAGAATACTCTCTACTCCTCCCTCCCTAGAATACTCTCTACTCCCCTCTACCCTAGAATACTCTCTACTCCTCCCTCCCTAGAATACTCTCTACTCCCCCCCCCTCCCTAGAATACTCTCTCTACTCCTCCCTCCCTAGAATACTCTCTCCTCCCCCCTCCCTAGAATACTCTCTACTCCTCCCTAGAATACTCTCTCCCTCCCTCCCTAGAATACTCTCTACTCCTCCCTCCCTAGAATACTCTCTACTCCTCCCTCCCTAGAATACTCCCTACTCCCCCCTCCCTAGAATACTCTCTCCCCTCCCCCTCTCCCCCCCTCCCTAGAATACTCTCTACTCCCCCCTCCCTAGAATACTCTCTACTCCCTCCCTCCCTAGAATACTCTCTACTCCTCCCTCCCTAGAATACTCTCTACTCCCCCCTCCCTAGAATACTCTCTACTCCTCCCTCCCTAGAATACTCTCTACTCCTCCCTCCCTAGAATACTCTCCACTCCTCCCTCCCTAGAATACTCTCTACTCCTCCCTCCCTAGAATACTCTCTACTCCTCCCTCCCTAGAATACTCTCTACTCCCCCCTCCCTAGAATACTCTCCACTCCTCCCTCCCTAGAATACTCTCCACTCCTCCCTCCCTAGAATACTCTCCACTCCCCCCTCCCTAGAATACTCTCTACTCCCCCCTCCCTAGAATACTCTCTACTCTCCCTCCCTAGAATACTCTCCACTCCTCCCTCCCTAGAATACTCTCTACTCCTCCCCTCCCTAGAATACTCTCTACTCCTCCCTCCCTAGAATACTCTCTACTCCTCCCTCCCTAGAATACTCTCTACTCCTATACGATCACATATATCTATATTATGCGTGCGAATACTTTGGAACAGATTTCCAACAAAATCAATTGGAGATGATTTGCTGGTGTTTTCAGTCTTTTGTGTCCAACAATAAAGAAATACAAATCCATTTATTGATTTTTGCTTTAAAAAACGTTGATGTCTATTACCATCTCACGGCGTTTCTCCTCCTCACGCTGGTTCTCTTTGTCGTAGTCCCGAGCCTTCTTCCTCTCTCTGATCTCCCAGTTCTTCAGACGCTGAAAGAAACAGCAACAACAACCCCGAATCAAAAACAGGCCTGATATGAACACACAGCTAGAATCCTGTTTCAGCCAATCTGCATCCGTTCATAATGTGCATGCATATAGACAGATGTTATATTGCCTATACAGGGCACCAGGGCCATTGGGGCTCTGGTCAAAAGCAGTGCGCTATACAGGGAATAGGGTGCAATTTGGGACGCACCCTAAGTGCCTTAGGCCTGAGGGAACGGCACATCAGAAAGAGTTGTCAGACTGGCTGTGTTCCACGACTGGCTGTGTTCCATGCAGTTCCATGCTATGCCACTATATTGCAGTGGTAAAGCCTAATTTACACCGTACACAAAGTACCTATCGCAAAAAAAACAATTAGCTAGGCAAAATGGCAATCCTACATACATACGATCCACACAGGATTACCATGTTGTCCGTAGCTAAATGTAGTTATTGCGTTGCGTACTTCCGTAGGGTATAAATTCGGCCCAAGCCTCGTCAACGTGGGACTACGTGTCTAACTCACTTCCTGGTAGGCAGTCTCCTTGTCTCTCATCTTCCTCTGCTGTTTCCTGCGTTCGTACGCCTCCTCCTGGTCCTCCTCACGGTCGTGCTTCTTTTCATCGCGGCTCCGTTCTCTACAGGAAGAGACACACAGAGATGTGACTTCAAACACTCACCACTTCTACAGCTGACCAGCGTTTCAGAGCAGGGGTGCAGATCTGGGATCAGTTGCCCCGTCTGTGTAATCTTATTCATTATGATCTAAAAAGGCAACACCAATCCTAGATCAGCACTCCTTCTCTGACTACTCTGAGATTATTTATGAATACAGGCCCAGATGTCTGAATAACAGAGAGGAAGGTCATATAGCGTTAACCTCATACCAACCTGGATCTGGGTTCAGGCTGTTTCAGTGTTAACCTCATACCAACCTGGATCTGGGTTCAGGCTGTTTCAGTGTTAACCTCATACCAACCTGGATCTGGGTTCAGGCTGTTTCAGTGTTAACCTCATACCAACCTGGATCTGGGGTTCAGGCTGTTTCAGTGTTAACCTCATACCAACCTGGATCTGGGTTCAGGCTGTTTCAGTGTTAACCTCATACCAACCTGGATCTGGGTTCAGGCTGTTTCAGTGTTAACCTCATACCAACCTGGATCTGGGTTCAGGCTGTTTCAGTGTTAACCTCATACCAACCTGGATCTGGGTTCAGGCTGTTTCAGTGTTAACCTCATACCAACCTGGATCTGGGTTCAGGCTGTTTCAGTGTTAACCTCATACCAACCTGGATCTGGATTCAGGCTGTTTCAGTGTTAACCTCATACCAACCTGGATCTGGGTTCAGGCTGTTTCAGTGTTAACCTCATACCAACCTGGATCTGGGTTCAGGCTGTTTCAGTGTTAACCTCATACCAACCTGGATCAGGGTTCAGGCTGTTTCAGTGTTAACCTCATACCAACCTGGATCTGGGTTCAGGCTGTTTCAGTGTTAACCTCATACCAACCTGGATCAGGCTGTTTCAGTGTTAACCTCATACCAACCTGGATCTGGGTTCAGGCTGTTTCAGTGTTAACCTCATACCAACCTGGATCAGGCTGTTTCAGTGTTAACCTCATACCAACCTGTACCTGGGTTCAGGCTGTTTCAGTGTTAACCTCATACCAACCTGGATCTGGGATCAGGTTGTTTCAGTGTTAACCTCATACCAACCTAGATCTGGGTTCAGGCTGTTTCAGTGTTAACCTCATACACTGAAACCTCATACTGCTGACGTGTGTAACTACAGGCCCATTAGTTACTACCTGTGGTGTCAAAGGTTGGATCTGTGTAGCAGAACAACTGATTGCCCACCTCAACAACAGCCCCCTTCACATTACATTCCATGCAGTTTGGCTTCAGAGCGAAACACTCCACAGAAATGGCCAACTGCTTTTTTTCTGGAAAATGTGAAGTCCAAGATACAAAGGGGGCGTTGTTGGGGTGTTTCACCTAAGGAAGGCTTTCATACTGTTAACCATGATTCTCATCACAAAATTGGAAGTTCAACTTTTTCCCCCGTGCCTTGACCTGGATGAAATCATACTTGAATCAGAACTCAGTGTGTCAGTGTGAGCAATGAGCTGTCGCCCACTCTTAGCTATGATCTGGGTGTGCCCCAAGGGTCAATACTGGGGCCCCTCCTTTCAGCCTGTACATTAATGATCTGCCTTCTGTCTGTACTGGGTCTGAAGTTCAAATGTATCAGATGATACAGTGATATATTCATGCAAAGAGCAAACAACAAGCTGCACACCTCACTACTGTAATGGTCCAACAAAAGTGGCTCAGTGACTCGTGTTTTGCATCTCAATGTGAAAAAAAAAAAACTGTTTGCATGTTCTTCACAAAGGGGGCAACAACTACTGAGCCAGAAGTCTATGTGTCAGGGGAGAAGCTCCAGGGGGTTCTGATTTTTAAGTACCTTGGCATCATACTTGATTCCAACCTCTCTTTTAAAAAGCATGTGAAAAAGGTAATTCAAATAACTGTTTCAACCTAGCTAATTTCCTTTATACGAAATTGTTTGATACAGAGGTAGCAAAACTGTACTTCAATGTATGATAATCCCCATACCATACTGCTTGATAGTTGGGCCCAAGCTTGCTGTACAACAGTAAGACCTATTCAGTCTGTCTACAAACAGGCTCTCAAAGTGCTTGATAGGAAGCCCAATAGCCATCAGGCTGTCACATCCCTTAGAAAGCATGAGCTCCTGAGTTGGTGAAAATCTTGTGCAATACACCGATGCATGGGTATTCAAGATCCTAAATGGTTTGGCACTCAGTATTTTTTGTTAAACAGAAAACCCAAACATATGGCAGCAGATCCACAAGGTCTGCCATGAGAGGTGACTGTGTTTAGTTAACCTAAGGAAAAGCACCTTTGGTAAATCTGCTTTTTCTGTGAGAGCTTCCCATGTTGGAATACAGTGCCATCAACCTCATAACTGCACCACATATCACAATTTCACAAAAATGCTTGAAGACAGGCTAAAGTTTCAGTTTTGAACATCATACCAAGCTGTGTGATCAGCTTTCCATGTCTGTTGTCAACTTGTGAGGTGTGGAAACCTTTGTTGCTTTTATGAATTTTGTCTTGCTGCTTTTTGTTCTATGGTTGCTCTGTCTGTATGCTACGTCTTGCTTGTCCTATGTTGCTATGTCTGTATCTACGTCTTGTTCTATGTTGTTATCATATTGTAATTGTTTTTAATAACCTCCCAGGGACTGCGGTTGAAAATTAGCCGGCTGGCTAAAACCGGCACTTTTACTGAAACGTTGATTAATGTGCACTGTCCCTGTAAAAATAAACTCAAACTCAAACTCAAACTCAATACCAACCTGGATCTGGGTTCAGGCTGTTTCAGTGTTAACCTCATACCAACCTGGATCTGGGTTCAGGCTGTTTCAGTGTTAACCTCATACCAACCTGGATCTGGGTTCAGGCTGTTTCAGTGTTAACCTCATACCAACCTGGATCTGGGTTCAGGCTGTTTCAGTGTTAACCTCATACCAACCTGGATCAGGCTGTTTCAGTGTTAACCTCATACCAACCTGGATCTGGGATCAAGCTGTTTCAGTGTTAACCTCATACCAACCTGTATCTGGGTTCAGGCTGTTTCAGTGTTTAACCTCATACCAACCTGGATCTGGGTTCAGGCTGTTTCAGTGATAACCTCATACCAACCTAGATCTGGGTTCAGGCTGTTTCAGAGTTAACCTCATACCAACCTGGATCTGGGTTCAGGCTGTTTCAGTGTTAACCTCATACCAACCTGGATCTACTGCGGTCTTTAGCTGATTTCTCGACTCCTCTCCTTCACACGCTCCCTCTCTCCTCTCTCTCCCCTCTCCCTCGTCCGGTCACGGTCCCGGTCCCGATCGATCCGGTCTCTGTCCCGCTCTCTGTCCCGCTCTCTCTCCTTGTTGTTGTCGTTTCTTTCCAGCTCCTTCTCTCTCTCCTTCTCCCTCTCGCGGTCCCGGCGCTCCCTCTCTCTCTCCCTCTCCTTGTCCCTCTCCCTCCTGTCCTTGTCGATCTCCTGCCGTTCCTGCTCTTTCTTTCCCTTCTCCTCCTCCAGTTTCTACAGGAAGTAGATGAGTACCCTGTGTTATCACTCTGCTGCTGTATTCACCAGACAACACAGTTTCTACAGGAAGTAGATGAGTACCCTGTGTTATCACTCTGCTGCTGTATTCACCAGACAACACAGTTTCTACAGGAAGTAGATGAGTACCCTGTGTTATCACTCTGCTGCTGTATTCACCAGACAACACAGTTTCTACAGGAAGTAGAGGAGTTGTCTCCATAGTGACCGTACGTACATACACCAATCAGAAGCCATGGATTACAGGCAACATCAGCACTGAGCTAAAGGGTAGAGCTGCCGCTTTTAAGGAACAAGACTCTAACCCGAACGCTTATAAGAAATCCGGCTACGCACTCAGACGAACCATCAAACAGCTAAAGCATGAATAGAGGACTAGGATGGAATCCTACTACACCGGCACCGGCGCTCGTCGGATGTGGCAGGGCTTGCAAACTATCCTACTACACCGGCGCCGGCGCTCGTCGGAGTGGCAGGGCTTGCAAACTATCCTACTACACCGGCGCCGGCGCTCGTCGGATGTGGCAGGCTTGCAAACTATCCTACTACACCGGCGCCGACGCTCGTCGGATGTGGCAGCTTGCAAAACTATCCTACTACACCGGCGCTCGTCGGATGTGGCAGGGCTTGCAAACTATCCTACTACACCGGCGCCGACGCTCGTCGGATGTGGCAGGGCTTGCAAACTATCCTACTACACCGGCTCCGACGCTCGTCGGATGTGGCAGGGCTTGCAAACTATCCTACTACACCGGCGCCGGCGCTCGTCGGATGTGGCAGGGCTTGCAAACTATCCTACTACACCGGCTCCGACGCTCGTCGGATGTGGCAGGGCTTGCAAACTATCCTACTACACTGGCTCCGACGCTCGTCGGATGTGGCAGGGCTTGCAAACTATTTAGGATTACAAAAGGGAAGCCCAGCCGCGAGCTGCCCAGTGACGTGAGCCTACCAGACAAGCTAAAATGACTCCTATGCGCGCTTCGAGGCAAGCAACACTGAAGCAAGCATGAGAGCACCAGCTGTTCCGGACTGTTCCTGTGTGATCACGCTCGCCGTAGCCGATGTGATTAAGACCTTTAAACAGGTCAACATTGACAAGGCTGCAGGGCCAGACGGATTACCAGGACTTGTACTCTTTGCCTGTTTTATGGCTTGCTGGAGGTCTTAGCAGGATTTCTTATAAGCGTCCGGATTAGTGTCCCGCTACTTGAAAGCGGCAGCTCTAGCCTTAAACTCAGTGCGGATGTTTCCTGTAATCCATGGCTTCTGGTTGGGGTATGTACGTACGGTAATTGTGGGGACGACTTTGTCGATGCACTTATTAATGAAGCCGGTGACTTCTCACAGCCAAAATATTTCCCCATCTGGAGATGCTGGAAATCACTTTATCTAGTAACCATAAATCATTTCGCTAGCGGCCTTCAAAATATTTGAACGGCCTTAAAAATATTTCTAAGTGAAACAAAACAACTTTGTTGTTGTTTTATGCATTAATACCACAAAATACAGATCAAGGTTCTAGACATTTCTCTCAGTGAAACAGGAAATAGAGATGGATCCTCTGTGGAGCCAATTGGTTGTTTGTTTGTGACTTACAGGTGATGAACTATGGACTCACTCAGCGCGTCTGTCTCTGCCCCTACAAACCTACAAGCTACTCCTGTGAGGAAGATCAGGTCAAGTTCACAGAAACAAATTAAAGTGGAAATATATCTGTCCAAACGATCCCTTACAAATGACCAGTGATTAATTTACTGTACACATTACCCAGTTATATCACAACACATTAAAAAGACTAGCGTTTAGATACAAAATTGTGATCTTTTACATTGGTGTTAGAGAGAGAGAGAGCCAATGCAGTTAGGTATTCCAGTTTGGGTAAAGGAATGAAATCATAGAGCGGGTCTTACCCAGAGGTAGTCTTCTGATGTCCGTCATCAGATCGTCTCAGACCAACAGAGTGATTAACACAACTCACACACCAGACAAAGAGGGAGACAGAGTGCCAACAGCCCTTACATACATAGAGATATGGTCCTTCACTAATATGGTACCTTGCTAATACGGTACCTTGCTAATACGGTACCTCGCTAATACGGTACCTCGCTAATACGGTACATCGCTAATACGGTACATCGCTAATACGGTACCTCGCTAATACGGTACCTCGCTAATACGGTACATCGCTAATACGGTACATCGCTAATACGGTACATCGCTAATACGGTACCTCGCTAATACGGTACCTCACTAATGTGGTACCTTGCTACAAAAGGCTATGGCTATGTGCCCTTCACTATGAAAGCCATTATGATGGTAATAGATTTGAGCTGGTCAAATGCCATTGGATAATGTTGTGCTGGATAGTGGATCAGTATAAGAGAAACTAAACTATGGGTCTCCTGTCCTGTCAGAGAGGAAGGAGAGGAAATATAAGAACAGAGAGAAAGCTGGAAGAGATTTAGCCAAGAGTTCACTACACCTCTCACTTCCCTTTGGATAAAACTGATGTTCTAGAATGTTCCCTGTCCTGTCTGGACTTACCTCTGACTCAACAGTCCCCTGTCCTGTCTGTAATTACCTGACTCAACAGTCCCCTGTCCTGTCTGTAATTACCTGACTCAACAGTCCCCTGTCCTGTCTGTAATTACCTGACTCAACAGTCCCCTGTCCTGTCTGGACTTACCTCTGACTCAACAGTCCCCTGTCCTGTCTGTAATTACCTGACTCAACAGTCCCCTGTCCTGTCTGTAATTACCTGACTCAACAGTCCCCTGTCCTGTCTGTAATTACCTGACTCAACAGTCCCCTGTCCTGTCTGTAATTACCTGACTCAACAGTCCCTGTCCTGTCTGTAATTACCTGACTAAACAGTCCCCTGTCCTGTCTGTAATTACCTGACTCAACAGTCCCCTGTCCTGTCTGTATTACCTGACTAAACAGTCCCCTGTCCTGTCTGTAATTACCTGACTCAACAGTCCCCCTGTCCTGTCTGGACTTACCTCTGACTCAACAGTCCCCTGTCCTGTCTGTAATTACCTGACTCAACAGTCCCCTGTCCTGTCTGTAATTACCTGACTCAAACAGTCCCCTGTCCTGTCTGTAATTACCTGACTCAACAGTCCCCTGTCCTGTCTGTAATTACCTGACTCAACAGTCCCCTGTCCTGTCTGTAATTACCTGACTCAACAGTCCCCTGTCCTGTCTGTAATTACCTGACTCAACAGTCCCCTGTCCTGTCTGTAATTACCTGACTCAACAGTCCCCTGTCCTGTCTGTAATTACCTGACTCAACAGTCCCCTGTCCTGTCTGTAATTACCTGACTCAACAGTCCCCTGTCCTGTCTGTAATTACCTGACTAAACAGTCCCCTGTCCTGTCTGTAATTACCTGACTCAACAGTCCCCTGTCCTGTCTGGACTTACCTCTGACTCAACAGTCCCCTGTCCTGTCTGTAATTACCTGACTCAACAGTCCCCTGTCCTGTCTGTAATTACCTGACTCAACAGTCCCCTGTCCTGTCTGTAATTACCTGACTCAACAGTCCCCTGTCCTGTCTGTAATTACCTGACTCAACAGTCCCCTGTCCTGTCTGTAATTACCTGACTCAACAGTCCCCTGTCCTGTCTGTAATTACCTGACTCAACAGTCCCCTGTCCTGTCTGTAATTACCTGACTCAACAGTCCCCTGTCCTGTCGTAATTACCTGACTAAACAGTCCCCTGTCCTGTCTGTAATTACCTGACTAAACAGTCCCCTGTCCTGTCTGTAATTACCTGACTCAACAGTCCCCTGTCCTGTCTGTAATTACCTGACTCAACAGTCCCCTGTCCTGTCTGTAATTACCTGACTCAACAGTCCCCTGTCCTGTCTGTAATTACCTGACTCAACAGTCCCCTGTCCTGTCTGTAATTACCTGACTCAACAGTCCCCTGTCCTGTCTGTAATTACCTGACTCAACAGTCCCCTGTCCTGTCTGTAATTACCTGACTCAACAGTCCCCTGTCCTGTCTGTAATTACCTGACTCAACAGTCCCCTGTCCTGTCTGTAATTACCTGACTCAACAGTCCCCTGTCCTGTCTGTAATTACCTGACTCAACAGTCCCCTGTCCTGTCTGTAATTACCTGACTCAACAGTCCCCTGTCCTGTCTGTAATTACCTGACTCAACAGTCCCCTGTCCTGTCTGTAATTACCTGACTCAACAGTCCCCTGTCCTGTCTGTAATTACCTGACTCAACAGTCCCCTGTCCTGTCTGTAATTACCTGACTCAACAGTCCCCTGTCCTGTCTGTAATTACCTGACTCAACAGTCCCCTGGTGATGAGGCAATAGGTGATTCTGGCACTAGATGTGTGGTGTTTAGTGTGGCTAAGCAATACTCAAAGTCAAATCTTATCAATAAAACAAAGGATTTTATTTGTAAATGTTCTTTGAAATGCTTGGACCTTCATGTTCCACCTACACACTGTATATGATAGGCATATTGAACTGCTTAACCCTAACCTTCCAAGTCTATTAGAGTTAGAAAATAAGCAGCATAAAACAATATTTGACCATTCTGTGACGTCACTAAACAACGTTTTTCTTTAACATAATAAAGAGATAGGTAAGACAAGACAGGTAGAAAGATAGAGAACAGAGAATTAGAGAACAGAGAATTAGAGAGAGAGAGAGAGAGAGAGAGAGAGAGAGAGAGAGACAGAGAGACAGAGAGACAGAGAGACAGAGAGACAGAGAGACAGAGAGACAGAGAGACAGAGAGAGGGAGAGGGAGAGGGAGAGAGAGAGGGAGAGAGAGAGAGAGAGAGAGAGAGGGAGAGGGAGGGAGAGGACGAGAAAGCGGGAGGAGGATAAAAGACAGATAGAAAGTCTTACCTGTCTAGTCTTCAGAACTCCAGGTACTGCTGTGGAGGGGCGCTCCCTGCTTTAGTACCCTACACTACAGACTACAGACTGCTCAAACAGCTGCAGTGGTTATTCACTCCGGTTACTTTCCCAAAATGCCCTGGTTTTCCAAAAATATTCCAACCAGGATTTCTGGAAAACAGGGGAATTATGGAAAAATGACCTTAGTCTGCCTTCTTCCAACACGTCATTCAGAACAGTAGGACCTGCATAGGTTCACTGGGCTCTCTGGCCTTGTACTCACACAATCGGTGGGCCAACCCTTTTTAACCATGCCAACTATTTTAAAAATACACGGGTGTATGCAAAATGGCACCCCCCGATTCTCTAATACAGTGCACTACTTTTGGACCGGGAACCAATCAGAGCCAGTTGCTCCTTTGCAAGTCCTCCAGAAGGGAGCGCCCGAGAAGTAGAGAGAATAAATGAAAGATGATACTTACATCCTATTCCTCGCACACTTTTCCCCCAAAAGCTCTGAGATTCATCTTGATTTAGTCACCATATGACGTCTACCACAACGGTGGGGTTATAATCAATAGATTAGCTTTAAGGAACCTTTTACAGTAAGTCCATGCACTTTACCCTCCTCTCTATCTGGCTGTTTTAACTGCATGGTTTTACCCCAAGTCACTATTGTGAACAGTTGATCCAACACTACGCTACGCTGTTGGGGCTACTGAAATATATATAATTGTTGACTGATGGACATCCCACACACTGTTTAATAGTCCTCAATTTCAAGTTCAATTGAACAAATTAGCAAACATCTGAACTACTGTTGTGGACAACATTTGAAATCAATGTTATGATCTTAGAAACAGGGGGGGGTCAATATATGAATTTGTAGTCCAGTCCTTGACAGGGATGTTGAAACTACACTAGGTCTAATCTAGATGTGGGTATTGTAGTTTCTTTGTCCAAAAGCCTAATTTGAGTGTTATGTTAAGAGAATAGTGGAGTTACCTTGTGAGTGTCTCTGAATTTACTGATCTCTCTGGATATCAGGTCTCGTTTGTCATCCTCCATCTCCATCACGTTGATGTCCTCCTGGGACACAGGTAAACAAACACGATGTCAGGTTCATAACATGTCCTTCTCCTATCACCAAGCTACCGAACAAGGACCAGGTGTAGCGTAGCACTTATATTTACTGAAAAAACTAAAATGGCTGCAGGTCATTACCTCCTCCTGGAAAACAAGTCAAGAAACAAACATCCTCCATGTAAAACACATTGATAAGATAACAATCTCTCATCACTCGCTAGGATTTAAATAGGAGAAATGGGGTGAGGACTTTCAGGTTAACCAGAAGCAAGTGCATCATTAACAGCAGTATTAGTGGTATTTACTGGTACCTTGCAGTCATATACTCTATTCTAATTTACAAGCGTACAGTTCCTTCGGAAAGTATTCAGACCGCTTGACTTTTTCCACATTTTGTTACGTTACAGCCTTATTCTAAAATGGATTGAATAAAATCCACAGCAATCTACACACAATCCCCCTTAATGACAAAACGAAAACAGGTTTTTAGAAATAGCTCCGAGACAGGATTGTGTCGAGGCACAGATCTGGGGAAGGGTACAAAAACATTTATGCAGCATTGAAGGTTCCCAAGAACACAGTGGCCTCCATCATTCTTAAATGGAAGAAGTTTGGAACCACCAAGACTCTTCCTAGAGCTGGCCGCCCGGCCAAACTGAGCAATCAGGGGAGAAGGGCCTTAGTCAGGGAGTTGACTAAGAACCCGATGGTCACTCTGACAGAGCTCCAGAGTTCCTCTGTGGAGATGGGAAAACCATCCAGAAGGACAACCA
Organism: Coregonus suidteri; assembly: GCA_036851935.1. Taxonomy (NCBI): domain Eukaryota; kingdom Metazoa; phylum Chordata; class Actinopteri; order Salmoniformes; family Salmonidae; genus Coregonus; species Coregonus suidteri. The sequence goes on along the minus strand of CM072240.1, from coordinate 47,728,211 downwards.
TCTCTGCAGCACTCCACCCAGCAGGCCTTTATGGTAGAGTGGCCAGACGGAAGCCACTCCTCAGTAAAAGGCACATGACAGCCTGCTTGGAGTTTGCCAAAAGGCACCTAAAGGACTCTCTGATGAAACCAAGATTAAACTCTTTGAAACCTTGAATGCCAAGCTGTCACATCTGGAGGAAACCTGGCACCATCCCTACGGTGAAGCATGGTGGTGGCAGCATCATGCTGTGGGGATGTTTTTCAGCGGCAGGGACTGGGAGACTAGTCAGGATTGAGGCAAAGATGAACAGAGCAAAGAACAGAGAGATCCTTGATGAAAACCTGCTCCAGAGCTCTCAGGACCTCAAACTGGGACGAAGGTTCACCTTCCAACAGGACAACGACCCTAAGCACACAGCCAAGACAATGCAGGAGTGGCTTCGGGACAAGTCTCTGAATGTCCTTGAGTGGCCCAGCCAGAGCCCGGACTTGAACCCGATCGAACATCTCTGGAGAGACCTGAAAATAGCTGTGCAGCAACGCTCGCCATCCAACCTGACAGTGCTTGAGAGGATCTGCAGAGAAGAATGGGAGAAACTCCCCAAATACAGGTGTGCCAAGCTTGTAGCGTCATACCCAAGAAGACTGGAGGCTGTAATCACTGCCAAAGGTGCTTTAACAAAGTACTGAGTAAAGGGTCTGAATACTTAATTCAATTTAATATTTCAGTTTTTTTATTTTTTATAAATAGCTACAATTTCTAAAAACCTGTTTTTGCTTTGTCATTATGGGGTATTGTGTGTACATTGATGAGGAAAAAAACAAATGTAATCCATTTTAAGAATAAGGCTGTAACGTAACAAAAATGTGGAAAAAGGTCAAGGGGTCTGAATATTTTCTGAAGGCACTGTAGATATCCTCTGTTCAGTGGTGATGCTACTCCTCCTCCCACCTCCTCCTCCTCCTCCCACCTCCTCCTCCTCCCCTCCTCCTCCTCCTCCCCTCCTCCTCCTCCTTCTCCTTCCTCTCTCCTCCTCCTCCTCCTCCCTACCCCTCCTCCTCCTCCTCCTCCCCTCCTCCTCCCCCTCCTCCTCCTCCTCCTCCCCCCTCCTCCTCCTCCTACCTCCTCCTCCTCCCTCCTCCTCCCTCTCCTCCCCACCTCCTCCTACCTCCTCCTCCTCCTCCTACCTCCTCCTCCTCCTCCTCCTCCTCCTCCTCCTCCTACCTCCTCCTTCTTCTCTCTCTTCTTCTTGCGGGGGTGGTTGTCTCCGTCCTGAGAGGGGGCGTTGAGCTCACTGCCGTACTCCCGGATCAACCCCTCGATGGCCCCCTTCACTATCTGGTCACGACGCTTTGTGTCCTCGTCAAGAACCTCTTCCTCATCCTCCTCGTCCTTGGGCCCGTCCTCAGACTTGGCTCCCTATGAGAGGAGAGAAAGACAAGAGAATAGAAAAGAAAAGTAATGAAAAAGAGGAATATTCAGGTTGGATTTTGTAGTGTGTACCGCACAGAAGCCATGTTAACCAAGTCTGCTCTGCTCTGACTAGGGCCAGGACGATACCACTATCGCAATATTTTTTCCAAAAATAAAAAAAACACGAAGCACACCAAACTCTTCGGTGCTTTAAAAACCTGCTTTATGTAAAATATTGTGTGCCATAGAAAATTAGAAATTTATTTTTTTGACTCTGGATAACAACGTCATGACGTTTGTTTCCAACATTAGGGCTGTTTTCCTAAAGAAGTTAAATCCGCTTTGTTTCCTTGCCATGATACTAGTATAATATATAAGAATAATAATATCGTGATACTGGTATTGTCCCTAATGAAGACCTGTGAGACGAAATGTTGTTCATGAAATGCTCACTGCTAGGAGAGAGGGTGGACTGCTAGGAGAGAGGGTGGACTGCTAGGAGAGAGGGTGGACTGCTAGGAGAGAGGGTGGACTGCTAGGAGAGAGGGTGGACTGCTAGGAGAGAGGGTGGACTGCTAGGAGAGAGGGTGGACTGCTAGGAGAGAGGGTGGACTGCTAGGAGAGAGGGTGGACTGCTAGGAGAGAGGGTGGACTGCTAGGAGAGAGGGTGGACTGCTAGGAGAGAGGGTGGACTGCTAGGAGAGAGGATGGACTGCTAGGAGAGAGGATGGACTGCTCGGAGAGAGGATGGACTGCTAGGAGAGAGGATGGACTGCTAGGAGAGAGGATGGACTGCTAGGAGAGAGGATGGACTGCTAGGAGAGAGGATGTGTGCAACTTTTATTTTCTGAACCCAGTCTGCTCACCTCTCATGGTAGACAGGGTGTGTGTGTGTGTGTGTGTGTGTGTGTGTGTGTGTGTGTGTGTGTGTGTGTGTGTGTGTGTGTGCGGGCGCTCACCCCGTTGGCGCTCCTCTTCTTAGCCTTCCATTCCTCCAGCTGGGCCTTGGTCTTAGCATCCACCTTCACCAGCAGCTTCTTGTCTCCCAGCACCAGCTCATGTAGCAGACGCAGGGAACGCAGGGTGGACTCCGGCTCCTTGTACTCACAGAAACCAAACGCTACAACACAGAGAGAGAGAGAGAGAGAGACGGAGAGAGAGAGAGACAGAGACAGAGAGAGAGAGAGAGAGAGAGAGAGAGCAAGAGAGAGAGAGAGAGAGAGAGAGAGAGAGAGAGAGAGAGGGGAGGAGACAGAGAGCGACAGAGAGAGAGAGAGAGAGAGAGAGACAGAGAGAGAGAGAGAGAGAGAGACAGAGACAGAGAGCAAGAGAGAGAGAGAGAGAGAGAGAGAGAGAGGGGGAGGCACAGAGAGCGAGAGAGAGAGAGAGAGAGACAGAGAGAGACAGAGAGAGAGAGAGAGAGAGAGAGAGAGAGAGAGAGAGAGAGAGAGAGAGAGAGAGAGAGAGAGAGAGAGAGAGAGAGAGAGAGAGAGAGAGAGAGCACAGCGAGAGAGAGAGAGAGAGGCACAGAGAGAGAGAGGGGGGAGGCACAGAGCAAGATAGAGAGAGAGAGAGAGAGATTTACACAGTCACTGGGAGGGAGTGAGAGAGCTTTATACACAGTCACAGAGGGAGGGTTTGATGAAATGTTCCACTGAAGTTACAGCACAGAGGTTGATAGGGAACGCTCCGGTGAGGAAAGACAGAGGACAAGAGATAGGACTGACAGAACGGGAGCAGGCGAGTCCCCTATTGACAGGGGTCCCGTTTTATATTGAAAGCCAACAGTGTTTTTTAGCTTCATTAGAGTGATCAGGGGCGTGCAACTATAGTTTTCCTTCACAGAAAATACATTGAAGCAACACATTCGGCAGAAAATAGACGACAACAGTGCAACACTATTTGGCCGGCAGCCACCTCCCATCTCTCTCCCATCCATCTCTCTCCCATCTCTCTCCCATCCATCTCTCTCCTATCCATCTCTCTCCATCTCCTATCTCTCTCCATCTATCTCCTATCCATCTCTCTCCTATCTTGATTTTCTTGTTTTTTTCACCCTCCTCTCCATTCTCGGCTCCTCCCCCATCTTCTCCGAGCATCAAAACTCTGTTCATTTGCACAATGTCTCTTGTTCACGTCCGCTTGTAAATGTCCAAACTCAACCAAAATTACATTCGGTAGCTCCTAACTAGAAATGTATAACTTTATGAGCTGGATTGCCTCTCTTTGCAATTTGTATTTTCGTTTGCGCTCATTTGCATATTTAGCTAGCAGCCTCCATGGAAATTCACTATTACTTGTGCTAATTTTGTTAGCATTCTGTTCTAGATTCCCAATTGTTTAAAAAAAAAATTGGCGCCCCCTTGTGTACTAAACCAGTAATACCGTAAATCCTGGGGTCAGAGAAGGACGGTATGATGATATCAAAATCTGGATAACGCCCAACCCTAGTAACAACATAGACTCGGTGGTAACAGCATAGACTTGGTGGTAACAGCATAGACAACAGCATAGACTCGGTGGTAACAGCATAGACTTGGTGGTAACAGCATAGACTCGGTGGTAACAGCATAGACTCGGTGGTAACAGCATAGACTCGGTGGTAACAGCATAGACTCGGTGGTAACAGCATAGACTCGGTGGTAACAGCATAGACTCGGTGGTAACAACATAGACTTGGTGGTAACAACATAGACTTGGTGGTAACAACATAGACTTGGTGGTAACAACATAGACTTTGGTGGTAACAACATAGACTTTGGTGGTAACAACATAGACTTTGGTGGTAACAACATAGCTTTGGTGGTATAGACTCGGTGGTAACAGCATAGACTTGGTGGTAACAACATAGACTTGGTGGTAACAACATAGACTTTGGTGGTAACAACATAGACTTTGGTGGTAACAACATAACAAGCAAAGGAGGGTAAATATAGTAGAAGTGTTGTACCTGTTTTGTTTTTACCTTGCAGTTTCCCGGAGGCTCCTTGGACCCGCTTCCAGCTCAGGACCAGGCCGCATTTCTACAAGATGGAGGAAAAGGACAAGCAGAGGGAACTCATTCATCCGAGACTAAAGACCAATGTCAGAGTGATCCATCATCAATCCATCAAATTGGTTTATAAACGTTATATTGGGGTTATATTTATGCTCTAATGTTGCCAACACACGGCGTTCTATTGACACTCAAGAGTCATATCTGTTTTCTCCCAAGTTTTAAATCACAATATTTTACATACACCTGGTTGGTTGTTTTCACATATAGACCTCTTTAAAAAGAACTCTTGAGCTAAAAAAATAACTCAGTTCTCTTTGTATTCACATTGCCTTTTCCTTTGAATGTGGTCTCAACTCTTTCGCCAGTTCACTTCACCTATTTTGCGGTCCGAGTCCTCTTTGCGTTCACATTGATATGTTTACCAAAGGAACCAAGATTTTTTTTTCTCCCAACACTCACTCAATGCACTCTGGGTTTTTACAAAGTGCATTTCCATCAGAACGTGTTATCCGACAGCTAGATATACCAACTTACATTTTGGAAGCTAATAGATTGCATTTAGTTAAAAGATTAGACATAATAATTATAATCAGAAGATAATATTAACATGTCAATATTACTGGAAACAGAATAAATAGCAGAAGAATAACTGGAGATTAAATAATGCTGCAATTGAAAATTGTACACTCAATGTAGGCTACTGCCCCTTTAAGAGCTAGCATTGATTTTGTACCCTATGGTTGTGATTCTCACCAAATGTTGTCTTCTCACACTATTCAAAAGTTGTGATTCTCACCAAATGTTGTCTTCTCACACTATTCAAAAGTTGTGATTCTCACCAAATGTTGTCTTCTCACACTATTCAAAAGTTGTGATTCTCACCAAATGTTGTCTTCTCACACTATTCAAAAACCACAATGGAATAAACAGTTTATGAAGCTCTCTTAGCCTGTTGGTCACATATTGCAAACAAATAATCTGATGTAAACAAATAAATCTCAACATTGTGTCAGTACAAAACTCCACACATATTTTGGCATTTCTGTACATCCTTGACAATCGCTAATCGATATCCAAAAACACACGCTTCTTCCAACGAACACCCTCTTCTCTATTTTGTGCCACCAATGTGAGGGGTTATGGAAGGAACAGTATCGCGGAATTCAAGCGAACCGAACTTAGACCACCTCTGAAAGATGGTCTCAGTTCGGTTCACTTCAGGGGGCTCTTTCGATTGGTCTGAGATCCTTTAGTGTTCACACTGCACAAAAAAATGTAAGCGAACCGCGCTGAGTTCACAAAGATTGGCTGAGGAACATAGAGTTTAGTCTGCTTCATGCTTTCTTTGTGTGCCATGAAAAAACCTAGTACTGTGGTATCTCAATACTGGTATTGTGGACAACCCTATTTTATAAAAGCCCTTTTGACATAAACGGTTGTCACAAAGTGCTCTACAGTAACTCGGGCCTAGAAAGGACCAAGCAGAAGTGCAGTGGCGAGAAAAAGCCTCAAGAGGACCCAGATCACGTCCTCTGTAGCTCAGCTGGTAGAGCACGGCGCTTGTAACGCCAAGGTAGTGGGTTCGATCCCCGGGACCACCCATACACAAAAATGTATGCACGCACGACTGTAAGTCGCTTTGGATAAAAGCGTCTGCTAAATGGCATATTATATTTATATAAATAAAAACACAAACAGAAGGTTACGTCCCCCTATTTCCATGCCCTGCTCAGTGCTCACCGCTAACAGCTGTCTGACCAGCATGTCTGAAGCCTTCTCTGAGATGTTCCCTACGAACACTGTGGTGGTGGGGCCTCCACTGCCGCCCTCCTGGTTCTCCTTGGCGCTGACTGGGTTCAGCTCCTTCCTCGGAGCAGGAGGCTTCTGGACCATAGACACTGTGGTAGGAACCAGGACCTGCAATACAATAATACACATTAGGAGAGTGGAGTTGTCTGCCAGCCCAGCCAGATTTACGTGTGTGTGTGTGTGTGTGTGTGTGTGTGTGTGTGTGTGTGTGTGTGTGTGTGTGTGTGTGTGTGTGTGTGTGTGTAACAACAGAAGTTGAGGCTTACAGTGGGTGCAGAGGTCATGATCCCCATGTGGACTGGAATCATGGGTGTACCTCGAAGAAGACACAGAGACACATCAGAGGAATCTGCAGTAAGACGTTGGCCAGTAACCGAAAGGTCGCTGGTTCTAATCCCCGAGCCGACTAGGTGAAAAATCTGTCGATGTGCCCTTAAGCAAGGCACTTAACCCTAATTGCTCCTGTAAGTCACTCTGGATAAGAGCGTCTGCTAAATGACTAAAATGTAAATGTAATCACACGCTCACATAATAATAATAATATAATAATAATATAATAATATAATAATAATAAGGGGTAATATGCCATTTAGCAGACGGATTTTGTTGTTGTTATTCTGTCTTTTATACCAAAGCGACTTACAGTCATGTGTGCATACATTTTTACGTATGGGTGGTCCCTACTGAACAGATAGATTGGTTAATTCATCTACCATAGTCCTGCACAACATTCACATTTATTATATTTAAAAATGGTTCTAAAGTATTGCTTGCATTTATGTATTGAAAGGTTTCTGGTTTGCTCAGATAAATTATCCCATTTATTTATTGCTCGGAATCCAAATGTTATTTTGCCTATTTCTTTTGTCTGTCTGTATAACACATTGATGGTGGACAGTCTAGTCCTAGTATTGACTGAATGTGTCTCTTACCAACTGAATACTGTTGTGAATGGAGTTTGGCTGTTTTAAAATGGTGTACATTATGATTGATGGTGTACATCTTGATTGATTGATGACCTCCCAAGAGCATTGTGCATGACTACGACAGAAGAATCACATCTCCACCTTAAAACAATCCTTGCTGCTTTGTTCTGTTCAATTTGCAGCCTCCTAATGTCACTTGCTGATGTATTTCCACAGACCACAGATCAGTAGTTCACCGGACTCCCAAATAATGATTCGGTTGTTTGCTTAAGAATCGTTCCTGGTAAATATTTAGCCGTCCTTCTCTTTTTAGTCTTTTTTTTTTACCTTTATTTAACTAGGCAAGTCAGTTAAGAACAAATTCTTATTTACAATGACGGCCTACACCGGCCAAACCCGGACGACGCTGGGCCAATTGTGTGCCGCCCTATGGGACTCCCAATCACGGCCGGTTGTGATACAGCCTGGAATCGAACCAGGGGGTCTGTAGTGACGCCTCAAGCACTGAGATGCAGTGCCTTAGACCGCTGCGCCACTCGGGAGCCCAAATCTGATCATGCATGCAGTTTTTTTTTTTTTTATTTTTTCACATAGATGAGTTATTTGAGGCGACCATGATAAGCAGTTGTCTAGCTACACCCCTGGTAGTTTGGTTTCTGACACTACCTCAATTTGTACTCCCCCCCCCCCCCCCATGCTTAATTGTATCCCATGCTGTGTTGGCCCCTTCTCTGGAGGAACAGACCAGCATAACCTTGGTTTTCTTAGCGTTCAAAAACAAGTTTCCCAGATCTACCTGTAGAGCTTGCTGTACCTGTTGAACCGATTGTCTTGCTGTATAAATGGTAGCATCATCTGCAAATATAGTAGCTTGAGTTTCAGATAAGGCCTAAGGAAGGTGGTTGGTATATATTAAGCAAAGAAGTGGCCCAAGGCAGCTGCCCTGCGGTATTCCACAGTCTAAAGCAGGGTTCTTCAATTCCGGTCCTGGAGGGCCGAAACACTTCGGTTTTTTATTTCTACCTGGTAGTTAATTGCACTGAAAACAGAGGTGTTTCGGCCCTCCAGGACCGGAATTGAAGAACCCTGGTCTAAAGCATGAGGGGAAGAAAACAATCCATTGATATACAGTAGGTGGACTGTTTTCCTGTCAGTTCGATATGACTGATATGATACAATGCTGCCTCCTTAAACCCATAATACAATAATTTTGTCAAAATTATTTAAATGATCCACTAAATCAAATGATGCACTGAAATCTAAAAATAGTACACCCACAAACCTGCCATTGTCCATGGTCAGTCATGTCGACCAATGCAGTGGAATGGTTTTTGCGATAAGCATGCTGATTGGCTGTGATCACATAATTATTTTCGAAGTACTCCCATATTTGTCTACTCACAATACACTCCAATATCTTACTGAGTGAAGGGAGTAGACTGATTGGTCGGCTATTGGCAGGAGTAATGGGTTCTTTGCTTGCCTTTCGGGATTGGACATACATTTGGAAATGTCCCCCTTTCCAGTGACCAATTAAATATGTATTTCAGTGGAGCTGCAATCTGGGGAGCAGCATAGTGAAGAAAAGCATTGTTCATAAGATCATAACCTGTAGATGTACCATTGGGTAATGACCAACAGGTTTAACACCTCCTATCATAACCTGTAGATGTACCATTGGGTAATGACCAACAGGTTTAACACCTCCTATCATAACCTGTAGATGTACCATTGGGTAATGACTTCAACAGGTTTAACACCTCCTATCATAACCTGTAGATGTACCATTGGGTAATGACTTCAACAGGTTTAACACCTCCTATCATAACCTGTAGATGTACCATTGGGTAATGACTTCAACAGGTTTAACACCTCCTATCATAACCTGTAGATGTACCATTGGGTAATGACTTCAACAGGTTTAACACCTCCTATCATAACCTGTAGATGTACCATTGGGTAATGACTTCAACAGGTTTAACACCTCCTATCATAACCTGTAGATGTACCATTGGGTAATGACTTCAACAGGTTTAACACCTCCTATCATAACCTGTAGATGTACCATTGGGTAATGACTTCAACAGGTTTAACACCTCCTATCATAACCTGTAGATGTACCATTGGGTAATGACTTCAACAGGTTTAACACCTCCTATCATAACCTGTAGATGTACCATTGGGTAATGACTTCAACAGGTTTAACACCTCCTATCATAACCTGTAGATGTACCATTGGGTAATGACTTCAACAGGTTTAACACCTCCTATCATAACCTGTAGATGTACCATTGGGTAATGACTTCAACAGGTTTAACACCTCCTATCATAACCTGTAGATGTACCATTGGGTAATGACTTCAACAGGTTTAACACCTCCTATCATAACCTGTAGATGTACCATTGGGTAATGACTTCAACAGGTTTAACACCTCCTATCATAACCTGTAGATGTACCATTGGGTAATGACTTCAACAGGTTTAACACCTCCTATCATAACCTGTAGATGTACCATTGGGTAATGACCATCAGGTTTAACACCTCCTCTACTGACACCACTGGTAGACTAAAAGAGCAGGTTTTTTTTGCTCATAATATGATCATCAATCCATTGGACAATAGCTTGTTTGGAAGAATCAGTGTTTACATTACATTATCGCTCAGTAAATTAATTTTCTTTGTAAAAAAAAAAAAAAAAAACTATCAGCAAAATGATTGGCAATATCAGCTGGCTTTGTTATTGTCCTCCATCAACCTCCACACTAGATGGACATGATGAGATATATGTACCAAGTAAGCCCTTAACTGTATTTCACACCTTTTGTAAATCATTTTCACAATCAATAAAAGCATTTTTGTCAAATAAAGTTTTTTTTTCTCCTTACGATTTAATTTAACTGCATAATATATAATTGTGTTTTTAGTTTAGATTTGACTGCTAAGACCTTTTGCCATATTTCTTTGAGAAAACACCTCACCCAGTTCATCATCAATCCATGGAGATGGACGAGCCCCAACTGTAATCTTTCTTACTACATTTACATTTAAGTCATTTTCGCAGACGCTCTTATCCAGAGCGACTTACAGTTAGTGAGTGCATACATTTTCATACTGGTCCCCTGTGGGAATCGAACCCACAACCCTGGCGTTGCAAGTGCCATGCTCTACCAACTGAGCTACACGCGACTACTACACGGGACTACTACACGGGACTACTACACGGGACTACTACACGGGACTACTACACGGGACTACTAGGGCATGATGGTCCATTACCCCAGTGAGCAAATCAATAAAGCATTCTGTAGGGTGATTTAAATAATCCTCTAGATGAATCAGCTCCCTGGGTACAGCAGCCAAATCATTTAGAAATTGCTCACGATTTAAAAAATGTACAATTTATCTTGACCACAATCCTTGGGGGTTTCTTTGGAACCTTGGTGTTCATCGTTATAGTCACAATATGTGGTCCTCTGTAGCTCAGCTGGTAGAGCACGGCGCTTGTAACGCCAGGGTAGTGGGTTCGATCCCCGGGACCACCCATACACAAAAATGTATGCACGCATGACTGTAAGTCGCTTTGGATAAAAAGCGTCTGCTAAATGGCATATTATTATAATATTATGGTCTGTCCAGCCCACTGGCATTGACCTGGCCTTTAAGCATTGCAATGGTATATTACAGAAGATCAGATCAATGCACGTGAGTTGCCTTTATCAACATAGCAATAGATCATTTGAAAACTGAAAAGGGTTCTGGTAGCATAGGCCTCTGATAACGTCCAGTTTGATCACTCAGACTAAAATGTATCTCACCTGCTGGGACTCCCTGGGGGAACCCCGCGAACTGGGGAGGGCAAATCCCGGGGGGCAACTGGGGGAGGCGGTTCAGGTGAGGGGGGTACGACATCTTGGGAGGTGCAGTGACCTGGAGGAACAATCAGAGACGCACGGGTTCAAGGATTACCATGGCATCGGGGAACCCACGGATACATTCTGGCCTGCGGAGATAGCTAGCTAGGCTAGCTTAGTTAACAGTTAAGCTAGGTGTTTGGTTAGCCTACATAACCTACAATTGACTTTAAACATTACACCAATGAAGTTCAATCTTGTAGGCCAGCTGGCTGCCTATTTAATTGAATTTAATAGAATAAACTCTTTCTAGTACACACTTCCTGTTAGCCACCGTTAGCTAGCTACTCAAGCTACCACGCAAGCTAAATAGCTAGCTAACTAATGTTGCTAACTGGCTAGCTATGCTAACGTTATAAACTTTTGCTAAAAGAGTGGGACGTACATACCTGATACCGGACGGCGTATACACACTGTAACCTTGTATAACCTTAATGAACAATATTTTATCTGTCTTCAATAGCTAATTTGCTAGCTACGTTCTGCCGCTAAAAGGATCTGTGTTATTCGCAATGCATTATGGGATATGTTTTATTTATTTTTCTTTTAAAGAGTGTTAATATTTTATTTTTCAACGCTTGGGGTCGACAGAAGTGTATTTACTGGACCAAAAGAACCCTGCTTATTATAGTACGGTACCTTGGCCTCATACCAGTTTTGTTTTTGCTCAAAAACAGTTGAACAATACAGAAGAACAGACAAAAACCACTGTATTTGTACCCTTTTGGTCATTGGTGGGCTACTTTCTGTTAAATTCTATTCTTCAATATAACAGCTAGCCAATGCCTGTACTAGCCTAGAGGGCAGCAGAAGATCTCCTCATCAAAGAACAGAGACACCCGCCAGCCATCACCATGGAGAGCGGCACAATAACTTCGTTAGTTTTAGTTTGTTTTTATGTTAACCTAGCTACTATGTTTGTGTTATTTATTCATCTTATGAACCACTCCAAAAATAAGTTCCCTTTAGGGATTTTTTTTTAGTTATTCTATTCTATGCTAATGTCAAAGTTGCGTCAATTCAAATCTGGCATTAGGAACAAAAGAGGTCAACACGACTTCTAAGATATACTAGTATTTTAATTAATATAAAACCTTCAATGGTAAATATGATGTTTCGTATATACGGGCTCTTTGAAATCCATTGTTCCAGGTTCTTGCTCAAATACTCTGACAGAGAGAGTTTCCCACCTCTCTGCTGGCCAATCAGAGTAGAGACTTGAGCGTGGTTTAGACTTACTCAGCCTATCCGTTGGCGCACCTGCTGTTCCCCGCCTCTTCTGTTACCAGGCATACGTTTATCATAACAACCTGTCATAGTGAGAAGAGCCAGCTCCCCTAGTCACCATTCTTACGTCCAAGGAAGGTTCACATATCACAAAGAACCAGTATATTCTAGTATTTGGAGACACAAATCCTTATCTCATTTTACCCCCTAAAACAGCTCTTCACATCAATCACAGCTTGCCAGGTGACACAACCTACATTAGCCCAGTCAAGAATGCATTCTTTCTAAGTTAGTCATCCCATCAATTATAAAAAATAATAAATCTCTCACACTAATAATATATTCATATTTCAAGAAGCCAAGGAACCTAGGCTATACCTATAGCCAACCAACTATTTTTAGGGGAAGGCAGAAATGCCACTAGTAAGGCACGTCGTTTATGGTCAGCTGGTCACTTACATGTAAACATGGCTGACATCTGATAGGCTATGTTTTGCACGACTATGGAAGGCAGACATCCAGGTTAAGCAACACATTTGTCAACCACGGTTTGCTGTGTATGTGGAAATGTCTGCCCCATTAGAAATTGCGGGACCCATGGGTGCATTTTGGAAACACAAGACACGCCTTCGGAACAAACCAATCTATTGGATGCATCTCATTGGCTAGTGCGAAGGTGTGGCATACAGTATTGACGCGCGTCTTCCTTAATGAGGTAACGGGATTTCTGAATAAGGACGCGGAAGTAATACTTGTTTGCATGTGATATGGGGTTAAAATATTTCCTAAAAGACAAATTAGGGGTTACAAATTTCAGTTGATCGTGCTCTTAATCCTGACGGCCATTCATCCCCTCATGAATGTTAATGAGATCAAAGGAGCATAAGACCATCCCCCGGCGTGCCCTCACGTCAGAGCGTCACCATCGTCAGAGCGGGATCCTATAGAAGAGCTTTTGAATCAACTTTTGACTCTCAGCCTTGGTCGTTAAACGGTTTCTATCAATTCTTTTGAAGTTAACGGATAAATTAAATACGATTTTAAAATGTCTTTGAGAGGGCCACTACGTCGTCTTCTGCGGACGCAACTCAACAATACCTGTCAGAGCAGAGCTCGTTCTGTGGTTGTTTTAGGAGCCCCATTTTCAAAAGGACAGGTAAGGAAAAAGCGAATATCCTAATTGAAGCCATTCGTTTAATATGGCTATTTGATTAGGGTATTTCGTTTACCAGAATGATTGAACTTGACTGGTTTTCTTTTAGAAAAGGAGAGGGGTGGAACGTGGACCCAAAGCCATCAGGGATGCCGGTCTGATCGAGAGACTTTCAAATCTGGGTAAGTGATGTAAAATCTTATTCATGTGTTAGAACAAACTGCTAAATGTACCGTTGGACTAAAATACTAATTCTAACCCTAAAATAGGTTAATGATTCATGCAAGAGCTGCTTCCCAAAGTCCTTCAGTTCTCGGAAGTAAAGCATTGGGCTATAGGCTATGTGTTACATCAGTCTTTAACATAAATGGCTATTATCTAATTTTGTCAAACAAAGAAAACAACCACAGGGATTGTTCAGACCTTGAATGCTGGCGATCAACATTGAATTTTTAATCTAAAAGGATTAAGTTCTTGTAATTTAAAACGTTAAAATAACGGTTTTATTGAGTCACAAGTGCGAGAAAGAATGGGCAAGTCTGCTGTCGTCACTGTACAGTCAGTTACGCAATCAACCAATCCCGAAAAGCAAGTTCTCTCCTCCCATTGTAGCCTTCCCTTTGTCCACCACTGCCTATTTGTTTCCGACTATGGACCAATCTGAGCAAGTAGGCACACAAATTTCGTCAGACAAGATGCTGCCACTTCTAAACCAATTGTGTTTATGATCAGGTCTTACATAACATATTATGGTCAGATCCTAATTGTGAGAAGAGAAACCCATCAGCATAGGCTAGGAATCCCCCATTGAACGGCTATTTATCAGCAAAACAGGCCATGTCAAAGCATCAGTTAGCTGGTTAATCTAGAAACATTGTTCATGTGGGAGGCAACCATGTCTGCCTAGGGAGACTATGGACCGGTCTGAGCAAAGATGCACATTCATTTCGTCAGACAAGATGGTTCCACTTCTAAACCAATGGATTATTATCAGGTCATAAATAATGAGGACTGGGATGTCCCAGAGAATGGCTATTTCTCAGACACACACAATCTCATAATAAAGCATTCACTTCAAATTAAGATTCAGTTCTGGAATGTGCAAGTCATGTTCCAGTAATCTTAGCCCGGCTCGTGTCCCTGTAATCTTAGTCCGGTTTGTGTCCCTGTAATCTTAGTCCAGCTCATGTCACTGTAATCTTAGCCTGGCTCATGTCACTGTAATCCTAGCCCGGCTCATGTCTCTGTAATCTTAGCCCCTGCTCGTGTCCCTGTAATCTTAGTCAGGCTTGTGTCCCTGTAATCTTAGTCCGGTTTGTGTCCCTGTAATCTTAGTCCAGCTCATGTCACTGTAATCTTAGTCCGGCTCGTGTCACTGTAATCCTAGCCCGGCTCATGTCACTGTAATCTTAGCCCGGCTCGTGTCACTGTAATCCTAGCCCGGCTCATGTCACTGTAATCTTAGCCCGGCTCATGTCACTGTAATCTTAGTCCAGCTCATGTCACTGTAATCTTAGCCTGGCTCATGTCACTGTAATCTTAGTCCAGCTCGTGTCACTGTAATCTTAGTCCAGCTCATGTCACTGTAATCCTAGCCCGGCTCATGTCACTGTAATCTTAGCCCGGCTCGTGTCACTGTAATCTTAGCCCGGCTCGTGTCACTGTAATCCTAGCCCGGCTCGTGTCACTGTAATCTTAGCCCGGCTCGTGTCACTGTAATCTTAGCCCGGCTCGTGTCACTGTAATCTTAGCCCGGCTCGTGTCACTGTAATCCTAGCCCGGCTCATGTCACTGTAATCTTAGCCCGGCTCGTGTCACTGTAATCCTAGCCCGGCTCGTGTCACTGTAATCTTAGCCCGGCTCGTGTCACTGTAATCTTAGCCCGGGGCTCGTGTCACTGTAATCTTAGCCCGGCTCGTGTCACTGTAATCTTAGCCCGGCTCGTGTCACTGTAATCTTAGCCCGGCTCGTGTCACTGTAATCTTAGCCCGGCTCATGTCACTGTAATCTTAGCCCGGCTCGTGTCACTGTAATCTTAGCCCGGCTCATGTCACTGTAATCTTAGCCCGGCTCGTGTCACTGTAATCTTAGCCCGGCTCATGTCACTGTAATCTTAGCCCGGCTCGTGTCACTGTAATCTTAGCCCGGCTCATGTCACTGTAATCCTAGCCCGGCCCGTGTCACTGTAATCTTAGCCCGGCTCGTGTCACTGTAATCTTAGCCCGGCTCATGTCACTGTAATCTTAGCCCGGCTCGTGTCACTGTAATCTTAGTCCAGCTCATGTTCCTGGATGGGCCCATATAGTCTGGATGGGCCCATATAGTCTGGATGGGCCCATATAGTCTGGATGGACTCATAATGTCTGGATGGGCCCATATAGTCTGGATGGACTCATAATGTCTGGATGGGCCCATATAGTCTGGATGGACTCATAATGTCTGGATGGGCCCATATAGTCTGGATGGACTCATAATGTCTGGATGGGCCCATATAGTCTGGATGGACTCATAATGTCTGGATGGGCCCATATAGTCTGGATGGACTCATAATGTCTGGATGGGCCCATATATAGACATCTGTGACCTCAATTGTAATTTGCAGCTCCTTGGGTTCCAGTTTACTCATCCAAAATGTTCCAGTTTACTCATCCTTGCGTATGGCCCATAGTCTAGTCTATAGAGAGCTTGGGGCTCAACTGCTTTGGACATCTCCTGCTGGGCCCAAGCATGCACATATGGTGCTATTTTAGTTGTCTGTAAAAGTGGACTTCAAACTGCTAAAATGGGCAGTTTATTAAAAAACGAAAGTATGGAAAGTAAATAGCCTAACTTTCGCTGATGCCAATTTGGCAACAGGGAGACTAGAAATGGTATCCTCTTTTATAGCTGAGATGATCAGACATTGTGCACTTGCCAAGAGGGGAACTCTAGCCCTATCAACTGCATTAAATATCACTGACATTGCGTCAAGTTTAAAAATATTAGATCATGATTACATGAACAGAGAGGCAGTGTGTTGAGCTATTCCTGTCCAGGGGTCTAAGACGATAACATGGGGGTGTCTTCCATCATGGAGGGCAATTCCAGTCCCCAGGGGCCTGATTGGTTGTCACACTTTAGCCCCAGCCCCAGCTAACTCACCTGACTCCAATAATCAAATAATCACGATCTTCAGTTTAGAATGCAATTAGTTTAATCAGCTGCGTTGGCTAGGGATGGTGAAAAAGGTGTGACACCACTCTGGCCCCCGAGGACTGGAGTTGCCCGTCCCTGCCTTAGATGGTAACGGGGTACCACATTGGTCCCCTCCCGACCAGCAGAGTAACACTACACCCCTATCAAGTGGAACATCGTCGCCTACAAATGGCGTCTCAAATTTCTTCTTTAATTCAACTCATAAGTCATTAGTACCAGGTACCAGTGGGTGGACCCTACTTTCTGGAGAAATTCCTCTGTTTACTGTGCCGTTGCCGTGGTAGCAAGGGGTGATCTGGTCGGGGAGAAACCTGAGAGGACACACATGGAAAGTAGTGCCCAGTCAGACAGACAGCGGTTCCAGCGCTTGAACGACTCCGCCTCGTCAATCAGAGATGATAGGAGAGGAGTGTGTGAAGAGAGCCAAGGTAGAGGGGGTTGGACATCAGAGATGATAGGAGAGGGGTGTGTGAAGAGAGCCAGGGTAGAGGGGGGTTGGACACCAGAGATGATAGGAGAGGGGTGTGTGAAGAGAACCAGGGTAGAGGGGGGTTGGACATCAGAGATGATAGGAGAGGGGTGTGTGAAGAGAACCAGGGTAGAGGGGGTTGGACATCAGAGATGATAGGAGAGGGGTGTGTGAAGAGAACCAGGGTAGAGTGGGTTGGACATCAGAGATGATAGGAGAGGGGTGTGTGAAGAGAACCAGGGTAGAGGGGGTTGGACATCAGAGATGATAGGAGAGGGGTGTGTGAAGAGAACCAGGGTAGAGTGGGTTGGACATCAGAGATGATAGGAGAGGGGTGTGTGAAGAGAACCAGGGTAGAGGGGGGTTGGACATCAGAGATGATAGGAGAGGGGTGTGTGAAGAGAACCAGGGTAGAGGGGGTTGGACACCAGAGATGATAGGAGAGGGGTGTGTGAAGAGAACCAGGGTAGAGGGGGGGGGTTGGACATCAGAGATGATAGGAGAGGGGTGTGTGAAGAGAACCAGGGTAGAGGGGGTTGGACATCAGAGATGATAGGAGAGGGGTGTGTGAAGAGAACCAGGGTAGAGTGGGTTGGACATCAGAGATGATAGGAGAGGGGTGTGTGAAGAGAACCAGGGTAGAGGGGGTTGGACATCAGAGATGATAGGAGAGGGGTGTGTGAAGAGAACCAGGGTAGAGGGGGTTTGGACATCAGAGATGATAGGAGAGGGGTGTGTGAAGAGAACCAGGGTAGAGGGGGTTGGACATCAGAGATGATAGGAGAGGGGTGTGTGAAGAGAACCAGGGTAGAGGGGGTTGGACATCAGAGATGATAGGAGAGGGGTGTGTGAAGAGAACCAGGGTAGAGTGGGTTGGACATCAGAGATGATAGGAGAGGGGTGTGTGAAGAGAACCAGGGTAGAGGGGGTTGGACATCAGAGATGATAGGAGAGGGGTGTGTGAAGAGAACCAGGGTAGAGGGGGTTGGACATCAGAGATGATAGGAGAGGGGTGTGTGAAGAGAACCAGGGTAGAGTGGGTTGGACATCAGAGATGATAGGAGAGGGGTGTGTGAAGAGAACCCAGGGTAGAGGGGGGTTGGACATCAGAGATGATAGGAGAGGGGTGTGTGAAGAGAACCAGGGTAGAGGGGGTTGGACATCAGAGATGATAGGAGAGGGGTGTGTGAAGAGAACCAGGGTAGAGGGGGGTTGGACATCAGAGATGATAGGAGAGGGGTGTGTGAAGAGAACCAGGGTAGAGAGGGTTGGACATCAGAGATGATAGGAGAGGGGTGTGTGAAGAGAACCAGGGTAGAGAGGGTTGGACATCAGAGATGATAGGAGAGGGGTGTGTGAAGAGAACCAGGGTAGAGGGGGGTTGGACATCAGAGATGATAGGAGAGGGGTGTGTGAAGAGAACCAGGGTAGAGAGGGTTGGACATCAGAGATGATAGGAGAGGGGTGTGAGGAGAAACCAGGGTAGAGGGGGTTGGACATCAGAGATGATAGGAGAGGGGTGTGTGAAGAGAACCAGGGTAGAGAGGGTTGGACATCAGAGATGATAGGAGAGGGGTGTGTGAAGAGAACCAGGGTAGAGAGGGTTGGACATCAGAGATGATAGGAGAGCCAGGGCAGATGCATCTAAACAATACCTTTTTATTTCCTCTTGCAGATTACCCAGTGCATGACTTGGGAGACCTGAGCTTCCAGCATCTGGAGAAGGACGATCCCTACATGCACGTCCCCTTCCCTCGCACTGTGGGCAGAGCTAACAAACTGCTGTCAAGTGCCGTCAGCAACGCTGTGGGAGCCGGACACACTACCATCGTGCTGGGAGGAGACCACAGGTACACACCACAACAACACCTTCATGTTCTCAGAGAACCAAGACAGTATGGTTATTACAGCAACAGCGACTTATAGGACTGTCAACATTGACAGTGTTAGGAAATGAAGCACGAGGCAGGCTTAGGACCCTAGACATAGCGAGAGTAGGTTTATCAGTGGGCTGCTCAACCGGTTTCTCAACAACAGTGACACAGTCAGCGTGTGCCCTGGGGGGAATAGAGAACACAGAATTTATTAAATGTAATCGAAATGTATTAATAACGGTGATTGGAGTCTAACCCACTTCCTGATCACTCCCCTCGCAGCCTGGCCATTGGTTCAGTGGAAGGCCACGCCCAGCAGTGTCCTGACCTGTGTCTGATCTGGGTCGACGCCCACGCTGACATAAACACGCCCCTCACCTCGCCCTCGGGGAACCTCCACGGACAGTCGGTGGCCTTCATGCTCAAAGAGCTGCAGAACAAGGTAAGATGACAGAGGAGTTAGTTAGACATGGCATGCATTCTTACTAGCCTGATCCCTAACCCCAGGCCATGCTTACGCCTCTGGTTACCTGGGTAGCCACCGGAAGTCTGGGGGTTTCAAATGAAGGTGCTATGTCCAAGTGCTCCCCCCGTAGCCTCAGTGACCATAGAGTTGGCTATACAGATCTGGATACCAGGCTATATTCTCACAACAGCCTCAGTGACCATAGAGTTGGCTATACAGATCTGGGACCCAGACTATATTCTCACTACAGCCTCAGTGACCATAGAGTTGGCTATACAGATCTGGATACCAGGCTATATTCTCACTACAGCCTCAGTGACCATAGAGTTGGCTATACAGATCTGGATACCAGGCTATATTCTCACAACAGCCTTACTGCTCTCCCTCTGATACTGACCTGTTACCTGTTGTTGTTTCTGTTGTTGTTGTTGTTGTTGTGTCTGTAGATGCCAGAGCTGCCAGGGTTCAGCTGGATGAAGCCCTTCCATTCAGCTAAGGACCTGGTCTACATCGGCCTGAGAGACGTCGACCCTGGAGAGTAGTAAGTACACTACTCTGTACACTACTCTGTACACGACTCTGTGCACGACTCTGTGCACGACTCTGTGCACTGTCAAGTACACTACTCTGGGTTAAAACACAGTTAAAACACATTACATTACATTTTACATGGCCTTGAGGCCGATACGTAAAGCTTAATAAAGAGCAGTGATACCATCGAGAGCAGTGATACCATCGAGAGCAGTGATACCATCGAGAGCAGTGATACCATCGAGAGCAGTGATACTATCGAGAGCAGTGATACCATCGAGAGCAGTGATACCATCGAGAGCAGTGATACCATCGAGAGCAGTGATACCATCGAGAGCAGTGATACTATCGAGAGCAGTGATACCATCGAGAGCAGTGATACCATCGAGAGCAGTGATACCATCGAGAGCAGTGATACTATCGAGAGCAGTGATACTATCGAGAGCAGTGATACTATCGAGAGCAGTGATACCATCGAGAGCAGTGATACTATCGAGAGCAGTGATACCATCGAGAGCAGTGATACCATCGAGAGCAGTGATACCATCGAGAGCAGTGATACTATCGAGAGCAGTGATACCATCGAGAGCAGTGATACCATCGAGAGCAGTGATACCATCGAGAGCAGTGATACTATCGAGAGCAGTGATACTATCGAGAAAAGTGATACTATCCAGAGCAGTGATACTATCGAGAGCAGTGATACTATCGAGAGCAGTGATACTATCGAGAAAAGTGATACTATCGAGAGCAGTGATACTATCGAGAAAAGTGATACTATCCAGAGCTCTGTGATACTATCCAGAGCAGTGATACTATCGAGAGCAGTGATACTATCGAGAGCAGTGATACTATCGAGAAAAGTGATACTATCCAGAGCAGTGATACTATCGAGAGCAGTGATACTATCGAGAGCAGTGATACTATCGAGAGCAGTGATACTATCGAGAGCAGTGATACTATCCAGAGCAGTGATACTATCGAGAAAAGTGATACTATCCAGAGCAGTGATACCATCGAGAGCAGTGATACCATCGAGAGCAGTGATACCATCGAGAGCAGTGATACCATCGAGAGCAGTGATACCATCGAGAGCAGTGAGCGGGTTTCTTATTTTTTCTCATCTTATTCAACTGTTACCATGGCACCTGCAACAAAGATAACTCAGATGTGCCTTTTTGAATTTTTAGTCACATTTGAGTCATTTAGCAGACGCTCTTATCCAGAGTGACTTACAGTTGGTGCATTCAACTAAAGGTAGCTAGGTAGCACAACCACACACCACAGTCACACCACAGTATATTAGGGTTGGGCAGTATCCAGATGTTCATACCGTCATACCGTCTCTGTACCATACCGGGGTATATGGTATTACCGGAAGTGCACACAAGGGGAACTTTTTTTTACACACAAAAC
Source organism: Coregonus suidteri (assembly GCA_036851935.1). Lineage (NCBI taxonomy): Eukaryota > Metazoa > Chordata > Actinopteri > Salmoniformes > Salmonidae > Coregonus > Coregonus suidteri. The sequence goes on along the minus strand of CM072240.1, from coordinate 47,706,840 downwards.
AATTTAGGCAACAGGGATCTTGATTTAGCCTGGTTACCAGTCTCTTTAGATAATCCACTTCCTGTTTAGCCTGGTTACCAGTCTCTTTAGATAATCCACTTCCTGTAGTCCATGTCATTACTCCTGAGTGGCGCAGTGGTCTAAGGCACTGCATCGCAGTGCTAACTGTGCCACTAGAGATCCTGGTTCGAATCCAGGCTCTGTCGCAGCCGGCCGCGACCGGGAGACTCATGGGCGACGCACAATTGGCCCAGCGTTGTCCAGGGTAGGGGAGGGAATGGCCGGCAGGGATGTAGCTCAGTTGATAGAGCATGGCGTTTGCAACGCCACGGTTGTGGGGTCGATTCCCACGGGGGGCCAGTATAAAAAAATATGTATTCACTAACTGTAAGTCGCTCTGGATAAGAGCGTCTGCTAAAATGACTAAAATGTAAATGTAAAAAAAAATTACCAAAGAGACTGGCCTTTCTGCCGTCTTTAAATATGAACATTCTATCATTAATGAGCTCGAGGAGAACAGAGGATTTGATCCTGATTCGATCACCCTCCCAGCTATCCTCCAATCACAACGATTATGCAAATATTGGAACCCTATCACTTTTTTTTTCTAAACGTTTGTTTTTTACTTTGTTATAAATTCTAATTCTATTTGAGGCTCCACATGTTGTCATGGAAAATATTAATGTTATTTCCGACAACCAATGAGCAACTCCGCTGTAAATCCAGTGCATATTGAATGTTGAGATTGCCAAAAGCAGTATCTTTGGGAATAACAAGGAGTGGCACATTAGCTATATAGTCTGGTACTCAGACCTCTGTCCAGGAGGGGACTGAATGTCTCTGCTGTAACCAAGGTGCTTGATCTTGACAGCTAGCCACTTAGCTAGCAAGTTAGCAAACCAAACACACATAGCTGGAGCCCTGAGCTGGATAGAATGTATTTGACACATCTTTAGATTTCTTATAGTTATACTTAACTTATAGTTATAAGCAGTGGTGTAGAGCTATTGTTTTAGGTGAGGGAGCGCGATTTTTATTTATTTATGACGTCATAATTTCGTCAAAGTTTGTACCGACAGATGCAGCCTATTTAATAGCCTATCATTATAGACTATGCATCGAAAAATGTGTCCTCCAATTGCAACGTCTGCCTATGACCACACATAGGCTATTGTCTAAAGACAAATGTCAATTTGTAATACCCTCAAGTGAGGCATAGGATACCTCATTTCAAAATAGGCCATCATCACTGTCAATCGTGACAAACGGAATGATAATTCTTCATGTTTTACCGTCCAAACGGAATGATAATTCTTCATGTTTTACCGTCCAAACGGAATGATAATTTTTTATGTTTTACCGTCCAAACTGAATGATAATTTTTTATGTCATACCAGACTGCATCTCAATGTGTTGCTGTATGCCAATCAGTTGATTGATCTCAATCAGTTTCATGGGAATATTACATTTTACATTTTAGTCATTTAGCAGACGCTCTTATCCAGAGCGACTTACAGTTAGTGAGTGCATACATTATATATATATTTTTTTTTTCTCTCCATACAATATGCATTTAGATCAACTAGAATTACTGTTTCGTGAGCGGATTAGAGAAGAGGGTGTTATCAAACTATTAGTCTTATATTTTGTTTCAATCAAAGCATATATCCTGTGGCCTAGTTGAGGAATCTTGAGTCCACTCTAAAATGTGCAGTTTTGTCACACAACACAATGCCACAGATGTCTCAAGTTTTGAGGCCCATTGTCGTGCCATTCATCCCCCACCATCACCTCATGTTTCAGCATGATAATGCACGGCCCCATGTCGCAAGGTTGTTGGTGAGCAGGTGTCCACATACTTTTCATGGTAGTGGATCTGTGACCAACAGATGCATATCTGTATTCCCAGTCATGTGAAATTCATAGATTTGGGCCTAATTTATTTATTTAAATTGACTGATTTCCTTATATGAACTGTTGCTCAGTAAAATCTTTGAAATTGTTGCATGTTGCGTTTTTATATTTTTGTTCAGTATAAATACATTATTAACTCCAAACTGGCCCAATTCACATTTCCAATTGCCCGCCCTGACATACCAAGCTAGAATGGGCCCTGTGTCTCAACCAATAGCCAATATAGGCTAAATATTACATTTACATTTTAAAGGCCCATTATCCCAAGCAGGGCTACAGTAATTCCAGAGAGTTCCTTGGACTTAGCGGTGGTCACTCTGGGTTTGGAGGTCCTATGCAAAACGGTGTCGCCTTAACCAAGTGGTCACACATTGTTCTGGGCTCCACTGCGTAAGAGCAGAGAGAGGTATGTGCCGTTTTTATGAGCATCCTCAAGTCCGACACACGGTGAATTCCAATTTTTTTTCCCCTTCTGATTTGGCCAAAGTGGTCAAGAGATTCCGATGGGCCTCCGCAGTGCACACAGGTAGCCTAATAGTTGGTTATCATTATGGCCACCGCCAGAGAGAAGACAGGGAGGAACCCACCATGTACCTCCAGGCTGCTGTACAGAGTGATTTGGTTTGTCATTCTGTAGGTTTTCATTGAATTTTAGTGATCATTTAATAGAATTGATGTATTCTCGAGTCAAATTGGAAAAAAAGTAAGGGAGTGCCGCTCCTCCGCGCTCCGGCAACGCTAGACCCCTGGTAGCACGCACCCCACTGCCCCAGTGAAGCCCCAGTGAAGCCCCAGTGAAGCCCCAGTGAAGCCCCAGTGAAGCCCCAGTGAAGCCCCAGTGAAGCCCCAGTGAAGCCCCAGTGAAGCCCCAGTGAGGCCCCAGTGAAGCCCCAGTGAGGCCCCAGTGAGGCCCCAGTGAAGCCCCAAAAAACACATTTTTAAACAGTATTGAAAAATCATACCATCAGCATTTCTAAATATACCGTGGGGTATCGCCCAAGCCTACAGTATACCACAGTGACTGCTATGACTTACAGACAATGTGATATGGCTTACAGAAATGTGATATGATTTACAGACAATGTGATATGACCTGCAGACAATGTGCTATGACCTGCAGACAATGTACTATGACTTGCAGGCAACGTGATATGACTTAATAACAATGTGCTATGACTCACAGACAATGTGATATGACTCACAGACAATGTGCTATGACTCACAGACAATGTGATATGACTCACAGGTAAACCACAGTCACTTGGTTTGCACACATTCGTCTTTCTATTTCTGTATTCTGATAGAAAGTTGATCTGGATAAGAGTGTCTGTTAAATGACTTAAATGTGAAATGAAAATGTATCTGTACCCAAAATTCCACCTGTTTTTAAAGACACTTCCAGACATCCTCCTCATGACAGTCTACTCTCCTTTCTCCTCACAGCGACATCCTGAAGGACTTGGGTGTCCAGTACTTCACAATGAGAGACATCGACAGGCTCGGCATTCAGAGAGTCATGGAAGTCACTTTCGACCACCTCTTGTCAAGGTAATTGAATTACTGTAAAAGATTATGGAGTAATATTATAGACTAACTAAGCAGCTTACTGTATGACAGAGCCTTTCGTTGTGTCATAATTACATTAGGCCCCATAGAGAAGTCAGTTGAACAGTTTCATGTATTCAGTTGACAGTTTAGATGTATTCAGATGACAGTTTGGATGTATTCAGATGACAGTTTGGATGTATTCTGTTGACAGTTGAATTTGAGTTGAAAGTTGATTGATTCGCTGAACTGTATTCTGAACCCTTGTTTTCTTCTGTCCAACAGGAAGCAGCGGCCGATCCATCTGAGTTTTGACATCGATGCAATGGACCCGTCTTTGGCCCCGGCCACAGGAACACCAGTAAATGGAGGTCTGACCTACAGAGAAGGAATCTGGATCACAGAGGAGATCCACAACACAGGCACGCTATAATGACCCATAACACAGGAATACTATAACATAAGAAATTATGGGGAAATGTCTCAGTCATTAAACTTGAAAACTTTTCCTCTAAGCTATGGCAGACTCTTGGTAGGACGAGAATAGTTGCATTGCTTGAGTTGATTATATTCTTATGCTGTTGGTACGATAAGAACAGTTATCTACGAAGTAACATTTCAATATTGCAACATTCTTTTAAGTACATTTTCTGTCCGCAACATTCTACAAAAGGAACTGAAACTAATAGATTTTGTTTGTGTTTAATCTCCAGGGTTGTTGTCGGTGATGGACCTTGTTGAGGTCAACCCAGCCCTGGGGGCGAGCCGTGAGGCGGTGGAGATCACAGCTTCCATGGCGGTGGACGTCATCGCATCTTCCCTGGGCCAGACCCGCGAGGGAGGTCCCAACACCCGGCAGTTGCAAACACTCAAAGAAGACACGGAACAGCTCCGACTCTAGAACCACATTCTAGAACCCCTTCTAGAACTCAAATGACTTCCAACATATGACCACTTGGCATTCCTGAATTAAAAAAATGTTTTTAAAAAAATAAGACTTTACCTACAGAACAGACACACTGAAGCTGTAGTTGAATTGTTTCAAAGCGTTTTGTTGCATCTTCTGTCTGTGTGTATAGTCCTGTATGGCAACCAGTTCAACAGTCAGTCAAACAATCATGACTGAACTTAGAAGCCCTGTTTTAAAGGATTATATAGCTTATTTACTAAGATGGCGTGAAAAGCTCACACTGGGCCCAGATCTGTGCTCTCATGACAAGACTGGCTAAATACTAGCACAAACAGACCGGTAGCCAGGCTATTAAAAGCCCTCATCTCAAATGTAAACCGTAATTGATGTGATCGGTGGTATGCCATGTACCCAGGCTATTAAAAGCCCTCATCTCAAATGTAAACCGTAATTGATGTGATCGGTGGTATGCCATGTACCCAGGCTATTAAAAGCCCTCATCTCAAATGTAAACCGTAATTGATGTGATCGGTGGTATGCCATGTACCCAGGCTATTAAAAGCCCTCATCTCAAATGTAAACCGTAATTGATGTGATCGGTGGTATGCCATGTACCCAGGCTATTAAAAGCCCTCATCTCAAATGTAAACTGACATTGATGTGATCAGCTGGTCTCCCTGGCCTTGAAAAGATAGCCACCCTAGCTCCACTATGTAAATGTTGACTGTATTTGATGTGATCAGTGGTATGCCATAGACACAGTGATCAGTGGTATGCCATAGACACAGTGATCAGTGGTATGCCATAGACACAGTGATCAGTGGTATGCCATAGACACAGTGATCAGTGGTATGCCATAGACACAGTGATCAGTGGTATGCCATAGACAATCACTAAAACTCAGTATTGCTGAGGATTTGATACTCAATATAACAGGGTTGTATGAAGCAGAGTTTACACGACAAGCTCTCAAAACTGAGTCTAGATGCAGGCTGTCCTTTTTATCATTATAATACTAATGTGTCCATAGTGTGGTTTGGACACAAATACCTCCGCTCAATACGAAGCGGCCGTGACAGCTGAGTTATCGTAGTGATGCGTTTGCACTTTTGGACCAGATTTGGGTTTGATGTATTTTTCTCTAGAATGATTATGTTTTTGTAGTTTTACATTGAATAATGACTATATTAATCCATGATTGTGTATTTACTGTCTGATTTTACATTAGTCAGTATTAAATGACTAGATAACGCTTTTTCTTCTCCAGTTAATTTCAGTAAATTAAAATGAGTGTATGTAATGGATGTATGGTAAATGCTGATAGTGAAGTAACTCTTTATTTATTAAATGTAACAAATGCCTTTTGACGTGACCACTGAATGACTGTCTTTTAAATATAGTCTTCCACAATGACATCAGTCTGTGTGTTGCTTTTTGGTCTCCATGATGACGTGGCTTACACTGGCAGGTCGAGTCTAGTTGGTTTTGGTCTTGTATAACGAGAGTTCAGTGCGTCCCACTCCAGCCCCTCCCTTCAGTTTAATAATAGTAATAATTTCTGTATTGTGTCCCTTTCAGGAAATGTGTTTTGCATCTCAAGAAACCACAGCACAGCATCACCACATACAGTGAGGGGAAAAAAGTATTTGATCTCCTGCTGATTTTTTTATGTTTGCTCACTGACAAAGACATGATCAGTCTATAATTTTAATGGTAGGTTTATTTGAACAGTGAGAGACAGAATAACAACAACAAAAATCCAGAAAAACGCATGTCAAAAATGTTATAAATTGATTTGCATTTTAATGAGGGAAATAAGTATTTGACCCCCTCTCAATCAGAAAGATTTCTGGCTCCCAGGTGTCTTTTATACAGGTAATGAGCTGAGATTAGGAGCACACTCTTAAAGGGAGTGCTCCTAATCTCAGTTTGTTACCTGTATAAAAGACACCTGTCCACAGAAGCAATCAATCAATCAGATTCCAAACTCTCCACCATGGCCAAGACCAAAGATCTCTCCAAGGATGTCAGGGACAAGATTGTAGACCTACACAAGGCTGGAATGGGCTACAAGACCATCGCCAAGCAGCTTGGTGAGAAGGTGACAACAGTTGGTGCGATTATTCGCAAATGGAAGAAACACAAAATAACTGTCAATCTCCCTCGGCCTGGGGCTCCATGCAAGATCTCACCTCGTGGAGTTGCAATGATCATGAGAATGGTGAGGAATCAGCCCAGAACTACACGGGAGGATCTTGTCAATGATCTCAAGGCAGCTGGGACCATAGTCACCAAGAAAACAATTGGTAACACACTACGCCATGAAGGACTGAAATCCTGCAGCGCCCGCAAGGTCCCCCTGCTCAAGAAAGCACATATACATGCCCGTCTGAAGTTTGCCAATGAACATCTGAATGATTCAGAGGAGAACTGGGTGAAAGTGTTGTGGTCAGATGAGACCAAAATAGAGCTCTTTGGCATCAACTCAACTCGCCGTGTTTGGAGGAGGAGGAGGAATGCTGCCTATGACCCCAAGAACACCATCCCCACCATCAAACATGGGGGTGGAAACATTATGCTTTGGGGGTATTTTTCTGCTAAGGGGACAGAACAACTTCACTGCATCAAAGGGACGATGGACGGGGCCATGTACCGTCAAATCTTGGGTGAGAACCTCCTTCCCTCAGCCAGGGTATTGAAAATGGGTTGTGGATGGGTATTCCAGCATGACAATGACCCAAAACACACGGCCAAGGCAACAAAGGAGTGGCTCAAGAAGAAGCACATTAAGGTCCTGGAGTGGCCTAGCCAGTCTCCAGACCTTAATCCCATAGAAAATCTGTGGAGGGAGCTGAAGGTTCGAGTTGCCAAACGTCAGCCTGGAAACCTTAATGACTTGGAGAAGATCTGCAAAGAGGAGTGGGACAAAATCCCTCCTGAGATGTGTGCAAACCTGGTGGCCAATTACAAGAAACATCTGACCTCTGTGATTGCCAACAAGGGTTTTGCCACCAAGTACTAAGTCATGTTTTGCAGAGGGGTCAAATACTTATTTCCCTCATTAAAATGCTAATCAATTTATAAAAATGTTGACATGCATTTTTCTGGATTTTTTTGTTGTCATTCTGTCTCTCACTGTTCAAATAAACCTACCATTAAAATTATAGACTGATCATGTTTTTGTCAGTGGGCAAACGTACAAAATCAGCAGGGGATCAAATACTTTTTTCCCTCACTGTAAGTGCATAAATACATACATAAACCACAAGCAATAACTACAGCAGACAACACGTGGATACTGTTCATAATTCACTTCATAAATTCTGCAGTTATTTGTTCAATTGACTGATACTGGTGTGGACGAATGATTTCTGGGCTCCGGCAGTTTTGTGATTCATGGGTTCTGTATGGACGGACTGATGGAAAGAGCCGGCACTCCCTGGTTGAGCGGGTGTGTCAGGTCATGGCAAAGCTTCTAAAACAGAACAAGGTTTCGGGTTACGTCAATGTACTGTACATTCTCAGCCATGCCTCAACATGTTCTGGAATAATCCCATAAGAGCTCTCTCTCTCTCTTTATGGCCTTTCCTCCTGTCCTCTACCTGCCTCTGTCACTCTCAAAACTTCAGTAGGAAGCAAGGGGAGGAGGCGAGCACCTGAGCCCTTTACTACTTACGTGGTTTGAGGAGTTAAGACAGGTAACTTTGGCCAACTGAGTTCAACTCGGGATAAGCGGTACCACGATAGTGGTTCACCTTTTAGCCAGGTACATTTTTTTATGACAACGAATCCTCCAGAACTAACCTGCTCCGGGGTAGGCTAACTCGGGGATAACTCTGCGAGTTGAGGACCAATCAAATCAGATTCCCTCCGTCTCGCAAATACTGTATCGTCATCCCCTTCATTTGAGGAAGACTACGGATTAAATATTTTATTAATTCAAATGGGTTTTTTGTGTGTGTTATAGTCATGGTAAAATACCTATCACATTATACATTTAGTAATGACAGAATGCATTTGAAACTTCATGCGCAGTAAAACTGGTGTATTACTTAATACAATAATTTTATCGAGTGGGAAAAAAAGGTGCTTGTGCATTGATAAGCACACCAAAGCACACTGAAGACGGCATTAACGATAAGTAATAAAATACTGTCACTTCTAAAATACTATTTCACACCACATCCTGCCGAATTTACAAGATAACTTGTCTTTCATTTTGATTTCGGCACAAATGAAAATGTGGCACTGACTCTCCGATGGATTGATGTTTCAGCATTGTCTCAGTGAAGGGTTCGGTGTTCAACTTGCAGCACTGACTCTCCCATGGGTTGATGTTTCAGCATTGTCTCAGTGAAGGGTTCGGCGTTCAACTAGCAGCACTGACTCTCCCATGGGTTGATGTTTCAGCATTGTCTCAGTGAAGGGTTCGGCGTTCAACTAGCAGCACTGACTCTCCCATGGGTTGATGTTTCAGCATTGTCTCAGTGAAGGGTTCGGCGTTCAACTAGCAGCACTGACTCTCCCATGGGTTGATGTTTCAGCATTGTCTCAGTGAAGGGTTGGGCGTTCAACTAGCAGCACTGACTCTCCCATGGGTTGATGTTTCAGCATTGTCCCAGTGAAGGGTTCGGTGTTCAACTAGTAGCACTGACTCTCCCATGGGTTGATGTTTCAGCATTGTCTCAGTGAAGAGTTCGGTGTTCAACTTGCAGCACTGACTCTCCCATGGGTTGATGTTTCAGCATTGTCTCAGTGAAGGGTTCGGCGTTCAACTAGCAGCACTGACTCTCCCATGGATTGATGTTTCAGCATTGTCTCAGTGAAGGGTTCGGCGTTCAACTAGCCACGTGCGACATACACACGTAGTTAAAAGCCTGCTAGTTGTCAGCAAGCGGACGAGCGATATCCACCGTCGTAGTACGAATGAAGCCTGAGCTGGAATGTGATGCCAACTGAAGCTGGCTAGCTTTAGAAAACCCTGAGTAGATCTGGCTTCAATCATAGTCTTCCTCTCTTTAGCCTACCTCTGATACACCCGTGTCCTCTGTCCCTGTCCCGTGTGTGTAATCACTACACCCGTGTCCTCTGTCCCTGTCCCGTGTGTAATCACTACACCCGTGTCCTCTGTCCCTGTTTAGCGTGTAATCACTACACCCGTGTCCTCTGTCCCTGTTTAGCGTGTAATCACTACACCCGTGTCAGACACATTATCAACTTTAGTGGACTGCCTATCAGACACGGAGACATGCTGAGGGTAAGATTTTTATTATTTTTTTATGTAGGGGGTAGATCAGCTTTAATATTGCAGATAGATTGTAGGGTAAGAATTAGCTTAACTTTAATAGTACATTTCAATAATATAAACACATGATCTTAAAGTCACACGTTCATGCTTAACACTCACATTTATTTTCATATTATTTTGCCACGTTAGCTGGACTATAGCCCTTTGAAAACCTGGTCTCAAAACGGTGCTGAATGTTATCAGTATTTCTGTCCCTAACCCCGTCTTCTTTCCAACTTCTCAGCTTTGGCCACAGAGAGGCAGTACCAAAGATAAAACACAATACAAAAATACATTTACAAAACCACTTTTATATCAATTCATGTCAAAGGTATTTCTATAGAGTGATTTCATTTATGGAGAATGCATATTTTAAATTTCATGCATTTCAATGAAAGACTAGTTAGTATTGATAAACCCTCATCCTTCAACTGCTCAGCCCGGCAAGGTTGTCATAACAATGTCGAAAGCAGTAGAGTTCTATTTCAAGACTAGAATAAGGGGAGGGTGGATTTGAGGCCTTAATGCTCGGACCTGAGACATACACAAAAATCAATCCTACACAGTAACCCGAGTCAGTAAATAAATGACTGCAGACACTTCTCCATGATAAAAGTGTGCGGAACAGAACCATGGAAGTTCACTCCTGGATCAGACAGCGCATTACGCATTAACAAGTCTGGATCATATCCATGTCCAGTGTTAATATACCGTCCCTGGGCTTGGCTTGGTCCATACATCCTGGATTGAAACGCGGCTCGTCGAGTCTTGGATACACTCCCGTCCTAACGAACAGAAACAGTCATTCTTTCTCACATTGTTCCTCATCTTCAGTCAAGAAAACAGTGTTGTGTCCTCATGAGCACTCCCCAGGCCCAGGGATATATCACAATTTAGTGGTTTAGCTCTGGTCAGGAACAGCACAATGAGGTATAGGTGAACAGAGAAGAGAGAGGACAGGACAGGGGAGAGGGGGGAGAGGAGGAGAGAGGAGAGAGGGGAGAGGGGGGGGGAGAGGAGAGAGGAGAGAGGAGAGAGGAGAGGGGGAGGGAGGGGGGAGAGGGGAGAGGGGGAGAGGAGAGGAGAGAGGGGAGAGAGGAGGAGAGAGGACAGGGGAGGGGAGAGGTGAGAGGACAGGACAGGAGAGGGGAGGAGAGAGGACAGGGGAGGGGAGAGGACAGGACAGGACAGGGGAGGGGAGAGGGGAGAGGGGAGAGGAGAGAGGACAGGGGGGGAGGAGGGAAGAGAGACAGGGGAGGGGAGAGAGAGGGGAGGGAAGAGAGAGAGGACAGGGGAGGGGAAGAGGGGACAGGGGAGAGGGAGAGAGGACAGGGGAGAGGAGAGAGAGGGGAGAGGGAGAGAGAGGGGGAGAGAGAGGAGAGATGAGAGGAGAGGGGAGAGGAGAGGAGAGCTTTGCCCAGTGCTGTGTGACCTGTATTGCTTGTTGATGAGTCAGCGGGCCTACTACTTGCGGAAGAACTTGAGGTAGACGACAGCCCCCAGAATGGCCAGCTCCATCAGAGTGATGACTGATAACATCAGCTTGTTGGTCATCAGTCTAAAAAGGGAGGAGAGACAGACACAGCAACTCAATGGCAGAGGACAGATTCAACAAACTGAAGAAAAACGCCTCTCTTTGCAAAATAGTTCTCAAATGTAGAATAACCTGTAGAGGACTAACCTGAGGACATGGATTTACAGATTTAGCAGACGCTTTATGCCCAGTTACAGTGTGAGTGCATGTTATCATGCTTAGTTGATGAGTGCTGTCTTGGAGCCTACTACAAGCGACCTGACAAGACCTTGAGGTAGACCGACCTGACAAGACCGACCACTGACAAGACCACCTGACAAGACCGACAAGACCGACTGACAAGACCGACCTGACAAGACCGAGTCTGACAAGACCGATCTGACACAGCAACCGATCTGACAAGACACCTGACAAGACTGACTGACAAGACCGACCTGACAAGACCGACCTGACAAGACCGACCTGACAAGACCGAAGAAAAGACGACCTGACTCTTTGACAAAATAGTTCTCAAATTTGAGAATACCGACCTGTATAAACCTGACAAAGAAAACATTTGACACTAACCTGAGGACATGGATTGACATTTACATTTGACAGTCGACCTAGCAGACGCTCTTATCCAGACCCACTTACAGTCAGTGAGTGCATTCATTATTACCTGACAAGAGTGTAACAAGTGCTGTCAAGACCGACCAATCTGACAAGACCGACCTGACAAGACCGACACCTGACAAGACCGACCTGACAAGACCGACCTGACAAGACCGACCTGACAAGACCGACCTGACAAGACCGACCTGACAAGACCGACCTGACAAGACCGACCTGACAAGACAGCACAGCTGATGGGACTCACCGGCGGGACATGGCTCGCAGGATCTTCCTGCTCCGGCTGAGGTTCTCCCCAGTGTTGACCAGCTAACAGGTGGACCACAACAAAGACAACAAGAGGTCATCAAAATGCAACATCTTCTCCTCTTCTAGAACTCTGATGGTTATGATTCCAAGACAGTCTCAATTTGCTGCCTCCCCTTGATATTTAATGATCTGACAGGTCTAGATAGCCAGATATAACCAGTATTGTGGTGGAGGAGGTCTGGATAGCCAGATATAACCAGTATTGTGGAGGAGGTCTGGATAGCCAGATATAACCAGTATTGTGGTGGAGGAGGTCTGGATAGCCAGATATAACCAGTGTTGTGGTGGAGGAGGTCTGGATAGCCAGATATAACCAGTATTGTGGTGGAGGAGGTCTGGATAGCCAGATATAACCAGTATTGTGGTGGAGGAGGTCTGGATAGCCAGATATAACCAGTATCTGTGGTGGAGGAGGTCTGGATAGCCAGATATAACCAGTATTGTGGTGGAGGAGGTCTGGATAGCCAGATATAACCAGTGTAGTGGTGGAGGAGGTCTGGATAGCCAGATATAACCAGTGTTGTGGAGGAGGTCTGGATAGCCAGATATAACCAGTATTGTGGTGGAGGAGGTCTGGATAGCCAGATATAACCAGTATTGTGGTGGAGGAGGTCTGGATAGCCAGATATAACCAGTGTAGTGGTGGAGGAGGTCTGGATAGCCAGATATAACCAGTGTTGTGGAGGAGGTCTGGATAGCCAGATATAACCAGTATTGTGGTGGAGGAGGTCTGGATAGCCAGATATAACCAGTGTAGTGGTGGAGGAGGTCTGGATAGCCAGATATAACCAGTATTGTGGTGGTGGAGGTCTAGATAGCCAGATATAACCAGTGTAGTGGTGGAGGAGGTCTGGATAGCCAGATATAACCAGTGTAGTGGTGGAGGAGGTCTGGATAGCCAGATATAACCAGTGTTGTGGAGGAGGAGGTCTGGATAGCCAGATATAACCAGTGTTGTGGAGGAGGTCTGGATAGCCAGATATAACCAGTGTTGTGGTGGAGGAGGTCTGGATAGCCAGATATAACCAGTGTTGTGGAGGAGGAGGTCTGGATAGCCAGATATAACCAGTGTAGTGGTGGAGGAGGTCTGGATAGCCAGATATAACCAGTGTAGTGGTGGAGGAGGTCTGGATAGCCAGATATAACCAGTGTTGTGGTGGAGGAGGTCTGGATAGCCAGATATAACCAGTGTAGTGGTGGAGGAGGTCTGGATAGCCAGATATAACCAGTGTAGTGGTGGAGGAGGTCTGGATAGCCAGATATAACCAGTGTAGTGGTGGAGGAGGTCTGGATAGCCAGGTGTTGTGGAGGAGGAGGTCCAGATATGACCAGTGTGGAGGAGGAGGAGGTCTGGATAGCCAGGTATAACCAGTGTAGTGATGGAGGAGGTCTGGATAGCCAGATATAACCAGTGTAGTGGAGGAGGTCTGGATAGCCAGATATAACCAGTGTAGTGGAGGAGGAGGTCTGGATAGCCAGATATAACCAGTGTTGTGGTGGAGGTCTGGATAGCCAGATATAACCAGTGTAGTGGTGGAGGAGGTCTGGATAGCCAGATATAACCAGTGTAGTCTGGAAGATATAACCAGTGTTGTGGTGGAGGTCTGGATAGCCAGATATAACCAGTGTAGTGGTGGAGGAGGTCTGGATAGCCATAGTGTTCTGATAGCCAGATATAACCAGTGTTGTGGAGGAGGTCTGGATAGCCAGGGTCCGGAGGAGGTCTGGATAGCCACAAAGCATCTCAGATTAGAAGTGCTGGATAGCTGTGTAAAAGTGCTGTCTAGGATATAAACCTCATTCATTATGATCCAAAAGGCTAAACTGCTCCCAGATCAGCACTCCTACTCTGAGAAAACGAACCCTTCCCCCAACCCCTTCACACTCAGAGCCTTACGTCTCCAGAGCTTCCCCAATCCCACTCACTCGGTCTCTGGTGCGGTCCAGCTGTTCTCTCTGGTCTCCCAGCTCCTCGATGATGTCCACGCCGATCTGGTCCGTCTCCGCAGCGATGCGCTGACTCCTCTCGATACTCTGACTGGCGTTGTTCAGGTGCTCGTGTCCCTGGAGCAGCAAGGTCCTCTGAGACTGAAGCTGGGTCTGAAACAAACAGATAACATAAAATCAACAATCAATCAATCAATCAATCATCAATTAATAAATCAATCAATCCCTGCACGGAAAGTGCAATAAGCTGTCAGGCGGAAAGTGCAATAAGTGTCCCTGTCAGGCGAACGTAACTCCACAGATCCCCTATATGTATTGGCTTTACTAGGATCTAGGATCAGCTTCCCTTCCCCAAGTTCTAACCTTAACCATTAGTGGGGAGAAATGCTAAACTGACCCCAGACCATGTAAGTCAGTCTAAACTCACACTGTGTTCGTTCTGAGAGGAGTAGACGCCGTAGGCGCCCTCTGCTGGCCGGGTAGAGGAGGAGGAGGACAGGTCAGAGCTCTTCACCTCTCTCTGGAGCTTCCCCAGGTCTCTGCGGTACAGACGCAGTTTGGTGGAGATGGTGTTACGGTAGGACGATGGAGCACCGATCAACTCCTGCTCCATGGCCTGCAGCTGGAGATCCACCAGGAGAAACACGAGTCATTTCATACCCCCCTAAAATGGTCTGTTCCTCTTCTCCAGGCTTTTTATTTTATTTCATTTTTTTTAAACTTCAAATCAAATTTTATTTGCCACATGCGCCAAATACAACAGGTGTAGGTAGACCTTACAGTGAAATGCTTACTGACAAGCCCTTAACCAACAATAAGTGTTAAGTAAAAAATAGATAACTAAAAAAAATTAAAGATTAATTAATTAAAGAGCAGCAGTAAAATAACAGTAGTGCAACCTAATGCGTGGTCACGCACTTGAAGAAACTTTCAAAGTTCTTGCTGTTAGCACAGCTGAAAACTGTTGTGCTGATTAAAGAAGCAATAAAACTGGCCTTCTTGAGACTCGTTGAGTATCTGGAGCATCAGCAATTGTGGGTTCGATTACAGGATCAAAATGGCCAGAAACAAAGAACTTTTCTTCTGAAACCCGTCAGTCTATTCTTGTTCTGAGAAATTAAGGCTATTCCATGCAGGAAATTGCCAAGAAACTGAAGATCTCGTACAACGCTGTGTACTACTCCCTTCACAGAACAGCGCAAACTGGCTCTAACCAGAATAGAAAGAGGAGTGGGAGGCCCCGAAGCGCAACTGAGCAAGAGGACAAATACATTAGTGTCTAGTTTGAGAAACAGGCGCCTCACAGGTCCTCAACTGGCAGCTTCATTAAATAGTACCCGCAAAACACCAGTCTCAACGTCAACAGTGAAGAGGCGACTCCGGGATGCTGACCTTCTAGGCAGAGTTGCAAAGAAAAAGCCATATCTCAGACTGGCCATCTTAAACTTTTATTTTTATTGGCCAGTCTGAGATATGGCTTTTTCTTTGCAACTCTGCCTTGAAGGTCAGCATCCCGGAGTCGCCTCTGCACTGTTGACGTTGAGACTGGTGTTTCTCAGAACAAGAATAGACTGATGAGTTTCAGAAGACAGTTATTTGTTTCTGGCCATTTTGATCCTGTAATCGAAACCAAAATTGATGATGCTCCAGATACTCAACTAGTCTCAAGAAGTTTTATTGCTTCTTTAATCAGTACAACAGTTTTCAAGTGTGCTAACATAATTGCAAAAGGGTTTTCTAATGATCAATTAGCCTTTTAAAACGATAAACTTGGATTATCAAACACAACATGCCATTGGAACACAGGACTGATGGTTGCTGATAATGGGCCTCTGTACGCCTATGTAGATATTCAAAAAAAATTAAATCAGCCATTTCCAGCTACAATAGCCATTTACAACATTAACAATGTCTACACTGTATTTCTGATCAATTTGATGTTATTTTAATGGACAAAAATATTGCTTTTCTTTCGAAAACAAGGACATTTCTAAGTGACCCCAAACTTTTGAACTGTAGTGTAATTCCTTAAAAACTCTATGCCAGTAGCATTTCTATCTTATCAAGGTTATTAGTAAACCACCACAGATCCCTAGTGCCCGCTGGTGAACATTTATAATAATCTGCTAGAAATTTTAGCTAGATCGATACAGATCAGACTTGTGACAGATTCATTAGAAAAAGCTAACCTATACAATGGAAAATAAAATGTCACAGTACCACTTACCACTTCCACTGCCTCTCCATGTCTCTCATCAAAAGTCCTCACCAACCTCTTCTTCTCCTCTGTAAACAGGAACACCTCTGTATTCACCTTTTAAAGGCTGAGCTGCACTATTGTGCTTGGTGTCAGTTTACTTTGAAAATATTTTCTATGTTCATTATGATATGCTAGCATAAGTAGGCGACTAGCGTCTGCAGCTAGGCACCAGTGTGTCATGAACAGCATTAGCTTGAGCAACAATAGTGGAATAGCTGTTCGGCTTCAAAATAAAAGTCCCCCACTGAAACTGACGCAAAACGGATGAGAATAGTGAAATCATGCCACAATTGTACTAGGGCCGGGAAAATACCAGTATCGCAATATTTTTTCCATGGCAAAAATGAAAAAACTAAGCTAACCAAACGATTTGATCCTTTAAAAACCTGCTTCAAGTAAAATATTTTGTGCTATATATTTTGGAACATAAATAGATGTGACTGTGGATGACAACATGTTTGTTTCCAACATTAGGGCTGTTTTCCTAAAGAAGTTAAATCCGCTTCGTGTTTTGTTTCCTTGCCACGATACTAACGAGTATCGCGATACTGGTATCACCCCCGACCCTAATCGTACTAAATCATGCTAAACATTGTTGGAATGCTGTTACATAAATTAAACAAAAGTCAATAATTTGTTAAATTTTTTTAAAAATCAGTCGAAATCGCACTGTGGATTTATAGACTTCAGGATTTGCAAAGGGGGTCATACTTGTATTGCTATGTAGAGCCTTACCTATGGATCTTGGGGTCCATGAAATGGGGTATCAGCCAACTCAATGACACTCACAGATCAAAACTGTGAAGCATTTACACAAATATTAGCGTCGTGGCTCTTATTGCAGGACATAATAATAATATATAAATAATATGCCATTTAGCAGACGCTTTTATCCAAAGCGACTTACAGTCATGCGTGCATACATTTTATTTTTTGTGTGTATGGGGTGGTCCCGGGGATCGAACCCACTACCTTGGCGTTACAAGCGCCGTGCTCTACCAGCTGAGCTACATCACCTCACAATTCAGTCTATTGTGCATATCGGACATTCATATCGCAATGTAGAGCCTTACCTATGGATCTTGGGGTCCATGAAATGGGGTATCCCCTCCTGTAATCCCTGTTCACCCACAACTGCGTTGGCCACGCACAACTCCAATACCATCATTAAGTTTGATGACGACACAACAGTGGTAGGCCTGATCACCAAGGACAATGAAACAACCTATAGGGGAGGTGGTCAGAGACCTGGCAGTGTGGTGCCAGGACAACAACCTCTCCCTCAACGTCAGCAAGACAAAGGAGCTGATCGTGAACTACAGGAAATGAGGGCAGAGCCCGCCCTTATTCTCATCGACGGGGCTGTAGTGGAGCGGGTCGAGAGCTTCACGTTCCTCTGTGTCCACATCACTAATTTCTTTCCTTCTTAATGCGCTACAGAGGGTAGTGCGTACGGCCCAGTACGTCACTGGGGCCAAGCTTCCTGCCATCCAGGACCTCTATACCAGGCGGTGTCAGAGGAAGGCCCTACAAATTGTCAAAGACTTCAGCCCCCCGAGTCATAGACTGTTCTCTCTGCTACCGCACGGCAAGCGGTACCGGAGCTCCAAGTCTGGAACCAACAGGACCCTGAATAGCTTCTACTCCCAAGCCATAAGACTGCTACATAGTTAGTTAAATAGTTAACCAACTAGCTGCCTGGACTATCGGCATTGACCCTTTGACTCATCACATACGCTGCTGCTACTGTATATATTATTTTAACAAAACATACATCAACGACATCACACCTGGCCAGACCCCCCTGCTCACACACCTGCCTCCAGCGCCCGCATCACTCTCCGCCACATGGCCTCACACACCTGCCTCCAGCGCCCGCATCACTCTCCGCCACATGGCCTCACACACCTGCCTCCAGCGCCCGCATCACTCTCCGCCACATGGCCTCACACACCTGCTCCAGCGCCCGCATCACTCTCCGCCACATGGCCTCACACACCTGCCTCCAGCGCCCGCATCACTCTCCGCCACATGGCCTCACACACCTGCCTCCAGCGCCCGCATCACTCTCCGCCACATGGCCTCACACACCTGCCTCCAGCGCCCGCATCACTCTCCGCCACATGGCCTCACACACCTGCCTCCAGCGCCCGCATCACTCTCCGCCACATGGCCTCACACACCTGCCTCCAGCGCCCGCATCACACTCTCGCCTGGCCTCACACACCTGCCTCCAGCGCCCGCATCACTCTCCGCCACATGGCCTCACACACCTGCCTCCAGCGCCCGCATCACTCTCCGCCACATGGCCTCACACACCTGCCTCCAGCGCCCGCATCACTCTCCGCCACATGGCCTCACACACCTGCCTCCAGCGCCCGCATCACTCTCCGCCACATGGCCTCACACACCTGCCTCCAGCGCCCGCATCACTCTCCGCCACATGGCCTCACACACCTGCCTCCAGCGCCCGCATCACTCTCCGCCACATGGCCTCACACACCTGCCTCCAGCGCCCGCATCACTCTCCGCCACATGGCCTCACACACCTGCCTCCAGCGCCCGCATCACTCTCCGCCACATGGCCACACACCTGCCTCCAGCGCCCGCATCACTCTCCGCCACATGGCACACACCTGCCTCCAGCGCCCGCATCACTCTCCGCCACATGGCCTCACACACCTGCCTCCAGCGCCCGCATCACTCTCCGCCACATGGCCTCACACACCTGCCTCCAGCGCCCGCATCACTCTCCGCCACATGGCCTCACACACCTGCCTCCAGCGCCCGCATCACTCTCCGCCACATGGCCTCACACACCTGCCTCCAGCGCCCTCCGCATCACTCTCCGCCACATGGCCTCACACACCTGCCTCCAGCGCCCGCATCACTCTCCGCCACATGGCCTCACACACCTGCCTCCAGCGCCCGCATCACTCTCCGCCACATGGCCTCAAACTGCACCATTTCAATACGCACTTTCAATATTTAGATAATAAAAGCATTTGACCTTTCCATTGTGTTAACGATGAAGGATTGGGTTGATTTCTAGTTTTTAAGTATACGTTTATTTAAAGATGATTGACAAGAAAAGTATCATCCAACCCACTGCTATGTCTTATAATATGTAGACAGATGGATTAAAAGGTACATTTACATTGTAATACTTGTGACAGCCACATTTCTAACTTCTATACTTTCTCTCTCTCTCTCTCTCTCTCTCTCTCTCTCTCTCTCACCAAGCATGTGACAAATAAAATTTGATTTGATCTTGGGTCCATGAAATGGGGGTGAAAGCCACAAATTCAAATCCATGTTGAACCCACCTGCATTTAATATACCCAATAATTACAACAGGAATAATGTTTTCTGTTGTGTGGGGTCTGTAGTTCCCTGAGGCTTCATGGACCCCAGATCCATAGGTAAAGCTGTACAATATCAATGTCCAATACACACATTACACTGTATTGTGAGGTTGATTTCCCACAGTTAAAATCCTGCAATAAGAGCTACAACGCTAATATTGTGAAAACTCTTCACAGTTGCGTTTTGTGGTCATCAATGAGTAGGCTGACATCCCATTTCATGGACCCAAGATCCATAGGTAAGGCTGTGTACATTGCAATATACACCACATGACCAAAAGGATGTGGACACCTGCTCGTCGAACATCTCATTCCAAAGTCATGGGCATTAATATGGAGTTGGTCCCCCCCCTTTGCTTCTATAACAGCCTCCACTCTTCTGGGCAGGCTTTCCACTAGATGTATTCCCCCAATGCAAAGTCTATACATCCAGAGTTCGATTTCAACCGATTGTTTTGTGTTTGTCAAATTAACAAATTGTCTTTTGTTTAATTTCTATAACAACATTCCAACCTTGTTTAGCATCATCTAGTGCAAGTGTGGCATGACTCCACTATTTTCATCATCCGTTTGAATCAGTTTCAATGGGGGGACTTTTATTTTAAAGACGAACCGCCGATTCCACTATTGTTGTTCGCGCCAATGTTGTTCACGACACGCATCTGCTCGGCCCAGCTACCTTATCACTAAGCAGAAGTAAAACTAAGCTAAGACAACAGGGTGGGGGTCAGCTGATGGTAGTGTATTGGAGAGGTATTTAGAATGCAAAATACATATATTTACAGTTACAGATTTAACTTCAACTGTTTTATTTTTTTTTTACCTCCTTGACATTTCAGTAATCTGTCGGGCATCAACTTCAGTTCGTCATAAAGGGATTTGTAGATCTCCTGCAGCTTTTCAAACTCTTCCGATGACATTCTGCTTTTATTTTAGCGGCAGGTTTTGTGTTTTGAATCGTCCGTTCCTTTCTTGACAACACAAAAGAAAATGAAACGGTTACATTTACCGATGATACGCTTTGTTGACAAACCGTAAACCCCTAATAAGATCCTCGAGACTCTTTCCGCATTCTGGTGATCGTGTGTCACATGTCTAGCGATATCCTGCCCAATTATCACGAATGAAATGGAAGTCAAGTACATGCTTTTAAAATCAAAGTAACTTAAATGTCTGTCGGCAGGGTATGTTGATTTTCCTAATATGAATAATAGTTAAAAAAAAAAATTGTGGTCAAATTGAAATAATATGCCAGATATTTATATACGGGCATTGAAAGGGCAACTTTCACTGGTGCATTGTGGTCAACGTAGTTTTTGTAATAATCAATTACTGATATCTTTACCTTCTTTCAGATCAATTATTGTTTTCATTTGAGAGTGAAGATATAGACTAGTATCTTACAAACCAAATAGCAGCTATTAGATTCAACTGCACTTTAGTTTTTGTTTTCTTTAAAACACTTTTTAAATTTTAATTTCCATAATTAATCGGTGGAATAAAACTACAATCCCAGGGTCCATTGAACGAGCATCTGTGACACAACCCATCCACCTACACTTCACCATAAAGCTTTGACATCTCAGATCAGCCGTCGGTCGGTGGAACACAGAACCGGAGAACCGAGCCATGACGGAACAGCAGTGAAGAAGAACTACGAGAGAGCGGATCCGTGTCATGATGGTTCTCGTATTAATTGTCGCAGGTCTTGGGGTGGTTGCACTGCTCATGGTTTTATTCGCACCCCACATTAGGTAAGAATAAGCGCTGTATGTTCAAGGCTATAGCCGATACACCATCTGCTTCTACGCTTGGCATCTCATATTGCCTAATTAGTCGAACAATGATTGTCATTGTGAGGCTACCGAAAGACGAAGAGATTGTGACTGGCAATTGGGTTGCTGAATGAATCGACTTCAGTGTTGATGATGACTCTTGTTCTCCTGCAATAATAAAGTCCTATAGAAACACTATTTTCCATAATGAAGACAACCTTCTTCAGTATAACATTCATGTGTTGTTGTTGTGTGGAATTAAGGCTCTAAATGCACTGTAAATTGAATATTGTCCATTTGTCAATATAGGCTACCCGTACGCTGAATAATGAAATTGAGTAGGCTCGAGCGCTATCATTTCCTGATTATGCGTTGCGCGCGTGGGCGGTGTTGTGGTGTGACTGTGTTGGACGAGTTCACTTTCGATCATTGTTGCCAGAGTGATCCCTTGCATATTTAGTAACAATATGTTGCATGTTAAATAGTAAATAATAGTATTAAATAATAATCAACTCCACTCTAAAAAAAATAATACTATTTTAAAACCGTAATCTCTATTCTGTGTAGTCTGGGTTGCACCCTATTCCCAATATAGTGCACTATATGGGCCCTGGTCAAAGTATTGCACTATATGGGCTCCCGAGTGGCGCAGCGGTCTAAGGCGCTGCGTCACTACAGACCCCCTGGTTCGATTCCAGGCTGTATCACAACCGGCCGTGATTGGGAGTCCCATAGGGCGGCGCACAATTGGCCCAGCGTCGTCCGGGTTTGGCCGGGGTAGGCCTTCATTGTAAATAAGAATTTGTTCTTAACTGACTTGCCTAGTTAAATAAAGGTTAAATAAAGAATAAATAAATGGAGAATAGGGTACCATTTGTAACGCAGCCTGTGTGGACTTTAACAATACGCCAGTGCCAACCTTACCAGGACAGACAGGACAGCTATATACGTTGGATTTGAGATAATAACACAGATATATTTCCTGTCTGTCAGGAAATACTCTGCTGGTGGAGCATGTACGTCTATGGCCCGGCTGGACGGGAAGACGGTCCTGATTACTGGAGCCAACACTGGTATTGGGAAGGAGACTGCCCTGGACCTGGCTATCAGAGGTGACTGACTGACACATACAGGGCTGATAGTCAGACGTGGTCCTTTGCCTCCTTACATTCATCATCACAAAGATATTGCCATTGGAGATGAAGGAAAGAAACCATTAAAGAAACAGGCTGTCTCAAATGGAACCTTTTCCTTATTTAGTGCACTTTGGTCAACAGTAGTGCATATAGTCCCATTTGGGACGCACACATGGTCTTCATCCTAATAGTCATTCATAGTGTGGCCTCATTATTGACCTTACCTCCTGTCCTTACCTCCTGTCCTTACCTCCTGTCCTTACCTCCTGTCCTTACCTCCTGTCCTTACCTCCAGTCCTTACCTCCAGTCCTTACCTCCAGTCCTTACCTCCAGTCCTTACCTCCAGTCCTTACCTCCTGTCCTTACCTCCTTTCCTTACCTCCAGTCCTTACCTCCAGTCCTTACCTCCTTACCTCCAGTCCTTACCTCCTGTCCTTACCTCCAGTCCTTACCGCCTGTCCTTACCTCCTGTCCTTACCTCCTGTCCTTACCTCCTGTCCTTACCTCCTGTCCTTACCTCCAGTCCTTACCTCCAGTCCTTACCTCCAGTCCTTACCTCCAGTCCTTACCTCCAGTCCTTACCTCCTCCTGTCCTTACCTCCTTACCTTACCTCCAGTCCTTACCTCCAGTCCTTACCTCCTTACCTCCAGTCCTTACCTCCTGTCCTTACCTCCAGTCCTTACCGCCTGTCCTTACCTCCTGTCCTTACCTCCTGTCCTTACCTCCTGTCCTTACCTCCAGTCCTTACCTCCTGTCCTTACCTCCAGTCCTTACCTCCTGTCCTTACCTCCAGTCCTTACCTCCAGTCCTTACCTCCTGTCCTTACCTCCTGTCCTTACCGCCTGTCCTTACCTCCAGTCCTTACCTCCTGTCCTTACCTCCAGTCCTTACCTCCTGTCCTTACCTCCAGTCCTTACCTCCAGTCCTTACCTCCTGTCCTTACCTCCAGTCCTTACCTCCTGTCCTTACCTCCAGTCCTTACCGCCAGTCCTTACCTCCAGTCCTTACCGCCTGTCCTTACCTCCAGTCCTTACCTCCTGTCCTTACCTCCAGTCCTTACCTCCTTACCTCCAGTCCTTACCCCCAGTCCTTACCCCCAGTCCTTACCCCAGTCCTTACCTCCAGTCCTTACCTCCAGTCCTTACCTCCAGTCCTTACCTCCAGTCCTTACCTCCTTACCTCCAGTCCTTACCTCCAGTCCTTACCTCCTTACCTCCTGTCCTTACCTCCAGTCCTTACCTCCTTACCTCCAGTCCTTACCTCCTGTCCTTACCTCCAGTCCTTACCTCCTGTCCTTACCTCCAGTCCTTACCTCCTGTCCTTACCTCCAGTCCTTACCTCCTTACCTCCAGTCCTTACCTCCTTACCTCCAGTCCTTACCTCCAGTCCTTACCTCCTGTCCTTACCCCCAGTCCTTACCTCCAGTCCTTACCTCCAGTCCTTACCTCCAGTCCTTACCTCCAGTCCTTACCTCCTTACCTCCAGTCCTTACCTCCTGTCCTTACCTCCAGTCCTTACCTCCAGTCCTTACCTCCAGTCCTTACCTCCAGTCCTTACCTCCTTACCTCCTTACCTCCAGTCCTTTACCTCCAGTCCTTACCCTACCTCCTCCTTACCCAGTTACCTCCAGTCCTTACCTCCAGTCCTTACCTCCAGTCCTTACCTCCAGTCCTTACCTCCAGTCCTTACCTCCTGTCCTTACCTCCTGTCCTTACCTCCAGTCCTTACCTCCAGTCCTTACCGCCTGTCCTTACCTCCAGTCCTTACCTCCAGTCCTTACCTCCAGTCCTTACCTCCAGTCCTTACCGCCTGTCCTTACCGCCTGTCCTTACCGCCTGTCCTTACCTCCAGTCCTTACCTCCAGTCCTTACCTCCTGTCCTTACCTCCTGTCCTTACCTCCAGTCCTTACCTCCTGTCCTTACCTCCTTACCTCCAGTCCTTACCTCCAGTCCTTACCTCCAGTCCTTACCTCCAGTCCTTACCTCCTGTCCTTACCTCCTGTCCTTACCTCCTGTCCTTACCTCCTGTCCTTACCTCCTGTCCTTACCTCCTGTCCTTACCGCCTGTCCTTACCGCCTGTCCTTACCTCCTGTCCTTACCTCCTGTCCTTACCGCCTGTCCTTACCGCCTGTCCTTCACGACCTCAACAATAAGTAAAGGAAGAGGATAGGTGGTCTTTAAAGGAACTGTGTCAATTATGCAGATGATTGGTTATTGATTATTGTCTATTGCCAGGTGCGAGGGTGATCATGGCGTGCAGAGATGTGGAGAAGGGTGAGGAGGCCGCAGCATCGATACGACGCATCTACTGCAAGGCAAACGTAGAGGTCCGAGAGCTGGACCTGGCTGATACCAGCTCCATACGGGCCTTCGCACAACGCTTCCTCCGAGGTAAACCTTCAACTCCATGGATGCGTCCCAAACGGCACTCATCATTACAGTATTTATTATAGCGTTATTAGTTATTAACAAGCACTCGTATTATAATGTGTTTACTGCTCTGTAACAAACTGTATAATATTGACTCTGACCCCCTGTAGAGGTCAACCACCTCCACATCCTGATCAACAATGCCGGGGTCATGATGTGTCCCTACATGAAGACCAACGACGGCTTTGAGATGCAGCTGGGGGTCAACCACCTGGGTGAGTTGGAGAGACTAATGTCATGGGTGGGATCCGAACCAAGGACTCCTACGGGAGAAACAAACGTCTTGACCCTTTAGCACAATAGGAAATCCTCTCTTGGGCTGATTTTTGAAGTCGCAGGCAAGGCTACCTCATCACGAGACCGTTACACTACACAGCGGACTGACTTCAGACATCAGTATATACTGTATTCAGACACTAAAGCAGACCTCTGTAGCTCAATTGGTAGAGCATGGCGCTTGTAACGCCAGGGTAGTGGGTTCGATCCCCGGGACCACCCATACGTAAAAATGTATGCGCACATGACTGTAAGTCGCTTTGGATAAAAGCGTCTGCTAAATGGCATATTATTATTATTATTATTATTTATTATTATTATTATTGTATATAATGTCTACATCACTCATCTATGAAGAGTTGTAGCACCTCTATTCCATATTAATAGACATGAGGGAAGGTACCTAGTCTAAGTAATACAAAGTTGCACCCTACAAAGGTGCCCTTCAATTCCATTAAACTCAGTGTTAAATTCACCATAATCCATATTATTTACTTTCTGACAAGGCAACTGATTGCATTGTCGTTGTTTTACTCCTGATAGGTCACTTCTTGTTGACATACCTCCTGATTGGTCTGCTGAAACGCAGCGCTCCGGCCCGTATCGTCGTGGTTTCCTCCCTGGCTCATAACTTTGGCTGGATCCGCTTCCATGACCTCCTCAGCCAGGGCAGCTACAACAGCGGCCTCGCATACTGCCAGAGCAAGCTGGCCAACGTCCTGTTCGCTAGGGAGCTGGCCCGCAGACTCAAAGGTAGGGAGGGAGGGGGAGAGGGAGGTGGAGAGGGAAGGGGAGAGGGAGGTGGAGAGGGAAGGGGAGAGGGGTTGAGAGGGAAGGGGAGAGGGAGGGGGAGAGGGAAGGGAGAGGGGAGGGAAGGGGAGGGGAGGGGGAGAGGGAAGGGAAGGGAAGGAGAGGGGGGGGAAGGGGGAGGGGGGAGAGGGAAGGGGAGAGGGAGGGGGAGAGGGAGGGGGGAGGGGGAGGGAAGGGGAGAGGGAGGGAAGGGGGAGAGGGAGGGGGGAGAGGGGAGGGGGAAGGGGAGGGGGGGTGAGGGGAAGGGGAGAGGGGGGGGGAGAGGGAGGGGGGAGGGTGGCGAGGGGAGGGGAGGGGGGGGAAAGAGGGAGGGGGGGGGGGGGAAGAGGGAGGGGGGAAGAGCGAGGGAAGTTTCTCTCTCGATTATTCGCAAATAGAAGAAACACAAAATAACTGTCAATCTCCCTCGGCCTGGGGCTCCATGCAAGATCTCACCTCGTGGAGTTGCAATGATCATGAGAACGGTGAGGAATCAGCCCAGAACTATACGGGAGGATCTTGTCAATGATCTCAAGGCAGCTGGGACCATAGTCACCAAGAAAACAATTGGTAACACACTACACCGTGAAGGACTGAAATCCTGCAGCGCCCACAAGGTCCCCCTGCTCAAGAAAGCACATACACAGGGCCGTCTGAAGTTTGCCAATGAACATCTGAATGATTCAGAGAACTGGGTGAAAGTGTTGTGGTCAGATGAGACCAAAATCGAGCTCTTTGGCATCAACTCAACTCGCCGTGTTTGGAGGAGGAGGAATGCTGCCTATGACCCCAAGAACACCATCCCACCGTCAAACATGGAGGTGGAAACATTATGCTTTGGGGGTGTTTTTCTGCTAGGGGGACAGGACAACTTCACCGCATCAAAGGGACGATGGACGGGGCCATGTACCGTCAAATCTTGGGTGAGAACCTCCTTCCCTCAGACAGGGCATTGAAAATGGGTCGTGGATGGGTATTCCAGCATGACAATGACCCAAAACACACGGCCAAGTCAACAAAGGAGTGGCTCAAGAAGAAGCACATTAAGGTCCTGGAGTGGCCTAGCCAGTCTCCAGACCTTAATCCCATAGAAAATCTGTAGAGGGAGCTGAAGGTTTGAGTTGCCAAACGTCAGCCTCGAAACCTTAATGACTTTGGAGAAGATCTGCAAAGAGGAGTGGAACAAAATCCCTCCTGAGATGTGTGCAAACCTGGTGGCCAACTACAAGAAACGTCTGACCTCTGTGA
The DNA here is from genome assembly GCA_036851935.1 of Coregonus suidteri. Lineage (NCBI taxonomy): Eukaryota > Metazoa > Chordata > Actinopteri > Salmoniformes > Salmonidae > Coregonus > Coregonus suidteri. The sequence continues at coordinate 47,679,500 of CM072240.1, read as the reverse complement.
TTGCCAACAAGGGTTTTGCCACCAAGTACTAAGTCATGTTTTGCAGAAGGGTGAAATACTTATTTCCCTCATTAAAATGCAAATCAATTTATAACATTTTTGACATGCGTTTTTTCTGGATTTCTTTGTTGTTATTCTGTCTCTCACTGTTCAAATAAACCTACCATTAAAATGATAGACTGATCATGTCTTTGTCAGTGGGCAAATGTACAAAATCAGCAGGGGATCAAATACTTTTTTCCCTCACTGTAGGCTGGGGGGGGGGAATGGCAACCTGCCACATGCATTGACTAATGGATTAATTAACACAGAAGAGAAACCGAGGGTTAGTGAAGAAGAGTTCCAGTCAGAAAACACAAACACAAAATACACGATCAGAAAGGCAAAATGACAGTTGGGAAGTTACTTAGCAACATACGGTCATCTAAAATGTCCTCACACAGAGGAAGATCTTGGAGAAACCCTGTCCCCATGGTAACACACTTCCCTTCCTCGTCCCTCCCACCCAGGTTCCAGTGTGACAGTGAACTCTGTCCACCCGGGGTCGGTGCGCTCGGAGCTGGTCCGCCACTCCACCATCATGTCTCTGCTGTTCTCTCTGTTCTCCTTGTTCCTGAAGAGCCCTCGGGAGGGGGCCCAGACATCCATCTACTGTGCCGTGGCGGAGGAGCTGCACTCCCTCACCGGGAAACACTTCAGGTGAGGGAGAGATTATGATACAGTATGTAGTTCAGCACATTCAGCCCCTGACCCAGGTTCGATTCAAAATAATTCTAATAAATGCAGTTGGACAATGGATGAAGATACTCCAAACTTTTTGCATTTTTACAGCCTCCCGAGTGGTGCAGTGGTCTAAGGCGCTGCATCGCAGTGCTAGCTGTGCCACTAGAGATCCTGGTTCGAATCCAGGCTCTGTCGTAGCCGGCCGCAACCGGGAGACCCCATGGGGCGGCGCGCAATTGGCCCAGCGTCGTCCAGGGTAGGGGAGGGAATGGCCGGCAGGGATGTAGGTCAGTTGGTAGAGCATGGCGTTTACAACGCCAGGGTTGTGGGTTCGATTCGCACGGGGGGTATGAAAAATAAAAAAATTATGTATGCACTAACTGGATCAGAGCGTCTGCTAAATGACAAAAAATGTAAAAAATTTTTTTTTTTATAATCCATCAGATATTGACTGAATTATAGCACATAAGAGTTGGAATTCAGGTATTCAATTTATTGTAACATTTCACTTTTGTTTTCCTAGAATGCACTCATATATACATTTTCTAATGGTATCAGGCATATAAAAAAAAAATGTTTGGATTAAAATCAAGAAAATTATGTGCTTCATTTGCATAAATACATGGGGTATATTTGCATATTTTAATAGATTAACATAAATGGGTGGAACAGGGCTGCCACCACCAAAATCGTGCTCTGTCTAGGCTTACCTGCACTGTCTAGACTGCCTCACTAATTACTGTTGTCACGTTCTGTTGCATAATTCAAGAAGTGTGTCAATATAAGGATACCCTCGGATTGAAAATCAACACACTTGGCCCTAGATTACACCTATCTATACCAGTGGAGGCTCCTCAGAGGAGGAAGACGAGGAATTTCATAAAAATTAAAAGTGAAACATAAAAAAAGTTATCCTTTTTAGATAAAACTATACTAAATATATTCCCGTCACCAAATAACGGATTAAAACATACTGTTTTTCAATAAGGTGTTCTGTAGGGTAGCACAATGGTGTAGCCGGAGGACAGCTATTTTCCATCCTCCTCTGGGTACATTGAATTCAATACAAAACCTAGGAGGCTCATGGTTTTCACCCCCTTCCATAGACTTGCACAATAATTATGACGACTTCAGGAGGACGTCCTCCAACCTATCAGAGCTCTTGCAGCATGAACTGGAGAGACTAGTACCTAACCCTAATATAAACTCAGAAAAAAATGAAAACGTCCTCTCACTGTCAACTGCGTTTATTTTCAGCAAACTTAACATGTGTAAATATTTGTATTAACATAACAAGATTCAACAACTGAGGCATGAACTGAACAAGTTCCACAGACATGTGTCTAACAGAAATGGAATAATGTGTCCCTGAACAAAGAGGGGGTCAAAATCAAAAGTAACAGTCAGTATCTGGTGTGGCCACCATCTGCATTAAGTACTGCAGTGCATCTCCTCCTCATGGACTGCACCAGATTTGTTAGTTCTTGTTGTGAGATGTTACCCCACTCTTCCACCAAGGCACCTGCAAGTTCCCAGACATTTCTGTGGGGAATGGCCCTAGCCCTCACCCTCCGATCCAACAGGTCCCAGACGTGCTCAATGGGATTGAGATCCGGGCTCTTCGCTGGCCATGGCAGAACACTGACATTCCTGTCTTGCAGGAAATCACGCACAGGACGAGCAGTATGGCTGGTGGCATTGTCATGCTGGAGGGTCATGTCAGGATGGGCCTGCAGGAAGGGTACCACATGAGGGAGGAGGATGTCTTCCCTGTAACGCACAGCGTTGAGATTGCCTGCAATGACAACAAGCTCAGTCCTATGACGCTGTGACACACCGCCCCAGACCATGACGGACCCTCCACCTCCAAATCGATCCCGCTCCAGAGTACAGGCCTCAGTGTAATGCTCATTCCTTCGACGATAAACGCCAATCCAACCAACCATCACCCCTGGTGAAACAAAACCGCGACTTGTCAGTGAAGAGCACTTTTTGCCAGTCCTGTCTGGTCCAGCGACGGTGGGTTTGTGCCCATAGGCGACGTTGTTGCCGGTGATGGCTGGTGAGGACCTGCCTTACAACAAGCCCTCAGTCCAGCCCCTCTCAGCCTATTGCGGACAGTCTGAGCACTGATGGAGGGATTGTGCGTTCCTGGTGTAACTCGGGCAGTTGTTATTGCCATCCTCTACCTGTCCCGCCGGTGTGATGTTCGGATGTACCGATCCTGTGCAGGTGTTGTTACACGTGGTCTGCCACTGCGAGGACGATCAGCTGTCCGTCCTGTCTCCCTGTAGCGCTGTCTTAGGCGTCTCACAGTACGGACATTGCAATTTATTGCCCTGGCCACATCTGCAGTCCTCATGCCTCCTTGCAGCATGCCTAAGGCACGTTCACGCAGATGAGCAGGGACCCTGGGCATCTTTCTTTTGGTGTCAGTAGAAAGGCCTCTTTTAGTGTCCTAAGTTTTCATAACTGCGACCTTAATTGCCTACCGTCTGTAAGCTGTTAGTGTCTTAACGACCGTTCCACAGGTGCATGTTCATTAATTGTTTATGGTTCATTGAACAAGCATGGGAAACAGTGTTTAAACCCTTTTACAATGAAGATCTGTGAAGTTATTTGGATTTTTACGAATTATCTTTGAAAGACAGGGTCCTGAAAAAGGGACTTTTTTTTTTTTTTTTGAGTTTAGTTGACTCGAAGAGAGAGAAAGACAACAGTTGAACAGTTTTGAACAAATTATCTAAAAAATGAAGGAGAAGCAGCAGAGATTTATATTTGGTGTATTTTTCCCTTTCACATACTTAGCTAGCTAATGTAGCCTACTCAACAACCTAACTCAGAGAGGAATGCCATGTATGTTAGCTAGCTGGCTAAGGCTATCCAACACTTCCAAGATTTTGGAAGATTACGGTTTTATTAATTCATTGCCACTGGGGCGTGCCGGCGTAACTGCTAAACCGCTTGCTGTACACTACTGCGTGATTGTACACATGGATTGGATTGTGGGTTTACTAACGCGTTAGTTCTAGTTTGTTGACTATGACGTTAGCTAATATGGTGACAAACAATGTAGGCTGTGTGTAGCGGTTAGCGGTTATGGTATAAAGGTTTGGCTTGGAGAGGTTTTTTCGCCTGGTCACAGACAGCTGTTGTGTTGTGCACTGAAGTCCACAAGCGAAGGGAAAATGTGAGAGGAGGAGAGCGCATAGATGCGAGAAGAGATTCTACAACGAGTAAAATTATCATGTAGATGTGATGATGCTGTTTGTATGGCTGCTATGAAAGTGAACTGTGTGTGTGGTTGATGTATTCATTCCACCGAACGTTGCTTAAATGGAAGCAAATGGAAAGTAACAGGATGGAATTACCTGAATTTTTTGTTTTTTAGTTTTATTTGCAAAACAACTGTTTGGACTAATAATTACACCCTAGATCAGCTAGATGCAGGCAAGAGTGTGCAAGGCGGTATTGAATGTGTCACTGTCTGTAAATCAAATTTTTCTCTCGACCTGTGTGCACCTACGTTGTAAACTTTAATTCATAGGCTAGGTTGTAGCAACCTCATGATGGGTATAGGGAAAATTCTAGTATCATGTAGTAGCCTAAACCTATCGCTGTTACATTGAACTGGGTGAATGGAATATGAATGACAGTCATCCAATATGCTGTAATAGAAATAAGGCAATGCTCATTAAAAAAAGAAATAGTCCTCCCTAATCTTAAAACGGCACTGGTCTATACATTACTTTGACAGGGTAAAATGTATATTGTGTGAACATCAACGGAATATTACGTTAAACCTAAAACAAATATGAACATAATAGAAACTGACTTATTTTATTATTACAACATTTTATGAATGTCATCACAACTAAGCATATTTTGTGTTTTGGGAACCTCTCTCTTGTAATGTACCCACACTGTTCCCACAACCTAATTACACGTTCTGGGAACCTTTTTAAAGAATTCAGAAAGGCTGTTCCTGTCGTCATTCTTGCAACATCAAAGGAATGCTTTGTGCAACCTGATACAAACATTATCTGAATGTCAGCACAACTGGACAGTTTTTGTGTTTTGGGAACATATCTTTAGTGATCCCCCACAAAGTTCTCACCAGACGGTTCCCACAACGTAATGAAACATTCAGGGAACCTTTAAAGAACAGATTAAATGTGTTTTAGAAATGTTCTTGCAACATCAATGCTTTGTACAAACATTCTATAATCACCACGAATGGACAGTTTGTGTTATAACAACATTTGCCTTGACTGTATGCATCTCTCTCCCTCCCAGTGACTGTATAAAACTCTTCCCCTCATAGTGCCTTGCAAAAGTATTCATCCCCCTTGGCATTTTTCCTATTTTGTTGCATTACAACCTGTAATTTAAATTGATTTTTATTTGGATTTCATGTAATGGACATACACAAAAAAGTGAAAATAACTAAAAATTCTAAAAAATAAATAATGGAAAAGTGGTGCGTGCATATGTATTCACCCCCTTTGCCATGAAGCCCCTAAATAAGATCTGGTGCAATTAGCTTCAGAAGTCACATAATTAGTTAAATAAAGTCCACCTGTGTGCAATCTAAGTGTCACATGATCTCAGTATATGTACACCTGTTCTGAAAGGCCCCAGAGTCTGCAACACCACTAAGCAAGGGGCACCACACAAGCAAGCGGCACCATGAAGACCAAGGAGCTCTCCAAACAGGTCAGGGACAAAGTTGTGGAGAAGTACAGATCAGGGTTGGGTTATAAAAAAATATCTGAAACTTTGAACATCCCACAGAGCACAATTAAATCCATTATTAAAAAATTGAAAGAATATGGCATCACAACAAACCTGCCAAGAGAGGGCCACCTACCAAAACTCCTGACCAGGCAAGGAGGGCATTAATCAGAGAGGCAACAAAGAGACCAAAGATAACCCTGAAGGAGCTGCAAAGCTCCACAGCGGAGATTGGAGTATCTGTCCATAGGACCACTTTAAGCCATACACTCCACAGAGCTGAACTTTACGGAAGAGTGGCCAGAAAAAAGCCATCGCTTAAAGGAAAAATAAGCAAAAAACGTTTGGTGTTCGCCAAAAGGCATGTGGGAGACTCCCCAAACATATGGAAGAAGGTACTCTGGTCAGATGAGACTAAAATTGAGCTTTTTGGCCATCAAGGAAAACGCTATGTCTGGCGCAAACCCAACACCTCTCATCACCCCGAGAGCAACATCCCCACAGTGAAGCATGGTGGTGGCAGCATCATACTGTGGGGATGTTTTTCATCGGCAGGGACTGGGAAACTGGTCAGAATTGAAGGAATGATGGATGGCGCTAAATAAAGGGAAATTCTTGAGGGAAACCTGTTTCAGTCTTCCAGAGATTTGAGACTGGGACGGAGGTTCACCTTCCAGCAGGACAATGACCCTAAGCATACTGCTAAAGCAACACTCGAGTGGTTTAAGGGGAAACATTTAAATGTCTTTGAATGGCCTAGTCAAAGCCCAGACCTCAATCCAATTGAGAATCTGTGGCATAACTTAAAGATTGCTGTACACCAGGAGAACCCATCCAACTTGAAGGAGCTGGAGCAGTTTTGCCTTGAAGAATGGGCAAAAATCCCAGTGGCTAGATGTGCAAAGCTTATAGAGACATACCCCAAGAGACTTGCAGCTGTAATTGCTGAAAAGGGTGGCTCTACAAAGTATTGACTTTGGGGGGGTGAATAGTTATGCACGCTCAAGTTCTCTGTTTTTATTTACATATTTCTTGTTTGTTTTGCCCCCAAAATGATTTTGCATCTTCAAAGTGGTAGGCTTGTTGTGTAAATCAAATGATAGAAACCCCCCCAAAAAATCAATTTTAATTCCAGGTTGTAAGGCAACAAAATAGGAAAAATGCCAAGGGGGTTGAATACTTTCACAAGCCACTGTATATACAGTACCAGTCAAAAGTTTGGACACACCTACTCATTCAAGGGTTTTTCTTTATTTTAAAAATGTTTTACATTGTAGAATAATAGTGAAGACATTAAAACTATGAAATAAAACATATGGAATCATGTAGTAACCAAAAAAGTGTTAAACAAATCAAAATATATTTTATATTTGAGATTCTTCAAATAGCCACCCTTTGCCTTGACAGCTCTGCACACTCTTGGCATTCTCTCAACCAGCTTCATGAGGTAGTCACCTGGAATGCATTTCAATTAACAGGTGTGCTTTGTTAATTTGTGGAATTTCTTTCCTTAATGCGTTTGAGCCAATCAGCTGTGTTGTGACAAGGTAGGGGGGGTATACAGAAGATAGCCCTATTTGGTAAAAGATCAAGTCCATATTATGGCAAGAACAGATCAAATAAGCAAAGAGAAACGACAGTCCATCATTACTTTAGGACATGAAGGTCAGTCAATACGGAACCTTTATTCCTGACATCGCCTTTAGCTTGTCATTAGGTATCCACAGCACAGGTCAATAGGTCAGCTGGGTCAATAGGTCAGCTGGGTCAATAGGTCAGCTGGGTCAATAGGTCCAGGTGGAATTAACATAGACCGAGCCCTAAACACACACTTCGTGGGGACAGAGGAGTTGCAATCTTTTAAAAAACAGTTTCAGATGCCATGCGAGTATGAATTAGTAGTCGAAACGCGTTGCAGTTGTGCGTCCTGATATTCAGGCTGATTTGCTCCTATATGTATTATTTTGTATATATCTACTGTAAATATACGGAACAAAAATATAAACCCAACAATCTCAACAATTTTAAAAACAATTAAATATTTTACTGAGTTACAGTTCATATAAGAGATCAGTCAATTGAAATCAATTCATTAGGCTCTAATCTATGGATTTCACATGACTGGGCAGGGGGTGCAGCCATGGGTGGGCCTTGGAGGGCATAGGCCCACCCACTTGGGAGCCAGGCCCAGCCAATCAGAATGAGTTTTTCCACACAAAAGGGCTTTTTTACAGACAGAAATACTCTTCAGTTTCATAAGCTGTCCGGGTGGCTGGTCTCAGACGATCCCGCAGGTGAAGAAGCCAGATGTGGAGGTCTTGGGCTGGCGTGGTTACACGTGGTCTGCTGTTGTGAGGTCGGTTGGACATACTGCCAAATTCTCTAAAATGACGTTAGAGGTGGCTTATGGGTGAAAAATGAACCTTCAATTCTCTGGCAACAGCTCTGGTGGACATTCCTGCAGTCAGCATGCCAATTTCATGCTCCCTCAAAACTTGAGACATCTGTGGCATTGTGTTGTGTGATAAAACTGCACATTTTAGAGTGGCCTTTTATTGTCCCCAGCACAAGGTGCACCTGTGTAATGATTATGCTGTTTTTAATCAGCTTCTTGATATGCCACACCTGTCAGGTGGATGGATTATCTTGGTAAAGGAGAAATGCTCACTAACAGGGATGTAAACACATTTGTGCTCAAAATTTGAGAGAAATAAGCTTCTTGTGCGTATGGAACATTTCTGAGATCTTTTATTTCAGCTCATGAAACATGGGACCAACACTTTACATGTTGCGTTTATATTTTTGTTCAGTATAGTTCACCAAGGTTTATTGCACCTTTTATTTTAAACAGGTTTGTTTTATATTTATTATTATTGTTTGTTTATTGTTGTTTACAGCCTAGTTTTCTTTCTCCAATCAAAACAATAATACTAATAACAATAATAACGGACACTTTTACATGTGTATCTTTCTGTTTTATAATAATAATATTTAGTTTGTAGAGCGCATTTTCCCACTCTCAATGCACATGTGAAGCTTGTTGGGGCTTGTGTGCGCAAATCATTTCACAGCTGCAGTTTGATATCATTTATTCCCTTTTTATTTATGAAAAGAAGATGATTATTATTAACAATTTATTTCTGATATTTTAGTTGAAATAATATTGATTTTATATTATATGGCGTTTCTATTCCAAGAAAAACAAAAATACGTTTTACAGTATGGATTGCCTACCTAAAACATCCATTAATACATTTTGAAGTCCTTCAAAATAGAAACAACATATCCTAATGTTAGAAAGTATAAACTAGATATAGGTTACTGTGGATAAATATTACAACTGAATGGGCCTAATTAAATGAATGGTGATAATGGAAACTAAATATTCTAGGCTGAGCTGTACCAGAGAGAAGGCAGACATCTTTTACAAATCTGAAAATTAAATGAATAATGGAAACTAAAGTACCAGACAGAAGGCAGACATCTACTCCTCGCTCCAAACTCACCCACTCACCAGACAGAAGGCAGACATCTACTCCTCGCTCCAAACTCACCCACTGACATGCTCTGGCATTCAAAAAGCGTCCATGCTTTAGGCCAGGGTTCTTCAATTCCGGTCCTGGAGGGCCGAAACACTTCTGTTTTTTATTTCTACCTGGTAGTTAATTGCACTCACCTGGTGTCCCAGGTCTGAATTAGCCCCTGATTAGAAGGAGAGGATGGAAAAACAGAGGTGTTTCGGCCCTCCAGGACCAGAATTGAAGAACCCTGCTTTAGGCTATCAAAGAACTGTCAATCATGGATGGAATCAGTGAATGAATGGTTGCAGCAACCATTACATGGTCTGACAAACTGCATAACAAATTCGGCCTAATTGTACAAAATAACAATTCTCATTTGAACGACTTACGAGATCATTCCAAGAGTCAAATTATGTATTTATTTATTTTTGTGCTTCAGTGACTTTATAATAACAGCTTTCTCTCTCTTTGTTTTCAAATTATTTGTGGGTCGCTGTAATCTGAGGGAAATATGTGTCTCTAATGTGGTCATACATTTGGCAAGAGGTGAGGAAGTGCAGCTCAGTTTCCACCTCATTTTGTGGGCAGTGTGCACATCTGTCTTCTCTTGAGAGCCAGGTCTGCCTACGGCGGCCTTTCTCAATAGCAAGGCTATGCTCACTGAGTCTGTACATTGTCAAAGCTTTCCTTAATTTTGAGTTGGTCACAGTGGTCAGGTATTCTGCCACTGTGTACTCTCTGTTTAGGGCCAAATAGCATTCTAGTTTGCGCTGTTTTTTTGTTAATTTGTTCCAATGTGTCAAGTAATTATCTTTTTTGTTTTCTCATGATTTGGTTGGGTCTAATTGTGTTGCTATCCTGGGGCTCTGTGGGGTCTGTTTGTGTTTGTGAACAGAGCCCCAGGACCAGCTTACTTAGGGGACTCTTCTCCAGGTTCATCTCTCTGTAGGTGATGGCTTTGTTATGGAAGGTTTGGGAATCACTTCCTTTTAGGTGGTTGTAGAATTTAACGACTCTTTTCTGGATTTTGATCATTAGCGGGTATCGGCCTAATTCTGCTCTACATGCATTATTT
>CM072240.1:47616947-47666947 GCA_036851935.1 Coregonus suidteri | reverse complement strand
CAACATGGCCACTATAAGACAGTAATTCATGATCATATTCCTCACGTTTCCTGTCATCAATAATCAGAACTGCATTATTAGAATAACAAATTTGATGACATTGTTTATTTCCCCCCCCCCCCCAAAAAAAACAACTTGGTTAGAGAGCCATTGGATACGTCCCAAATGGCACTATTCACTGCGTACTACTTTTAACCAGAGTAGTGCACTATTTAGGGTGCCAGTGGTTTGCTCTTGTTTCGTAGAGGCCAGATATTTTGATAAGGTTGGGAGGGTAAAGTGCGTCAGTGAAGGAACAACAAAAGGGAAGTGAGTGAGTGAGTGTACGGGTAAGGGTGCTAGGGGTCAATTTGGGACCGGGGGAATAGAGCGCAACAATAAACCAGCGAGTGTTCCAAATGGCACCCTATTCCCTATATAGTGCACTACTACCACCATAGGGCTCTGGTCAAAAGTAGTGCACTATATAGGGAATATATATATAATGCAGCACATGACCTCTCATCACATGACATCACATGACATGACCTCTCATCACATGACATGACCTCTCATCACATGACATGACCTCTCATCACATGACCTCTCATCACATGATATGACCTCTCATCACATGACCGGACAGGCTGATTTAAGTCTCTGCTTGGTAACAAACAGAACTTCAATCAAAAGTGAATGAATATCTATTGTGGATTTTAACATGGACGGTCAGTAATATAGAAACACCACATGACCAAGAGGATGTGGACACCTGCTCGTCCAACATCTCATTCCAAAAAACGTGGAGTTGGTCCCCCCTTTGCTGCTATAACAGCCTCCACTCTTCTGGGAAGGCTTTCCACTAGATGTTGGAACATTGCTGCGGGGGACTTGCTTCCATTCAGCCACAAGAGCATTAGTGAGGTCGGACACTGATGTTGGGCGATTAGGACCGGCTCGCAGTCGGCGTTCCAATTCATCCCAAAGGTGTTCGATGGGGTTGAGGTCAGGGCTCCGTGCAGGCCAGTCAAGTTCTTCCACACCGATCTCGACAAACCATTTCTGTATGGACCTCGCTTTGTGCATAGGGGTATTGTCATGCTGAAACAGGAAAGGGCCTTCCCCAAAATTTTGCCACAAAGTTCGAAGCACAGAATCGTCTAGAATGTAATTGTATGCTGTAGCGTTAAGATTTCCCTTCACTGGAACTAAGGGGCCTAGCCCGAACCATGAAAAACAGCCCGAGACCATTATTCCTCCTCCACCAAACTTTACAGTTGGCACTATGCATTGGGGCAGGTAGCGTTCTCCTGGCATCCACCAAACCCAGATTCGTCCGTCGGACTGCCAGACGGTGAAGCGTGATTCATCACTCCAGAGAACACCGCTCCAGAGTCCAATGGCTGCTCGGCCATGGAAACCCATTTCATGAAACTACCGACGAACAGTTCTAGTGCTGACATTGCTTCTAGAGGCAGTTTGGAACTCAGTGAGTGTTGCAACCGAGGACAGATTATTTTTTTACACGCTACCACGCTACCCGCTTCAGCAGTCCTGTTCTGTGAGCTTGTGTGGCCTACCACTTCGCGGCTGAGCCGTTGTTGCTCCTAGACGTTTCCACTTCACAATAACAGCCCTTACAGTTGACCGGGGCAGCTCTAGCAGGGCAGAAATGTGACGAACTGACTTGTTGGAAAGGTGGCATCCTGTGACGGTGCAACGTTGAAAGTCACTGAGCTCTTCAGTATGGCCATTCTTCTGCAAATGTTTGTCTATGGAGATTGCATGGCTGTGCGCTACAATTTTATACACCTGTCAGTAACGGGTGTGGCTGAAATAGCCAAATCCACTAATTTGTAGAGGTGTCCACATACTTTTGTATATATAGTGTATATTGTTAATTTACATCATTATTAAAGTCTTTCCAGAACATATGATTAGGGTCATGTCATGCTTAACACATATTTTTCACGGTGTAATCTGAGGGGTTACTGTGCACAATAAAACTATTGCCGCCCCATAATAGGTGTAATCTCTAGGATCGCTATTAAAGTGATTGAAATAAATTAAACATTTATCATGGTTATAACGGTGTAATATGGGGATTACAGTGAAAAATAAAAACTTTTACTAATGTCTAGGATCTCTTTGAAGTGATTATAAAAAAAAAACGTTTGTATACACTTAAGATTAGACGTCACACCGACATGAAGGCCTATAACCTTTTTCTAATGTGACCCTTGACATTGAAGTACACACAGAACGTCACAGGTTAAAAGGCCCTAACGCATCTGACCTTCACATTGGACACACAGAGATCAGAGGTTAAAGGCCGCGTCCCAAACAGCACCCTATTTAGTGCACTACTTTTGACCAGGGGGTCTATAGGACTGTGGTGTAAAGTAGTGCACTATATAGGGAATAGGGTGCTAATTTGGGATGCGCATACACAAAGTCACACACAGATGTCACATACCCGAACAACAGGAATAAGTGCAAATGATACAAAACGTGGTCACAGCACGTGGTTCCTGGTCAAAGACAGATACCATAAACACACACACATGATACTGTTAGATATTACATGTTAGATATTACTGCACTGTCGGAGCTAGAAGCACAAACATTTCGCTACACCAGCAATAACACCTGCTAAACACGTGTATGTGACAAATAACATTTGATTTGATTTGATACAGACAGATATGATATAGACAGATATGATACAGACAGATACGATACAGACAGATACGATAGGCTTTCAGGATAATAATATTGACCAGAAAGGTAGAGCCTCTTTATCATGATTTAGAATTAAAAAACAGTGTTTAAGGACCTAAAACATATCCCTTACTAAATCCAACTCGTTCCAAGATGTAGCTTTGTTCTATATAAAGCTCATCTTTATTCTAGTTATTTTTGGATGCCCTTTACGTACCCCAGATGTCCTGTGGTGTCCTGTAGCTTCCCTTTGAGGGAGAAAGCAAGAGAGATTCAGGAAATTGCTAGCCTGGGTAACAGTTTGTGCTAACATTCCACTTCTTGCCACTCTGTGTCCTTGCCACGGCCAGACACATGACACGGAGTATCAGAAGTGGAATGTTAGCACACAAGAAAAAAACAGGCTAGGAAAATAGCTCCTTGGGCAGACATTTTAGGGGGGGGGGGGGGGGGTAACTAGTGGCACGTCGAGATGATAAGACAGTAACACAACAGACCAACCCTTCTAATGAAACCCACACTCCTATGACTTTCAAAACTTCAGAAACTCTTTAAGTAATCAATATATCTTCACTTGTATATCTTCTTTAAAGCTCTGGCAGGCTTGTATATCTTCTTTAAAGCTCTGACAGGCTTGTATATCTTCTTTAAAGCTCTGACAGGCTTGTATATCTTCTTTAAAGCTCTGACAGGCTTGTACACCAGCACTGATTTTCTGCTATCAGGTGGCACTTTACCTTTACCTGCTTCACAGGTTTTCATTATCATTTCAACTAACAGCATAAAAGAGGAAGAACATCTAAAATGGGGAAAAGCCAACTTCTTTAACATCACATCAAGTTGTGTATTCGTCCCAAAGAAATATATTCCAAGGTTAGTGAAAAAAAAAGATCAATCCCTTTTAACTGAGGTAGGAGATAAAACTATGAACTATCGTACTACTGACTGTGCTATAACTATGAGATATGTCTCATCTGTGCTTACCCCAGACTTCAGTTTTACTAGATAAAGTGATCAAGTGGTCAAGAACTCACAATTCAGTGTGGTTCGATTCATCCCTCTACAGTGGAGATTGAGACAGTCTTGTCTGTCTGTAGTCAGTCACCTCTCCAGTGGAGATTGAGACAGTCTTGTCTGTCTGTAGTCAGTCACCTCTCCAGTGGAGATTGAGACAGTCTTGTCTGTCTGTAGTCAGTCACCTCTCCAGTGGAGATTGAGACAGTCTTGTCTGTCTGTAGTCAGTCACCTCTCCAGTGGAGATTGAGACAGTCTTGTCTGTCTGTAGTCAGTCACCTCTCCAGTGGAGATTGAGACAGTCTTGTCTGTCTGTAGTCAGTCACCTCTCCAGTGGAGATTGAGACAGTCTTGTCTGTCTGTAGTCAGTCACCTCTCCAGTGGAGATTGAGACAGTCTTGTCTGTCTGTAGTCAGTCACCTCTCCAGTGGAGATTGAGACAGTCTTGTCTGTCTGTAGTCAGTCACCTCTCCCAGTGGAGATTGAGACAGTCTTGTCTGTCTGTAGTCAGTCACCTCTCCAGTGGAGATTGAGACAGTCTTGTCTGTCTGTAGTCAGTCACCTCTCCAGTGGAGATTGAGACAGTCTTGTCTGTCTGTAGTCAGTCACCTCTCCAGTGGAGATTGAGACAGTCTTGTCTGTCTGTAGTCAGTCACCTCTCCAGTGGAGATTGAGACAGTCTTGTCTGTCTGTAGTCAGTCACCTCTCCAGTGGAGATTGAGACAGTCTTGTCTGTCTGTAGTCAGTCACCTCTCCAGATGAGAGAGTTGGCACAACGGTGTTTCACTACTTTCAGAGAGGAGGAGTAAGTCACTAACAACCCCACACACAGTCACAGGCAGAGTCCAGGCAAGGTGTCTCTGTGTTATCACTCCTGGTATTTATAGTTGAAGTGCTATCTGTTATTCCCTGATTATGTCTGGTTCCCCATGTTGTAGCGTCAACGTCAGCCGTGCCAGGGTCGTGTTCATTAGGGGCTCACAACAAACGGACAACATTTTAATCATTTTGCAAAAGAGAACTAAAACGATAATTTCTTATTGGACGAGTCCTGGCAGTCCATTCCTGTTTCAGTCCGTTTTCTTCTGTTTGGTGCGTATACCCCATGGGGTTACCTGGCGTTGGGTCGGACCTGTTTTTTAGCCCCTGGCGGCGGCGTCCTGTCCCTGTCCGCGTCCTTGTGCTCAGACAGCCACTGGCAACAGATGTCCTGCATGACAGAGTCTCCGACGCCCTCTGCTGCCTGGAGGACTTCCTGAACCAGCGGCCCTGCCCTGGCTGTATCCAGTTTTACAGCTAGGAGATAGGCCGCTCGCAGTTTACTCACCTGGAGGTAGGCCTTAATCTACAGAGACATAGAGACATCAACATATTACAGCCAGGCCTTAATCTACAGAGACATCAACATATTACAGCCTTAATCTACAGAGACATCAACATATTACAGCCTTAATCTACAGAGACATCAACATATTACAGCCAGGCCTTAATCTACAGAGACATCAACATATTACAGCCTTAATCTACAGAGACATCAACATATTACAGCCTTAATCTACAGAGACATCAACATATTACAGCCTTAATCTACAGAGACATCAACATATTACAGCCTTAATCTACAGAGACATCAACATATTACAGCCAGCCTTAATCTACAGAGACATCAACATATTACAGCCTTAATCTACAGAGACATCAACATATTATAGCCAGGCCTTAATCTACAGAGACATCAACATATTACAGCCTTAATCTACAGAGACATCAACATATTACAGCCAGGCCTTAATCTACAGAGACATCAACATATTACAGCCTTAATCTACAGAGACCAACATATTAATCCTTAATCTACAGAGACATCAACATATTACAGCCTTAATCTACAGAGACATCAACATATTACAGAGCCAGGCCTTAATCTACAGAGACATCAACATATTACAGCCAACATTAATCTACAGAGACATCAACATATTACAGCCTTAATCTACAGAGACATATTATATATACAGCCTTAATCTACAGAGACATCAACATATTACAGCCTTAATCTACAGAGACATCAACATATTACAGCCTTAATCTACAGAGACATCAACATATTACAGCCTTAATCTACAGAGACATCAACATATTACAGCCAGGCCTTAATCTACAGAGACATCAGCATATTACAGCCTTAATCTACAGAGACATCAACATATTACAGCCTTAATCTACAGAGACATCAACATATTACAGCCAGGCCTTAATCTACAGAGACATCAACATATTACAGCCTTAATCTACAGAGACATCAACATATTACAGCCAGGCCTTAATCTACAGAGACATCAACATATTACAGCCTTAATCTACAGAGACATCAACATATTACAGCCTTAATCTACAGAGACATCAACATATTACAGCCTTAATCTACAGAGACATCATCAACATTATTACAGCCTTAATCTACAGAGACATCAACATATTACAGCCTTAATCTACAGAGACAGACATATTACAGCCTTAATCTACAGAGACATATTACAGCCAGGCCTTAATCTACAGAGACATCAACATATTTACAGAGACATCTTAACAGCCTTAATCTACAGAGACATCAACATATTACAGCCTTAATCTACAGAGACATCAACATATTACAGCCTTAATCTACAGAGACATCAACATATTACAGCCTTAATCTACAGAGACATCAACATATTACAGCCTTAATCTACAGAGACATCAACATATTACAGCCTTAATCTACAGAGACATCAACATATTACAGCCTTAATCTACAGAGACATCAACATATTACAGCCTTAATCTACAGAGACATCAACATATTACAGCCTTAATCTACAGAGACATCAACATATTACAGCCTTAATCTACAGAGACATCATCATATTACAGCCTTAATCTACAGAGACATCAACATATTACAGCCTTAATCTACAGAGACATCAACATATTACAGCCTTAATCTACAGAGACATCAACATATTACAGCCAGGCCTTAATCTACAGAGACATCAACATATTACAGCCTTAATCTACAGAGACATCAACATATTACAGCCTTAATCTACAGAGACATCAACATATTACAGCCTTAATCTACAGAGACATCAACATATTACAGCCTTAATCTACAGAGACATCAACATATTACAGCCTTAATCTACAGAGACATCAACATATTACAGCCTTAATCTACAGAGACATCAACATATTACAGCCTTAATCTACAGAGACATCAACATATTACAGCCTTAATCTACAGAGACATCAACATATTACAGCCAGGCCTTAATCTACAGAGACATCAACATATTACAGCCTTAATCTACAGAGACATCAACATATTACAGCCTTAATCTACAGAGACATCAATATTACAGCCTTAATCTACAGAGACATCAACATATTACAGCCTTAATCTACAGAGACATCAACATATTACAGCCAGGCCTTAATCTACAGAGACATCAACATATTACAGCCTTAATCTACAGAGACATCAACATATTACAGCCTTAATCTACAGAGACATCAACATATTACAGCCTTAATCTACAGAGACATCAACATATTTAGCCAGCCTTAATCTACAGAGACATCAACATATTACAGCCTTAATCTACAGAGACATCATCATATTACAGCCTTAATTAATCTACAGAGACATCAACATATTACAGCCTTAATCTACAGAGACATCATCATATTACAGCCTTAATCTACAGAGACATCATCATATTACAGCCTTAATCTACAGAGACATCATCATATTACAGCCTTAATCTACAGAGACATCAACATATTACAGCCTTAATCTACAGAGACATCATCATATTACAGCCTTAATCTACAGAGACATCATCATATTACAGCCAGGCCTTAATCTACAGAGACATCAACATATTACAGCCTTAATCTACAGAGACATCAACATATTACAGCCTTAATCTACAGAGACATCAACATATTACAGCCAGGCCTTAATCTACAGAGACAGACAGATTAAGACCTTAATCTACAGAGACATCAACAATTACAGCCTTAATTACAGAGGTTTACAGTAGAAAGAAGAACATATTACAGACAGTGAGGAGATGAGAACATTTACAGCCTTAGGAGGAGGAGGAGGAGGAGGAGGAGGAGACGGGAGACGGTGAAGAAAAGAGATAAAGGGTGGGAGACATTGACATAGGACAGGGAGACAGGACATCACAGATTACAGAATCAGGAGGAATTAGGCCTTAATCTACAGAGACATCAAGGATTACAGCCTTAACAGGAGGAACATAGGAAGACTTAGGAGAGAAGACAGAGAGGGCCTTACGACAGGAGGAGACAGGAAGGAATCTACAGAGACAGGAGGAAGGAGGAAGACAGGAGGAGAGGAGGATCAGCATAGGAGAGGAGGAAGACAGCCTTAATCTACAGAGACAAGACAGGAGGAAGGAGGAAGACAGGAGGAGAGGAAGACAGGAGGAAGACAGGAGGAAGGAGGAAGACAGGAGGAAGGAGGAAGACAGGAGGAAGGAGGAAGACAGGAGGAAGGAGGAAGACAGGAGGAAGGAGGAAGACAGGAGGAGAGGAAGACAGGAGGAGAGGAAGACAGGAGGAAGGAGGAAGACAGGAGGAGAGGAAGACAGGAGACAGGAGGAAGACAGGAGGAAGGAGGAAGACAGGAGGAAGGAGGAAGACAGGAGGAAGGAGGAAGACAGGAGGAAGGAGGAAGACAGGAGGAAGGAGGAAGACAGGAGGAAGGAAGGAAGGAGAGGAAGGAGGAAGACAGGAGGAAGACAGGAGGAAGGAGGAAGACAGGAGGAAGGAGGAAGACAGGAGGAAATGAAGAGAGGAGAGAGTGAGGAGCAGATAGAGGATGAGGAGGAGGACAGGAGGAAGAAGGGAGAGAGAGACAGGAGGGAGGAGGAGGAGAGGAGAGGAGAGGAGGCGAGGCGAGGCGAGGCGAGAGAGGCGAGGCGAGGAAGGCGAGGCGAGGCGAGCGAGGCGAGGCGAGGCGAGGCGAGGCGAGGCGAGGAGAGGAGAGGAGAGGAGAGGAGGGAGGAGAGGAGAGGAGAGGAGAGAGGAGAGAGAGGAGAGGAGAGGAGAGGAGAGGAGAGGAGAGGAGAGGAGAGGAGGAGAGGAGAGGAGAGGAGAGGAGAGGAGAGGAGGTTACCTACCTTGTTCTCTGTGTTCTTTGTCTCCAGAATGAGACTCTCCAACTCCTTGGCCTTCATCAAGACAAAGGAAAACAAAAAAACGTTATTAACACCATCTTAGACATTAACAGTGCGAGGAAGGCTGTGATTGGTACACTATTAGGTAACAGCTTACTGACAACTGGCAGGTATAACGCTTTATAACTTATTATAAGCATGTATTAGCCTTTATAATGTCTTACAGTAAGGGTTATAATGTGTGATGTCTCTATCACCAACTAAAGTGTTGTGGACTACTAAAAGATGAATGCCCTACTGAAGGCTGTAAACGGCAGTGGTGTAAAGTACTTAAGTACTACTTAAGTTGTTTTTTGGGTATATGTACTTTACTATTTATATTTTTGACAACTTTTACTTTACTACATTCCTAAAGAAAATAATGCATTTTTTACTTCATACATTTTCCCTGACACCCAAAAGTACTCATTACATTTTTAATGCTTAAACAGGACAGGAAAATGGTCCAATTCACGCACTTATCAAGAAAACATCCCTGGTCATCCCTACTGCCTCTGATCTGGCGGACTCACTAAACACGCATGCTTAGTTTGTAAATGATGTCTGAGTGTTGGAGTGTGCCCCGTGGATATCCGTAAAGAAATAAAAACAAGAAAATGGTGCCGTCTGGTTTCCTTCATATAAGGAATTTGAAATGATTTATACTTTTACTTTTGATCCTTAAGTATATTTTTGCAGTTACATTCACTTTTGATACTTAAGTATATTTAAAACCAAATACTTTTAGACTTTTACTCAAGTAGTATTTTACTGGGTGACTTTCACTTGAGTCATTTTCTATTAAGGTATCTTTACTTAAGTATGACAATTGGGTACTTTTTCCACCACTGGTAAATTGTAAACTGATTTATTTATTTATTTGAAAGACTGATTTGAAAGAGATTGATTGCGTCTGTGGGCCCCTTATCTGTGTAACTCGCGTCTGTGGGCCGCTTATCTGTGTAACTCGCGTCTGTGGGCCCCTTATCTGTGTAACTGACGTCTGTGGGCCCCTTATCTGTGTAACTGACGTCTGTGGGCCCCTTATCTGTGTAGCTGACGTCTGTGGGCCCCTTATCTGTGTAACTCGCGTCTGGTGGGCCCCTTATCTGTGTAACTCGCGTCTGTGGGCCCCTTATCTGTGTAACTCGCGTCTGTGGGCCCCTTATCTGTGTAACTGACGTCTGTGGGCCCCTTATCTGTGTAGCTGACGTCTGTGGGCCCCTTATCTGTGTAACTCGCGTCTGTGGGCCCCTTATCTGTGTAACTCGCGTCTGTGGGCCCCTTATCTGTGTAACTCGCGTCTGTGGGCCCCTTATCTGTAACTCACGTCTGTGGGCCCCTTATCTGTGTAACTCACGTCTGTGGGCCCCTTATCTGTAACTCACGTCTGTGGGCCCCTTATCTGTAACTCATCTGTAACTCACGTCTGTGGGCCCCTTATCTGTAACTCGCGCCTGTGGGCCCCTTATCTGTAACTCACGTCTGTGGGCCCCTTATCTGTAACTCACGTCTGTGGGCCCCTTATCTGTAACTCACGTCTGTGGGCCCCTTATCTGCGATGGAGACACAGCTGAGGATGATGACATCACAGTCGTTCTTGGTGGCGGTTCCCGACTCGCCAACACACTTCAGCAGCTGGCGCACGGCCTTGAACTGCCGCTGCCGCACCAGCCTCCGTCCCGCTCGCACGTACACCGCCAACGCCTCCAGCTGGAAGTCCTGAGGAAAAACCACAAGGGTTTTATGTTTTAACAAATACATCATGTATATAATGTTAACACTGTCAATAATAATATATGCGGGTGGGGGGGGGGGGGGGGGGGGGGGGGGGGGGGGGGGGTTCCTTTTTTTTTTTTGACAATTAGTTTAATTTATTTACAAACACAACACAAAAAATGCAAACTATACAAAACATTCTCCAAGCTCATCAACATATGTCCTCCATATTCTGAACTTTATAATATACCAAATCTAAAAGGGATGTAACTAGATAGCTCTGTCCTCCTGTTTGGTATTGAGGGTTAAGATGAGGCTTTCAAATTCAATCAAATGTATTTATAAAGCCCTTTTTACATCAGCAGGTGTCACAAAGTGCTTATACAGAAACCCAGCCTAAAACCCCCAAACAGCAGCAATACAGATGTAGAAGCACGGTGGCTAGGAAAAACTCCCTAGAAAGGCAGGAACCTAGGAAGAAACCTAGAGAGGAACCAGGCTCTGAGGGGTGACCAGACCCCTTCTGGCTGTGCTGGGTAGAGAGGAACCAGGCTCTGAGGGGTGACCAGACCCCTTCTGGCTGTGCTGGGTAGAGAGGAACCAGGCTCTGAGGGGTGGCCAGTCCCCTTCTGGCTGTGCTGGGTAGAGAGGAACCAGGCTCTGAGGGGTGGCCAGTCCCCTTCTGGCTGTGCTGGGTAGAGAGGAACCAGGCTCTGAGGGGTGGCCAGTCCCCTTCTGGCTGTGCTGGGTAGGAGAGGAACCAGGCTCTGAGGGGTGGCCAGTCCCCCAATTCTGGCTGTGCTGGGTAGAGAGGAACCAGGCTCTGAGGGGTGGCCAGTCCCCTTCTGGCTGTGCTGGGTAGAGAGGAACCAGGCTCTGAGGGTGTGGCCAGTCCCCTTCTGGCTGTGCTGGGTAGAGAGGAAAGCGTCGTCAGGCTCTGAGGGGTGACCACGGTGGGCCAGTCCCCTTCTGGCTGTGCCTGGTGGAGATTATAACAGTACATGGCCATTTAAGGCCAGATTTTTTCTCCAATGGATGGCTATAATTTTTTTTGCCAGCAATTAGACCGAGATTCCAAAACTTTCTCTGATATTGATCACCAATATTTACATTTCCCAACAGACATAATCGTGGAGATGGATGGATAGAAATTCCTAGGCAATAATATGACAGCAGAGACATTATCCCAACATGGTGTCAGTTTGTCACAGGACCACAGCATATCTAAAATCAGATTTCTTTTGCATCTCCAACACAGAGACGTGACATTTCTGGGTGCATTACATGCGTTCTGGCAGGAGTGGAGTAAGTCCTATGAAATATCCTAATTTTCCAGTTTATGTCTTAAGTTGTAGGAACGGATATGAACATTCTCACATAGTCTGTGACCAACGTTTCTCCTCAATTTCTTCCTTTAGTGCTGTTTCCCTCTGTAGCTCAATTGGTAGAGCATGGCGCTTGTAACGCCAGGGTAGTGGGTTCGATCCCCGTACGTTAAAAAAAATTATGCGCGCATGACTGTAAGTCGCATTGGATAAAAGCGTCTGCTAAATGGCATATTATTATTATTATTATTTCCCTTATAGGTTCTGAAGTATCAGGTAGAGTTTCAATCGACCGTTAATATAACTTGACAATCAACTTTGGTGTGGCAGCTTCATTCAGTATGTTTTCTATGCTAGATGCCTTCAGTTCATCCAGATTCGGTTGAAGCGATTGAATACGATTTCGGACTTGTAAGAACTTCAAAAGAAAATCGGCCCTTGGATAATCCAAATCTTTCTTGTAATTGATTGAATGACAGTAGAGATCCATCATAGTAATACATGTTGAAAATGTATGATGCCACTTTGGTGCCAGGTGTTGTCATTAAACACTGGGAGGTAAGGTATAATAATAATAATAATAATAATAATAATAATAATAATAATAATATTATGAGCTACAGAGGACCAGGTGGGGTTATTCCTGTTGGCCCAGATATTGGTTCTTTCCACCTCGTGAATTTATGTACATTTTCCCAAATACAAAATGGAATTGAGAATCATTGGATTGTCCGTTTCTTTCTTCAACGCCTTGGACTCAAATAAATAAATAAAAAATAAATGAATATAATTTAGATCATAAGGTGTTTCCTTTTGTGGCTTCGATACTCCTCCATGCACAAGGATAGTGTCCTGTCTGTCCGTCGTTGAAGTGAAGGCAGTTGTGCAGCCCAGTCATACGTCTTCCTATGAGGGAGCCCAAGACCTCCTGCTTTATAGGGGAAGTGGAAAACTGTCCATTTGACTCGAGGTCTTTCCTCCATTTATATTATTACCAAAGTTGGATGGAATTGAAAATCGGTAGGTCCTTGAATAAACACAGAAACCTTGGTAATATATTCATTGTGATTACGAGTGGCGCAGTGGTCTAAGGCAGTGCTAGCTGTGCCACTAGAGATCCTGGTTCGAATCCAGGCTCTGCTGTAGCCGGCCGCGACCGGGAGACCCATGGGGCGGCGCACAAATGGCCCAGCGTCGTCCAGGGTAGGGGAGGGAATGGCCGGCAGGGATGTAGCTCAGTTGGTAGAGCATGGCGTTTGTAATGCCAGGGTTGTGGGTTCGTTTCCCACGGGGGGGCCAGTATGTAAAAAAATAATGTATGCACTCACTAACTGTAAGTGGCTCTGGATAAGAGCATCTGCTAAATGACTAAAATGTAATGTTGACCATCTATCTTCTTCTTCTATGATGTGCTGAGTTGTAACAGACCAACGTTCACCTCATTTCAGTAGCCTAAACACTTCAATAGTCCAGTGCCCCATCTGCCCTCCCCTCTCGGGCCGCCTGTTCGATTGTGGGAGCCCGCGTGAAGTTCTCCTCGCCCGCGTGAAGTTCTCCTCGCCCGCGTGAAGTTCTCCTCGCGCAGTAGTTGTGGTATTACCCTTTTTCCAGGAATTCTTCCATTCCGGTTGTTCTACAGCTTTCGGGGGAAAATTTACGAAACCAAGATTTGAACAGCAACTGAAGTCCGCCATCCCGTTTAATATTTCAATAAGCCCCATAATGATGTGTTTTTGTTCATCCACGGTTTTCCTGGAGCTTTTCTCCTGCGGTTTCCTCCAGGGTTAACCCGGTTTGGAGCTTTTCTCCTGCGATTTCCTCCAGGGTTCACCCGGTTTGGAGCTTTTCTCCTGCGGTTTCCTCCAGGGTTCACCCGGTTTGGAGCGTTTCTCCTGCGATTTCCTCCAGGGTTCACCCGGTTTGGAGCTTTTCTCCTGCGATTTCCTCCAGGGTTAACCCGGTTTGGAGCTTTTCTCCTGCGATTTCCTCCAGGGTCACACCCGTTTGGAGCTTTTCTCCTGCGATTTCCTCCAGGGTTCACCCGGTTTGGAGCTTTTCTCCTGCGATTCCTCCAGGATTAACCCGGTTTGGAGCTTTTCTCCTGCGATTTCCTCCAGGGTTCACCCCGGTTTGGAGCTTTTCTCCTGCGATTTCCTCCAGGGTTCACCCGGTTTGGAGCGTTTCTCCTGCGATTTCCTCCAGGGTTAACCCGGTTTGGAGCGTTTCTCCTGCGATTTCCTCCAGGGTTCACCCGGTTTGGAGCTTTTCTCCTGCGATTTCCTCCAGGGTTCACCCGGTTTGGAGCTTTTCTCCTGCGATTTCCTCCAGGGTTCACCCGGTTTGGAGCGTTTCTCCTGCGGTTTCCTCCAGGGTTCACCCGGTTTGGAGCGTTTCTCCTGCGATTTCCTCCAGGGTTAACCCGGTTTGGAGCTTTTCTCCTGCGATTTCCTCCAGGGTTCACCCGTTTGGAGCTTTTCTCCTGCGATTTCCTCCAGGGTTCACCCGGTTTGGAGCTTTTCTCCTGCGGTTTCCTCCAGGGTTAACCCGGTTTGGAGCGTTTCTCCTGCGATTTCCTCCAGGGTTAACCCGGTTTGGAGCGTTTCTCCTGCGATTTCCTCCAGGGTTCACCCGGTTTCGGACTTCTCCACACGTTTGCCCAGTTCAGTCATTTCAGTTTAGATTTTTTGGACATCATTGGATATTTTTTTCATCTGCTTAGACAGTTTCTCATCGCCGGTGAGAGTTTCTGTTAATAGTGTCTCTAAAAACTCACTTTAGTCGAGTCGTCAGCTACTTGGTCCACGGTCCTCTTGTTTCGCTGTGTTTCAGTCTCTATTTCTAGTAGTTGCCATAACAGGTAGTTGCCAACATAACATTTCAGTTATTTCTTGACTTTAGAGTCGAGTTATTTTCTATTTAAGAGGAATATTTTAGTAAAGAAAGGAAATGCCTGACGGATCACCGGACTGCCTCCCGGTCGCCATACCGGAAAATCAGTGAGAATAAAGACTCTGTATGAATCTCTTACCTGTATGACTCGGTACGCGATACCAAACCCCTCTTCAATGTTCTTTCCCCCCAACATCACCTGAAATACATGTAAAATGTCATGTAAATGCAATAACACAATGTCAGATATCATTCAGTGAGTCATCTGTTAACGACATCAATATGATCTACTAATAGCACTTAATTCATTCTGTTGTTTTTACGGCCCAAATGACCCCCTATTCCCTAGATAGTGCACTACTCCAGATCTTTGAGAAACTTTGCAGGGCAGGGCTCACCTTGCAGGCTACGTCGATCTTCATAGCACTGGGGCCGAACAGAGTGGGAGGAGAGTTGGCGGAGGAGGTGAGGGGAGGCGTGGAGGAGGCAGAGGAGGTGAGGGGAGGCGTGGAGGAGCTGGACGTTTCACAGTGATGGAGGAACCGAGTCACCTCCAGTTGGAGCTCTATGGTGTTCATGTGTCTGGGTTCAGAACACAGAAGGGGAATGTTACACGACAGCAGCCACACTAAAGGATAGATGACTGCACTGTGTAACGATTCAGTTCTGGTCACATGACGGAGACATGGCTGCACTATGCAATGATTCAGTTCTGGTCACATGACGGAGACATGGCTGCACTATGCAATGATTCAGTTCTGGTCACATGACGGAGACATGGCTGCACTATGCAATGATTCAGTTCTGGTCACATGACGGAGACATGGCTGCACTGTGCAATGATTCAGTTCTGGTCACATGACGGAGACATGGCTGCACTGTGCAACGATTCAGTTCTGGTCACATGACGGACACATGGCTGCACTATGCAATGATTCAGTTCTGGTCACATGACGGAGACATGGCTGCACTGTGCAATGATTCAGTTCTGGTCACATGACGGAGACATGGCTGCACTGTGCAACGATTCAGTTCTGGTCACATGACGGAGACATGGCTGCACTACGCAATGATTCAGTTCTGGTCACATGACGGAGACATGGCTGCACTATGCAATGATTCAGTTCTGGTCACATGACGGAGACATGGCTGCACTACGGTAATCTTGTCTTTGTGGAACTGAGGAAGTCACCACCACATGAGTAAAAAAAGGTACATTTCCTGAAGAAAACGTGTGCGCTTGCTTCAGCGGTCTAAACGTTTTAAATTGTTAAAGGCTAATGCAGAGTTCAAGAACCAAACCTATATCTGACTAACTACAGTGAGGAGAACAAGTATTTGATACACTGCCGATTTTGCAGGTTTTCCTACTTACAAAGCATGTAGAGGTCTGTAATTTTTTATCATAGGTACACTTCAACTGTGAGAGACGGAATCTAAAACAAAAATCCAGAAAATCACATTGTATGATTTTTAAGTAATTCATTTGCATTTTATAGAGGTTGGAGTCTGTTTGATTGAGTGTGTGGACAGGTGTCTTATATACAGGTAACGAGTTCAAACAGGTGCAGTTAATACAGGTAATGCGTGGAGAACAGGAGGGCTTCTTAAAGAAAAACTAACAGGTCTGTGAGAGCCGGAATTCTTACTGGTTGGTAGGTGATCAAATACTTATGACATGCAATAAAATACAAATTAATTACTTAAAAATCATACAATGTGATTTTCTGGATTTTATTTTAGATTCCGTCTCTCACAGTTGAAGTGTACCTATGATAAAAATTACAGACCTCTACATGCTTTGTAAGTAGGAAAACCTGCAAAATCGGCAGTGTATCAAATACTTGTTCTCCCCACTGTATATTAAAACAAGTTGATGTCCTGTCTTCCTCCGTCTCCCTCTAGTCTCAGTCCCTCTAGTCTCAGTCCCTCTAGTCTCAGTCCCTCCGTGTCCCTCTAGTCTCAGTCCCTCCGTCTCCCTCTAGTCTCAGTCCCTCCGTCTCCCTCTAGTCTCAGTCCCTCTGTCTCCCTCCCTCTGTCTCCCTCCCTCTAGTCTCTGTCCCTCCGTCTCCCTCCCTCTAGTCTCAGTCCCTCCAGTCCCTCCGTCCCTCTAGTCTCAGTCCCTCTAGTCTCAGTCCCTCTAGTCTCAGTCCCTCTAGTCTCAGTCCCTCTAGTCTCAGTCCCTCTAGTCTCAGTCCCTCTAGTCCCTCAGTCTCAGTCCCTCCGTCTCCCTAGTCTAGTCCCTCCGTCCCCTCTAGTCTGTCCCTCCGTCTCCCTAGTCTCAGTCCCTCCGTCTCCCTCTAGTCTCAGTCCCTCTGTCTCCCTCTAGTCTCAGTCCCTCTGTCTCCCTCCCTCTAGTCTCAGTCCCTCCTGTCTCCCTCTAGTCTCAGTCCCTCCTGTCTCCCTCTAGTCTCAGTCCCTCCGTCTCCCTCCCTCTAGTCTCAGTCCCTCTGTCTCCCTCCCTCTAGTCTCAGTCCCTCTGTCTCCCTCCCTCTAGTCTCCCTCAGTCTCCCTCTAGTCTCAGTCCCTCTAGTCTCAGTCCCTCCGTCTCCCTCTAGTCTCAGTCCCTCCGTCTCCCTCTAGTCTCAGTCCCTCCGTCTCCCTCTAGTCTCAGTCCCTCTGTCTCCCTCTAGTCTCAGTCCCTCTAGTCTCCCTCTAGTCTCAGTCCCTCTAGTCTCAGTCCCTCTAGTCTCAGTCCCTAGTCTCAGTCCCTCTAGTCTCAGTCCCTCTAGTCTCAGTCCCTCTAGTCTCAGTCCCTCTAGTCTCAGTCCCTCTAGTCTCAGTCCCTCTAGTCTCAGTCCCTCCGTCTCCCTCTAGTCTCAGTCCCTCCAGTCTCCCTCTAGTCTCAGTCCCTCCAGTCTCCCTCTAGTCTCAGTCCCTCTAGTCTCAGTCCCTCTAGTCTCAGTCCTCAGTCTCCCTCTAGTCTCAGTCCCTCTAGTCTCAGTCCCTCTAGTCTCAGTCCCTCTAGTCTCCCTCCCTCTAGTCTCAGTCCCTCCGTCTCCCTCTAGTCTCAGTCCCTCCGTCTCCCTCTAGTCTCAGTCCCTCCGTCTCCCTCTAGTCTCAGTCCCTCCGTCTCCCTCTAGTCTCAGTCCCCCTCCGTCTCCCTCTAGTCTCAGTCCCTCCGTCTCCCCTCTAGTCTCAGTCCCTCCGTCTCCCTCTAGTCTCAGTCCCTCCGTCTCCCTCTAGTCTCAGTCCCTCTAGTCTCAGTCCCTCTAGTCTCAGTCCCTCTAGTCTCAGTCCCTCTAGTCTCAGTCCCTCTAGTCTCCCTCTAGTCTCAGTCCCTCTAGTCTCAGTCCCTCCGTCTCCCTCTAGTCTCAGTCCCTCCGTCTCCCTCTAGTCTCAGTCCCTCCGTCTCCCTCTAGTCTCAGTCCCTCCGTCTCCCTCTAGTCTCAGTCCCTCCGTCTCCCTCTAGTCTCAGTCCCTCCGTCTCCCTCTAGTCTCAGTCCCTCTAGTCTCCCTCCCTCTCAGTCTCAGTCTCCTCTAGTCTCAGTCCCTCTAGTCTCAGTCCCTCTCAGTCTCAGTCCCTCTAGTCTCAGTCCCTCTAGTCTCAGTCCCTCTAGTCTCAGTCCCTCTAGTCTCAGTCCCTCCGTCTCCCTCTAGTCTCCCTCTAGTCTCAGTCCCTCCGTCTCCCTCTAGTCTCAGTCCCTCCGTCTCCCTCTAGTCTCAGTCCCTCTGTCTCCCCTCTAGTCTCAGTCCCTCCGTCTCCCTCTAGTCTCAGTCCCCCTCTGTCTCCCTCTAGTCTCAGTCCCTCCGTCTCCCTCTAGTCTCAGTCCCTCCGTCTCCCTCTAGTCTCAGTCCCTCTAGTCTCAGTCCCTCCCTCTAGTCTCTCAGTCCCTCTAGTCTCAGTCCCTCTAGTCTCTCCCTCCGTCCCTCTAGTCTCAGTCCCTCTAGTCTCCCCCTCTAGTCTCAGTCCCTCCGTCTCCCTCTAGTCTCAGTCCCTCCGTCTCCCTCTAGTCTCAGTCCCTCCGTCTCCCTCTAGTCTCAGTCCCTCTAGTCAG
Organism: Coregonus suidteri; assembly: GCA_036851935.1. Classification (NCBI taxonomy): domain Eukaryota; kingdom Metazoa; phylum Chordata; class Actinopteri; order Salmoniformes; family Salmonidae; genus Coregonus; species Coregonus suidteri. The sequence continues at coordinate 47,648,074 of CM072240.1, read as the reverse complement.
TCAGTCCCCTCTAGTCTCAGTCCCTCTAGTCTCAGTCCCTCTAGTCTCAGTCCCTCTAGTCTCAGTCCCTCTAGTCTCAGTCCCTCTAGTCTCAGTCCCTCTAGTCTCAGTCCCTCCGTCTCCCTCTAGTCTCAGTCCCTCCGTCTCCCTCTAGTCTCAGTCCCTCCGTCTCCCTCTAGTCTCAGTCCCTCTGTCTCCCTCTAGTCTCAGTCCCTCTGTCTCCCTCTAGTCTCAGTCCCTCTGTCTCCCTCTAGTCTCAGTCCCTCTGTCTCCCTCTAGTCTCAGTCCCTCCGTCTCCCTCTAGTCTCAGTCCCTCTCTCTCCTCTAGTCTCAGTCCCTCCGTCTCCCTCTAGTCTCAGTCCCAGTCCGTCTCCCTCTAGTCTCAGTCCCTCCGTCTCCCTCTAGTCTCAGTCCCTCCGTCTCCCTCTAGTCTCAGTCCCCGTCTCCCTCTAGTCTCAGTCCCTCCGTCTCCCTCTAGTCTCAGTCCCTCTAGTCTCAGTCCCTCTAGTCTCAGTCCCTCTAGTCTCAGTCCCTCTAGTCTCAGTCCCTCTAGTCTCAGTCCCTCTAGTCTCAGTCCCTCTAGTCTCAGTCCCTCCGTCTCCTCCGTCTCCCTCTAGTCTCCCTCTAGTCTCAGTCCCTCCGTCTCCCTCTAGTCTCAGTCCCTCCGTCTCCCTCTAGTCTCAGTCCCTCTAGTCTCAGTCGTCCCCTCTAGTCTCAGTCCCTCTAGTCTCAGTCCCTCCGTCTCCCTCTAGTCTCAGTCCCTCTGTCTCCCTCTAGTCTCAGTCCCTCTGTCTCCCTCTAGTCTCAGTCCCTCTGTCTCCCTCTAGTCTCAGTCCCTCCGTCTCCCTCTAGTCTCAGTCCCTCCGTCTCCCTCTAGTCTCAGTCCCTCCGTCTCCCTCTAGTCTCAGTCCCTCCGTCTCCCTCTAGTCTCAGTCCCTCCGTCTCCCTCTAGTCTCAGTCCCTCCGTCTCCCTCTAGTCTCAGTCCCTCTGTCTCCCTCTAGTCTCAGTCCCTCCGTCTCCCTCTAGTCTCAGTCCCTCTGTCTCCCTCTAGTCTCAGTCCCCGTCCCCTCTAGTCTCCCTCTAGTCTCAGTCCCTCCCTCGTCTCCCTCTAGTCTCAGTCCCTCTGTCTCCCTCTAGTCTCAGTCCCTCTGTCTCCCTCTAGTCTCAGTCCCTCCGTCTCCCTCTAGTCTCAGTCCCTCTGTCTCCCTCTAGTCTCAGTCCCTCCGTCTCCCTCTAGTCTCAGTCCCTCTGTCTCCCTCTAGTCTCAGTCCCTCCGTCTCCCTCTAGTCTCAGTCCCTCTGTCTCCCTCTAGTCTCAGTCCCTCCGTCTCCCTCTAGTCTCACCTGGACACGTCACTGGAAGCCATCTTCTTTCTGAAGGAGTTGGTTGTGCTCCTCTTCCTGGTGCGTGCTCCCTGTTGCTCCTGAAGGTAGGTTCTGAGGTGCTCCTTGGCCCGAACCAGCCATCTCCGCTGGTCTCCCAGCTGTGCGTAGGACACGACCCCGTGGGTGAAGAACCGGATACACGTCATGGCCGCTCGCACGTGGTCCTGACAGGAGGGAGGAGAGGGTTAGTCTACTTCTAATGATATTCATGTTCTTATTATCTTATAAAGGGCTGCACTGCAACTCAGTGTCCTGTATTATAAAGAGGGGGAGGGTGGTGGGGGGAGTGGAGGAGAGGGGGAGGGTGGTGGGGGAGTGGAGGAGAGGAGGAGGGTGGTGGAGGAGAGGAGGAGGGTCCCTCTAGTGGTGGGGGAGTGGAGGAGGGTGGTGGGGGAGTGGAGGAGGGTGGTCCCCTCTAGTGGAGGAGGGTGGTGGGGGAGTGGAGGAGAGGAGGAGGGTGGTGGGGGAGTGGAGGAGAGGGGGAGGGTGGTGGGGGAGTGGAGGAGAGGGGGGGGGTCTCAGTGGGGGAGTGGAGGAGAGAGGGGAGGGTGGTGGGGGAGTCTCAGGAGAGGAGAGGGGGAGGGTGGTGGGGGATTGGAGGAGAGGAGAGGGGGAGGATGGTGGGGGATTGGAGGAGAGGAGGAGGGGGAGGATGGTGGGGGAGTGGAAAGGGGGAGGGTGGTGGAAGGACTATAGACTAACCATCATGAACTGTTGTAGCTGGTATAGTGGTGGAAGAACTATAGACTAACCATCATGAACTGTTGTATCTGGTATAGTGGTGGAAGGACTATAGACTAACCATCATGAAGGAGTGTTGTATCTGGTATAGTGGTGGAAGAACTATAGACTAACCATCATGAACTGTTGTATCTGGTATAGTGGTGGAAGAACTATAGACTAACCATTATGAACTGTTGTAGCTGGTATAGTGGTGGAAGGACTATAGACTAACCATCATGAACTGTTGTAGCTGGTTTAGTGGTGGAAGGACTATATACTAACCATCATGAAGGGGTTGTAGCTGGTTTAGTGGTGGAAGGACTATATACTAACCATCATGAACTGTTGTAGCTGGTATAGTGGTGGAAGAACTATAGACTAACCATCATGAACTGTTGTAGCTGGTTTAGTGGTGGAAGGACTATATACTAACCATCATGAACTGTTGTAGCTGGTATAGTGGTGGAAGGACTATAGACTAACCATCAGAGAACTGTTGTAGCTGGTATAGTGGTGGGGAAGAACTATAGACTAGACCATCATGAGACTGTTGTAGCTGGTATAGTGGTGGGAAGAGGAAAGTGGGATAGACTAACCATCATGAACTGTTGTAGCTGGTATAGTGGTGGAAGAACTATAGACTAACCATCATGAACTGTTGTAGCTGGTATAGTGTGTGGAAATGTCCTCGTCGCTGCAGCAGTTGACAGGAGGAGAGGAGGTATCGGCTGCAGACCTCCAGGCCTGGGTCCAGGGTCTCTAGCAACCCCTGCAGCACCCCCAGACGACCCCTCTCCAGACTAGGCTGCAGCACGCCCTCCAGGAACACCTCCTCTGGACACTCCTGGAGGGCCAGGGAGGGAGGGAGGGAGGGAGGGACACTGTTAGAAGTGTATAAACTAATTTCCCCCTTGGTGATTAATAGGTTTAATGCCATCTAATATTATCTATAGATTGTTTGAGTATACAGTTCCAGGACAATTGATGCTATCCGGCTCGAAGGACCATAACACCTTCTTTATTTTAATCAGGCAGATCACTTATCATTCTTATTTACAATGACTGCCTGGCACCACCTTAATACAAATCCTCAACAATAAAAATAGCATTGACCTTGAAGTGCACAATAATGACATATAAGGTCTCCATGACCCCTAACCTGACCTTGCTGAGCAGGTGTTGCAGGGTGTCCTTCATGTTGTCGTGTCTCATGAGGAAGCTGACCAGGGCCAAACCATGACCCCTAACCCCTGACTCTAAACCCTTCATGACCCCTCAACCTTGACCCCTAACCCCTGACCTTGCTGAGCAGGTGTTGCAGGGTGTCCTTCATGTTGTCGTGTCTCATGAGGAAGCTGACCAGGGCCAAACCATGACCCCTAACCCCTGACTCTAAACCCTTCATGACCCCTCAACCTTGACCCCTAACCTCTGACCTTGCTGAGCAGGTGTTGCAGGGTGTCCTTCATGTTGTCGTGTCTCATGAGGAAGCTGACCAGGGCCAAACCATGACCCCTAACCCCTGACTCTAAACCCTTCATGACCCCTCAACCTTGACCCCTAACCTCTGACCTTGCTGAGCAGGTGCTGCAGGGCGTCCTTCATGTTGTCGTGTCTCATCAGGAAGGAGACCAGGGCCAGGTGAGTCCCGTAGCTGGACAGGTAGTACAAGCTCTCTTGATACAGGTTACTGCCCTGACCCCCATGGCCCCCCTCAGGCCAGTCCACTGATCCGCCAGGCTCACACAGAGCTTCCTCAAGCTCCCTCAGAGACCACAGGATGTCCTCACTGAAAGACTGATACACAGAGGGAGAGAGACAGAGAGAGAGCGAGAGACAGAGAGAGAGTGAGACAGAGAGACAGAGAGAGAGCGAGACAGAGAGACAGAGAGAGAGCGAGACAGAGAGCGAGACAGAGAGCGAGACAGAGACAGAGAGAGACCGAGACCGAGACCGAGACCGAGACAGAGAGAGAGAGAGACAGAGACAGAGAGAGACAGAGAGAGACAGAGAGCGAGACAGAGAGAAAGCGAGAGCGAGACAGAGAGAAAGCGAGAGCGAGACAGAGAGAAAGCGAGAGCGAGACAGAGAGAAAGCGAGAGCGAGACAGAGAGAGAGCGAGACAGAGAGACAGAGAGAGAGCGAGACAGAGAGCGAGACAGAGAGCGAGACAGAGACAGAGAGAGACCGAGACCGAGACCGAGACAGAGAGAGAGAGAGACACAGAGACAGAGAGAGACAGAGAGCGAGACAGAGAGAAAGCGAGAGCGAGACAGAGAGAAAGCGAGAGCGAGACAGAGAGAAAGCGAGAGCGAGACAGAGAGAGAGCGAGACAGAGAGAGAGCGAGACAGAGAGAGAGAGAGACAGAGAGAGAGCGAGACAGAGAGCGAGAGAGAGCGAGACAGAGAGAGAGAGACAGACAGAGAGAGACAGACAGAGAGAGACCGAGACAGAGAGAGAGAGAGAGAGAGAGAGAGAGAGAGAGAGAGAGAGACACAGAGAGAGAGAGAGAGAGAGAGAGAGAGAGAGAGAGAGAGAGAGAGACACAGAGAGAGAGAGAGAGAGACAGAGAGAGACAAGACAGACACAGAGTGACAGAGAGAGACACAGAGACAGAGAAGAGAGAGAGGAGTCAAACACACACAGAATGAGACAATAACAGGGCGGTTGGTTGTCTCTTTACAGAAAGAGTGGGCGGTTGGTTGCATAAACTAGTGACCTGCAGATCAGTGCAGTGTTACATAATGTCTCTTTCTATCCAGTCCAAACAACAGAGCTACCTTTTAATCAAGAATTTAAATTTAAACTAAAATATAAACACAAAATGCAACAATTTAAAAGATTTTACTGAGTTATAGTTCATATAAGGAACTCAGTCAATTGAAATAAATTCATTAGACCCTAATCTATGGATTTCATATGACTGGGAATACAGATATGCATCTGTTGGTCACAGATACCTTTTAAAAAAAAATAGGGGTGTGGATCAGAAAACCAGTCAGTATCTGGTGTGACCACCATTTGCCTCATGTAGTGTGACACATCTCCTTCGCATAGAGTTGATCAGGCTGTTGATTGTGGCCTGTGGAATGTTGTCCCACTCCTCTTCAATGGCTGTGCAAAGTTTCTGGATATTGGTGGGAACTGGAACACTCAGTCAATACACGTCCATCCAGAGCATCATAAACATGCTCAGTGGGTGACATGTCTGGTGAGTATGCAGGCCATGGAAGAACTGGGACATTTTCAGCTTCCAGGAATTGTGTACAGATCATTGCGACATGGGGCCGTGCATTATCATGCTGAAACATGAGGCGATGGCGGCGATGAATGGCACGACAATGGGCCTCAGGATCTCATCACGGTATCTATGTGCATTCAAATTGCCATTGATAAAATGCAATTGTGTTCGTCGTCCGTAGCTTATGCCTGCCCATACCATAACCCCACCGCCACCATGGGGCACTCTGTTCACAACGTTGACATCAGCAAACCACTCGCCCACACGACGCCATACACGTGGTCTGCGGTTGTGAGGCCGTTGAGCGTACTGCCAAATTCTCTAAAACGACATTGGAGGTTGCTTATGGTAGAGAAATTAACATTCAATTCTCTGGCAACAGCTCTGGTGGTCTTTCCTGCAGTCAGCATGCCAATTACACACTCCCTCAAAAAAATAGTGGCTTTTTATTGTCCCCAGCACAAGGTGCACCTGTGTAATGATCATGCTGTTTAATCAGCTTCTTGATATGCCACACCTGTCAGGTGGATGGATTATCTTGGCAAAGGATAAATAAATGCTCACTAACAGGGATGTAAACACATTTTTGCACAAATTTTTTGAGAAATAAACTTTTTGTGTGTATGGAACATTTCTGGGATCTTTTATTCCAGCTCATGAAACATGGTACCAACACTTTACATGTTGCGTTTATATTTTCAGTGTATTTGTTGTGAGTATAAAGCTTCACTGTAGCCAAGCTGATAACTCAACATCTGTTCAGTCTGAAGCACTCATTTAACATTAAACAAACTGTTCTGGAACAAACTGTTCTGGCAGGACTGTAGGGACTGGGCAACCCACGGACTGGGCAACCCACGGACTGGGCAACCCACTGACTGGGCAACCCACTGACTGGGCAACCCACTGACTGGTCTATGTCTATGCATCTTTATATGATGCATTTTATAGTTAAGTGTTTTTAGGTGTTAATTGTTCCCATTCACTGATGTGCCCTCCCTGGATCCAGCACGTACCCAGTTTTCCAGTGTCTTATTTCCAACCAGTTATGTAATTGTTGGGCACACAGTTGACTGTTTTCCCTGTGGTCAAAGTATAACAATTAAGGGTGGCTAAGCACATGACCAAATGAACGTCCCCCTGGCGAGACAATACAGCTGATCTAAGACTAGGGTGTAATGTACCTTTTTCCACAGGGAAAACAGTCAACTGTGTGCCCAACAATTACATAACTGGTTGGAAATAAGACACTGGAAAACTGGGTACGTGCTGGGCACATCAGTGAACGGAAACAATTAAGGACGGCTATGCTCTGTGGTCGTGTGTGGCTCAGTTGGTATGAACGGGGCATGCCGCTCTGCTAGCGATGAGAGAGACACATTGTTGTTGGTTCAATTCCCGCAGGCACCCCATACACACACTAAAAAAACGATATGCACTCGCTGTAGTAGTAAAGACTAAACATCCAGGGATAAAAACTCCGTAGTGACTTCGGTACGTCACTTTAGATAAGTGTCCGTGTGATATTGGGATGATATTTCTCTCTCACCATGACCAGAGTGGGTCTGACGGTGCTCTCTAGATGAGAGATAATCTCCTGCAGCAGTCGAGGGCCCAGATTGAGTTGGTTCCTGTCTACCGGGGCTTTAGACAGCGAGATAACTTCTCCCTGGCAACAGTCAGGTTCCCTGCCTTGAGGGAGGCCATGCCCCATGCCTGCCAAACACCACCTGGGTCCAGACCACTCTTAGTGGACACCTACAGACAGACAGACAGACAGACAGACAGACATGACCTGGTTAGGACTAAAACACCCTGTCTTAGTGGACACCTAATCAAGGACGGAATTAGATGTTCAGACTTAAACACACTTTTCCTGTCTTCAAATGTGTCATATTTACTACTGTGAATCCCCCCCCCCCCCCCCCCCCCCTATACATTTCTCAATTGGGACAATAAAGAGATTGAATGGTTGACTGACTCTCTAGGTCTGCCTCACCTCCATAGCTAGCTGGTAATACTCTGCCTCCAGTAGCTGGTTGACTGACTGACTGACTGACTGACTGACTGACTGACTGACTGACTGACTGACTGACTGACTCTCTCTAGGTCTGCCTCACCTCCACAGCCAGCTGGTAGTACTCTGCCTCCAGTAGCTGGTTGCGTAGCCGCGTGAGAGCAGCCGTCTCCAGGATGTCATCCAGAGAAGGGATGTACTTGTAGTTGGCCGTTACCAGGATCTTCAGAACGTCTACTTTACTGATGTAGCTGGGGACAGACAGAGGAGAGAGAGGGAGAGAGAGAGACAGAGGGGGGGAGAGAGAGAGAGACAGAGAGACAGAGAGAGAGAGACAGAGAGACAGAGAGAGAGAGGGAGAGAGAGACAGAGAGACAGAGAGAGAGAGGGAGAGAGAGACAGAGGGAGAGAGAGACAGAGGGAGAGAGAGAGAGAGAGGGAGACGGAGACAGAGAGAGAGGGAGACAGAGGGAGAGAGAGACAGAGAGAGAGAGAGAGACAGAGAGAGAGGGAGACAGAGAGAGAGAGAGACAGAGGGAGAGGGAGACAGAGAGAGAGAGACAGAGAGAGAGAGACAGACAGAGACAGACAGAGAGAGAGACAGAGAGAGACAGAGAGAGAGAGAGAGAGAGGGAGACAGAGAGACAGAGAGAGAGAGAGAGAGAGAGAGAGACAGACAGAGACAGAAAGAGAGAGAGACAGAGAGAGACAGAGAGAGAGACAGAGAGAGGGAGACAGAGAGACAGAGAGAGGGACAGAGAGAGGGAGAGAGAGAGGGAGAGACAGAGAGAGGGAGACAGAGGGAGAGGGAGACAGAGAGAGGGAGACAGAGGGAGAGACAGAAGAGCTGATGTAAGATAAGCATTATATCATTTCCAGAACCTATTTGGTGCTCATCTTTACCATTTGGGGTTAAGGCACATCGGGACATACTAAATCCCAGCCTGCTCTCACCTGTCACACAGGGCATTATGGGTACCGTAGTATTCTCACCTGTCACACAGGGCATTATGGGTACCGTAGTACTCTCACCTGTCACACAGGGCATTATGGGTACCGTAGTACTCTCACCTGTCACACAGGGCATTATGGGTACCGTAGTACTCTCACCTGTCACACAGGGCATTATGGGTACCGTAGTACTCTCACCTGTCACACAGGGCATTATGGGTACCGTAGTACTCTCACCTGTCACACAGGGCATTATGGGTACCGTAGTACTCTCACCTGTCACACAGGGCATTATGGGTACCGTAGTATTCTCACCTGTCACACAGGGCATTATGGGTACCGTAGTACTCTCACCTGTCACACAGGGCATTATGGGTACCGTAGTACTCTCACCTGTCACACAGGGCATTATGGGTACCGTAGTACTCTCACCTGTCACACAGGGCATTATGGGTACCGTAGTACTCTCACCTGTCACACAGGGCATTATGGGTACCGTAGTATTCTCACCTGTCACACAGGGCATTATGGGTACCGTAGTACTCTCACCTGTCACACAGGGCATTATGGGTACCGTAGTACTCTCACCTGTCACACAGGGCATTATGGGTACCGTAGTACTCTCACCTGTCACACAGGGCATTATGGGTACCGTAGTACTCTCACCTGTCACACAGGGCATTATGGGTACCGTAGTACTCTCACCTGTCACACAGGGCATTATGGGTACCGTAGTACTCTCACCTGTCACACAGGGCATTATGGGTACCGTAGTACTCTCACCTGTCACACAGGGCATTTTGGGTACCGTAGTACTCTCACCTGTCACACAGGGCATTATGGGTACCGTAGTACTCTCACCTGTCACACAGGGCATTATGGGTACCGTAGTACTCTCACCTGTCACACAGGGCATTATGGGTACCGTAGTACTCTCATCTGTCACACAGGGCATTATGGGTACCGTAGTACTCTCATCTGTCACACAGGGCATTATGGGTACCGTAGTACTCTCACCTGTCACACAGGGCCAGGTCCTGGCTGCGGCCCACCTTGACGAACATCAGTTTGGCGCTGAACAGCAGCTGGCGCATGACGTCGGTGAGGAGGCGGGCGTCCACCTCGGGATTGGTTAGTTTACGGGACAGTGAGCGGCAGTGTCCAATCAGCTGGTGTCCACAGGCTGTCTGGTCGCTATGGAGGGACAGGATGGCCACACACAGAGACGCACTGGGAGCCTGGAGATAGGGACAGAGGTCAAACTGACAGGTCAAACTGGGAGCCTGGAGACAGGGACAGAGGTCAAACTGACAGGTCAAACTGGGAGCCTGGAGACAGGGACAGAGGTCAAAACTGGGAGCCTGGAGACAGGGACAGAGGTCAAACTGACAGGTCAAACTGGGAGCCTGGAGACAGGGACAGAGGTCAAAACTGACAGGTCAAACTGGGAGCCTGGAGACAGGGACAGAGGTCAAACTGACAGGTCAAACTGGGAAACCTGGAGACAGGGACAGAGGTCAAACTGACAGGTCAAACTGACAGGTCAAAACTGGGAGCCTGGAGACAGGGACAGAGGTCAAACTGACAGGTCAAACTGGGAGCCTGGAGACAGGGACAGAGGTCAAACTGACAGGTCAAACTGGGAGCCTGGAGACAGGGACAGAGGTCAAACTGACAGGTCAAACTGGGAGCCTGGAGACAGGGACAGAGGTCAAACTGACAGGTCAAACTGGGAGCCTGGAGACAGGGACAGAGGTCAAACTGACAGGTCAAACTGACAGGTCAAACTGGGAGCCTGGAGACAGGGACAGAGGTCAAACTGACAGGTCAAACTGGGAACCTGGAGACAGGGACAGAGGTCAAACTGGGAGCCTGGAGACAGGGACAGAGGTCAAACTGACAGGTCAAACTGACAGGTCAAACTGGGAGCCTGGAGACAGGGACAGAGGTCAAACTGACAGGTCAAACTGACAGGTCAAACTGGGAGCCTGGAGACAGGGACAGAGGTCAAACTGACAGGTCAAACTGGGAACCTGGAGACAGGGACAGAGGTCAAACTGGGAGCCTGGAGACAGGGACAGAGGTCAAACTGACAGGTCAAACTGACAGGTCAAACTGGGAGCCTGGAGACAGGGACAGAGGTCAAACTGACAGGTCAAACTGGGAACCTGGAGACAGGGACAGAGGTCAAACTGACAGGTCAAACTGGGAACCTGGAGACAGGGACAGAGGTCAAACTGACAGGTCAAACTGACAGGTCAAACTGGGAGCCTGGAGACAGGGACAGAGGTCAAACTGACAGGTCAAACTGGGAGCCTGGAGACAGGGACAGAGGTCAAACTGACAGGTCAAACTGGGAGCCTGGAGACAGGGACAGAGGTCAAACTGACAGGTCAAACTGGGAGCCTGGAGACAGGGACAGAGGTCAAACTGACAGGTCAAACTGGGAGCCTGGAGACAGGGACAGAGGTCAAACTGACAGGTCAAACTGGGAACCTGGAGACAGGGACAGAGGTCAAACTGACAGGTCAAACTGACAGGTCAAACTGGGAGCCTGGAGACAGGGACAGAGGTCAAACTGACAGGTCAAACTGGGAACCTGGAGACAGGGACAGAGGTCAAACTGGGAGCCTGGAGACAGGGACAGAGGTCAAACTGACAGGTCAAACTGACAGGTCAAACTGGGAGCCTGGAGACAGGGACAGAGGTCAAACTGACAGGTCAAACTGGGAGCCTGGAGACAGGGACAGAGGTCAAACTGACAGGTCAAACTGGGAACCTGGAGACAGGGACAGAGGTCAAACTGACAGGTCAAACTGACAGGTCAAACTGGGAGCCTGGAGACAGGGACAGAGGTCAAACTGACAGGTCAAACTGGGAACCTGGAGACAGGGACAGAGGTCAAACTGACAGGTCAAACTGACAGGTCAAACTGGGAGCCTGGAGACAGGGACAGAGGTCAAACTGACAGGTCAAAACTGGGAGCCTGGAGACAGGGACAGAGGTCAAACTGACAGGTCAAACTGGGAGCCTGGAGACAGGGACAGAGGTCAAACTGACAGGTCAAACTGGGAGCCTGGAGACAGGGACAGAGGTCAAACTGACAGGTCGAACTGGGAACCTGGAGACAGGGACAGAGGTCAAACTGACAGGTCAAACTGGGAGCCTGGAGACAGGGACAGAGGTCAAACTGACAGGTCAAACTGGGAGCCTGGAGACAGGGACAGAGGTCAAACTGACAGGTCAAACTGGGAGCCTGGAGACAGGGACAGAGGTCAAACTGACAGGTCAAACTGGGAGCCTGGAGACAGGGACAGAGGTCAAACTGACAGGTCGAACTGGGAACCTGGAGACAGGGACAGAGGTCAAACTGACAGGTCAAACTGGGAGCCTGGAGACAGGGACAGAGGTCAAACTGACAGGTCAAACTGACAGGTCAAACTGGGAGCCTGGAGACAGGGACAGAGGTCAAACTGACAGGTCAAACTGGGAGCCCGGAGACAGTGACAGAGGTCAAACTGACAGGTCCAAGGTCAGGAAGTTCACTTGAGGCACCATTACATTTTTAGGAGAAATACAATTCATGAACGTAATCGAGAGAGAGAAAAAAAAGAATAACTGTCTGTAGGGTAAAACTGACCTGTTCATAGTGGAACACGCGCCGAATACAACAAGTGTAGACTTTACAGTGAAATGCTCACGAGCCATTCCCCAACAATACAGTTAAAAAGTCAGAAAATTAACAAATAGACTAAAATAAAATAGTAACACAATAAAATAACAATAATGAGGCTACATACAAGGAGTACCGGTACCGAATCAGTATACTGGGGTGATTGAGGTAATGTGTACATGTTTTTTATTTTTTATTTTATTTTTTATTTCACCTTTATTTAACCAGGTAAGCCAGTTGAGAACAGGTTCTCATTTACAACTGCGACCTGGCCAAGATAAAGCAAAGCAGTGCGATAAAAACAACAACACAGAGTTACATATGGGGTAAAAAAAACAAAGTCAAAAATACAACAGAAAATATATATACAGTGTGTGCAAATGTAGCAAGTTATGGAGGTAAGGCAATAAATAGGCTATAGTGCAAAATAATTACAATAGTATTAACACTGGAATGATAGATGTGCAAGAGATTATGTGCAAATAGAGATACTGGGGTGCAAATGAGCAAAATAAATAACAATATAGGGATGAGGTAGTTGGGTGGGCTAATTTCAGATGGGCTGTGTACAGGTGCAGTGATCGGTAAGGTGCTCTGACAACTGATGCTTAAAGTTATTGAGGGAGATAAGAGTCTCCAGCTTCAGAGATTTTTGCAATTCGTTCCAGTCATTGGCAGCAGAGAACTGGAAGGAATGGCGGCCAAAGGAGGTGTTGGCTTTGGGGATGACCAGTGAGATAAGGCGGGGATTTGCCTAGCAGTGATTTATAGATGGCCTGGAGCCAGTGGGTTTGACGACGAACATGTAGTGAGGACCAGCCAACAAGAGCGTACAGGTCACAGTGGTGGGTAGTATATGGGGCTTTGGAGACAAAACGGATGGCACTGTGATAGACTACATCCAATTTGCTGAGTAGAGTGTTGGAGGCTATTTTGTAAGTGACACAGCCTATGTAGGTTAGGTTAGGTGATTGATTTAAGTACTATGTACGTGAAAAGCAGAAAGTCTGGGTAGCTGTTTAATGAACTGTTCAGGAGCCTTTTGTACCCCGACTTGGCGCTCCGGTACCGCTTGCCGTGCGGTAGCAGAGAGAACAGACTGTGACTTGGGTGGCTGGAGTCTGACAATGTTTGGGCCCTTCCTCTAGACTCCGCCTGGTATCTAGGTCCTGGATGTACTCACTGCCCTCTGTAGCACCTTGTGGTTGGATGCCGAGAGGACGCCATACCAAGCGGTGATGCAGCCAGTCAAGATGCTCTCGACGGTGCAGCTGTATAACTTTTTGAGGATATAAGGGCCCATGACAAATCTTTTCAGCCTCCTGAGGGGGAAGAGGCGTTGTCGTGCCTCCTTCACGACTGTGTTGGTGTGTTTGGACCATGATAGGTCCTTAGTGATGTTGACCGTCTCCACTACAGCCCTGTCGATGTTAATGGGGGCCTGTTCGGCCCTCTGTTTCCTGTAGTCCATGATCAGCTCCTTTGTCTTGCTGACGTTGAGGGAGAGGTTGTTGTCCTGGCACCACACTGCCAGGTCTCTGACCTCCTCCCTATAGGCTGTCTCTTCGTTGTCGGTGATCAGGCCTACCACTGTTGTGTCGTCGGCAAACTTAATGATGGTGTTGGAGTCGTGCCTGGCCATGCAGTCGTGGGTGAACAGAGAGTACAGGAGGGGACTAAGCACGCACCACTGAAGGGCCCCCGTGTTGAGGATCAGCGTGGCAGATGTGTTGTTACCTACCCTTACCACCTGGGGGCCCGTCAGGAAGTCCAGGATCCAGTTGCAGAGGGAGGTGTTTAGTCCCAGGGTCCTTAGCTTAGTGTTGAGCTTTGTGGGCACTATGGTGTTGAACGCTGAGCTGTAGTCAATGAATAGCATTCTCACATAGTTGTTCCTTTTGTCCAGGTGGGAAAGGGCAGTGTGGAGCGCAATAGAGATTGCGTCATCCGTGGATCTGTTGGGGCGGTATGCGAATTGGAGTGGGTCTAGGGTTTCTGGGATAATGGTGTTGATGTGAGCCATGACCAGCCTTTCAAAGCACTTCATGGCTACAGACGTGAGTGCTACGGGTCTGTAGTCATTTAGACAGGTCACCTTGGTGTTCTTGTTGTCTGTAGTTTATAACTGACCTGTTCATAGTTGAATACTTCCTGTAGTTATAACACACAGTGCGTTCGGAAAGTATTCAGACCCCTTCACTTTTTCCACATTTTGTTAAGTTACAGCCTTATTCTAAAATTGATTAAATTATTTTTTCCCCTCATCAATCTACACACAATACCCCATAATGACAAAGCTATAATATAACTGGCCTGTTCATAGTAGAACTCTGTCTGTAGCTGCAGGTTGTCTGTAGGATTGGTGCTGAGGTGAAACTGACGGTGAGTGACCTCTGGCAGGTGAAGCATCCCATCTAACACTCCCTCTGTAGACACGGGACCTCCTGCAACTGGGTCAGGGGGAGTGGGGGACAGGGAGGAGGACGGGGAGAGAGAGAACGAGAGAGAGAGAGAGAGAGGGGGGAGGGGAGAGGGAGGAAGAGAGAGAGGGGGGGGGGGGGGGGGGGAGGAAGAGAGAGAGAGAGGGGGGGAGGGGAGAGAGAGGAAGAGAGAGAGAGAGAGGGGGGAGGTGAGAGGGAGGAAGAGAGAGAGAGAGAGGGGGAGGGGGAGAGGGAGGAAGAGAGAGAGAGAGAGGGGGGGGGGAGAGGGAGGAAGAGAGAGAGAGAGAGGAGGAAGAGAGAGAGAGAGAGAGGGAGGGGGAGAGGGAGGAAGAGAGAGAGGAGAGAGAGAGGAGGGGGAGGGGAGGAGGGGAGGGGTAGAGAGAGGAAGAGAGAGAGAGAGGGGAGGGAGGAAGAGAGAGAGAGAGGGGGAGGGGAGAGGGAGGAAGGGAGAGAGAGAGGGGGAGAGAAAGCGAGAGGGGGGAGAGAGAGAAAGCGAGAGGGGGAGAGAGAGAGAGGGGGGAGAGGGGGAGAGAGAGAGAGAGGGGGAGAGAGAGAGAGGGGGGAGAGGGGGGGGGAGAGAGAGAGAGGGGGAGAGAGGGGGGGGAGAGAGAGAGAGGGGGAGAGGGGAGAGGGAGGAAGAGAGAGAGAGAGGGGGAGGGGAGAGAGGAGGAAGGGAGAGAGAGAGGGGGAGAGAAAAGCGAGAGGGGGAGAGAGAGAGAGGGGGGGAGAGAGGGGGGGAGAGAGAGAGAGGGGGAGAGGGGGGGGGGAGAGAGAGAGGGGGAGAGAGGGGGGAGAGAGAGAGAGGGGGAGAGGGGGGAAGAGAGAGTCACACACTATCCAAGGACTACAAATTGTGATTAGCTAACCGGCTAGTTAAATCTGGGACATTTATAGAATGTTCATCAATGTGTCCCCATGTCAAATAAACCTAAACACTAAAGTGCCTGAAGAGTCAGTACCCTTTGGAAGAAATGTCATACAGACAATATGATAGCACCTTTACCTTCAGCGTGCTCCAGCTCGTCATCAGAACTGTGACAACACAAACAAAAATAGAAATCAACGACGTTACCTTGGATCAAATATACAGAGCCTGTGACACAGCGCAGCGAATAAAGCAGTGTGTAGTTTGACAGTATGTCTGAGGGTCTTACTCTGGATGGAAGTAGATGTAGCACTGGTCACACACACGCACTTCCTTCTCCTCTTCAGTGCAGCCCTCTACCGCCATCTTGTGGCCGGAGCAGGCATGGCACACCAGACGACCACACCTCCTGCAGTGGTGACGCCTGTTGAACTGAGGAGGACAATAGGATATTTCACCCAACACAGATTAAGTCTATTCCGGTACTAAAAAAAGCCATTGAGTAGCCTTAATCTGTTCGCAGGAAAACCACGCCACCATTTTCTCTACGTAGGAGCCATTTAGTGTCTACCACTCACATTCATCAAGTGCCTTACTTCAACTGAGAGATTTAGCCATTCCACTCTATTATAAAAATAATATATATTTATCTATATATTTATATATATATATATATATATATATATATATGCCATTTAGCTGACGCTTTAATCCAAAGCGATTTATAGTCACGCATGCATACATTTGACATATGGGCGGTCCCGGGAATCGAACCCACTACCTTGGCGTTGCAAGCGTCACATTCTACCAACTGAGCTACAGGGGACCAGACTCGAGCCTTTCACAGGGGGTCTTATTCTCACCATGGTGAAGCGTTCTCGCTGGCAGACCATGCAGACATGCTGTTGAGTGTCTGGGACCCAGTCCTTACGAACCGGGGCTGCTGTCTGGGGGCTGGAACTGGGCTGGGGAGCGCTGGATTCTCCTGCTGGTCGACCCTCTGTCCAGGGAACTGCTGGAGGACGAGGTGTGCAAGGGGGTACTGCCTGGAGTTAGGAGACGGCACAACGTTACGTTAGCTTCACAATGTATTCTGTAAAATCGGATGTGCCGTACAGAGCATTATGGGTACTGTAGTACATCTTGACACAGTGACCACGTGCAATAAAACAAGATCAAACATTCGAAAGATTGCACAGACTAGAATAGAGTATAATAAACTAGAATAGAGTATAATAGACTAGAATAGAGTATAATAGACTAGAATAGAGTATAATTAGACTAGAATAGAGTATAATAGACTAGAATAGAGTATAATAGACTAGAATAGAGTATAATAGACTAGAATAGAGTATAATAAACTAGAATAGAGTATAATAAACTAGAATAGAGTATAATAGACTAGAATAGAGTATAATAAACTAGAATAGAGTATAATACACTAGAATAGAGTATAATAGACTAGAATAGAGTATAATAAACTAGAATAGAGTATAATAGACTAGAATAGAGTATAATAAACTAGAATAGAGTATAATAGACTAGAATATAGTATAATAGACTAGAATAGAGTATAAGACTAGAATAGAGTATAATAGACTAGAATAGAGTATAATAAACTAGAATAGAGTATAATAGACTAGAATAGAGTATAATAAACTAGAATAGAGTATAATAGACTAGAATAGACTAGAATAGAGTATAATTAGACTAGAATAGAGTATAATAGACTAGAATAGAGTATAATAGACTAGAATAGAGTATAATTAGACTAGAATAGAGTATAATAGACTAGAATAGAGTATAATAAACTAGAATAGAGTATAATAAACTAGAATAGAGTATAATAGACTAGAATAGAGTATAATAGACTAGAATAGAGTATAATAAACTAGAATAGAGTATAATAGACTAGAATAGACTAGAATAGAGTATAATTAGACTAGAATAGAGTATAATTAGACTAGAATAGAGTATAATAGACTAGAATAGAGTATAATAGACTAGAATAGAGTATAATAGACTAGAATAGAGTATAATAAACTAGAATAGAGTATAATAGACTAGAATAGAGTATAATAGACTAGAATAGAGTATAATAAACTAGAATAGAGTATAATAGACTAGAATAGACTAGAATAGAGTATAATTAGACTAGAATAGAGTATAATTAGACTAGAATAGAGTATAATAGAGTATAATAGAGTATAATAGACTAGAATAGAGTATAATTAGACTAGAATAGAGTATAATTAGACTAGAATAGAGTATAATAGACTAGAATAGAGTATAATAAACTAGAATAGAGTATAATAGACTAGAATAGAGTATAATAAACTAGAATATAATAGAGTATAATACACTAGAATAGAGTATAATAAACTAGAATAGAGTATAATAGACTAGAATAGAGTATAATAGACTAGAATAGAGTATAATAGACTAGAATATAGTATAATAGACTAGAATAGAGTATAATAAACTAGAATATAGTATAATAGACTAGAATAGAGTATAATTAGACTAGAATAGAGTATAATAGACTAGAATAGAGTATAATAAACTAGAATAGAGTATAATAAACTAGAATAGAGTATAATAGACTAGAATAGAGTATAATAGACTAGAATAGAGTATAATAGACTAGAATAGAGTATAATAGACTAGAATAGAGTATAATAAACTAGAATAGAGTATAATAGACTAGAATAGAGAGTAAATTAGACTAGAATAGAGTATAATTAGACTAGAATATAGTATAATTAGACTAGAATAGAGTATAATAGACTAGAATAGAGTATAATAAACTAGAATAGAGTATAATAGACTAGAATAGAGTATAATAGACTAGAATAGAGTATAATAGACTAGAATAGAGTATAATTAGACTAGAATAGAGTATAATAGACTAGAATAGAGTATAATAAACTAGAATAGAGTATAATAGACTAGAATAGAGTATAATAGACTAGAATAGAGTATAATAGACTAGAATAGAGTACAATAAACTAGAATAGAGTATAATAAACTAGAATAGAGTATAATAGACTAGAATAGAGTATAATAGACTAGAATAGAGTATAATAAACTAGAATAGAGTATAATAGACTAGAATAGAGTATAATAGACTAGAATAGAGTATAATAAACTAGAATAGAGTATAATAGACTAGAATAGAGTATAATAGACTAGAATAGAGTATAATAGACTAGAATAGAGTACAATAGACTAGAATAGAGTACAATAAACTAGAATAGAGTATAATAGACTAGAATAGAGTATAATAAACTAGAATAGAGTATAATAGACTAGAATAGAGTATAATAGACTAGAATAGAGTATAATAGACTAGAATAGAGTATAATAGACTAGAATAGACTAGAATAGAGTATAATAGACTAGAATAGAGTATAATAAACTAGAATAGAGTATAATAGACTAGAATAGAGTATAATAAACTAGAATAGAGTATAATAGACTAGAATAGAGTATAATAGACTAGAATAGAGTATAATAAACTAGAATATAATAGAGTATAATACACTAGAATAGAGTATAATAAACTAGAATAGCGTATACTAGACTAGAAAAAAGTATAATAAACTAGAATATAATAAGAGTATAATACACTAGAATAGAGTATAATAAACTAGAATAGCGTATACTAGACTAGAATAGAGTATAATAAACTAGAATAGCGTATACTAGACTAGAATAGAGTATAATAAACTAGAATAGAGTATAATAAACTAGAATAGAGTATAATAGACTAGAATAGAGTATAATAGACTAGAATAGAGTATAATAAACTAGAATAGAGTATAATAGACTAGAATAGAGTATAATTAGACTAGAATAGAGTATAATTAGACTAGAATAGAGTATAATAGACTAGAATAGAGTATAATAAACTAGAATAGAGTATAATAGACTAGAATAGAGTATAATAAACTAGAATAGAGTATAATAAACTAGAATAGAGTATAATAGACTAGAATAGAGTATAATAGACTAGAATAGAGTATAATAAACTAGAATATAATAGAGTATAATTAGACTAGAATAGAGTATAATTAGACTTAGACTAGAATAGAGTATAATAGACTAGAATAGAGTATAATAAACTAGAATAGAGTATAATAGACTAGAATAGAGTATAATAAACTAGAATAGAGTATAATAAACTAGAATAGAGTATAATTTAGACTAGAATAGAGTATAATTAGACTAGAATAGAGTATAAATAGACTAGAATAGAGTATAATAAACTAGAATAGAGTATAATAGACTAGAATAGAGTATAATAAACTAGAATATAATAGAGTATAATACACTAGAATAGAGTATAATAAACTAGAATAGCGTATACTAGACTAGAATAGAGTATAATAAACTAGAATATAATAGAGTATAATACACTAGAATAGAGTATAATAAACTAGAATAGCGTATACTAGACTAGAATATAGTATAATAGACTAGAATAGAGTATAATAAACTAGAATAGAGTATAATAAACTAGAATAGAGTATAATAGACTAGAATAGAGTATAATAGACTAGAATAGAGTATAATAAACTAGAATAGAGTATAATAGACTAGAATAGAGTATAATTAGACTAGAATAGAGTATAATTAGACTAGAATAGAGTATAATTAGACTAGAATAGAGTATAATAGACTAGAATAGAGTATAATAAACTAGAATAGAGTATAATAGACTAGAATAGAGTATAATAAACTAGAATAGAGTATAATAAACTAGAATAGAGTATAATAGACTAGAATAGAGTATAATAGACTAGAATAGAGTATAATAAACTAGAATATAATAGAGTATAATACACTAGAATAGAGTATAATAAACTAGAATAGCGTATACTAGACTAGAATAGAGTATAATTAGACTAGAATAGAGTATAATAGACTAGAATAGAGTATAATAGACTAGAATAGCGTATACTAGACTAGAATAGAGTATAATAAACTAGAATAGAGTATAATTAGACTAGAATAGAGTATAATAAACTAGAATAGAGTATAATAGACTAGAATAGAGTATAATAGACTAGAATAGACTAGAATAGAGTATAATAGACTAGAATAGAGTATAATAAACTAGAATAGAGTATAATAGACTAGAATAGAGTATAATTAGACTAGAATAGAGTATAATAAACTAGAATAGAGTATAATAAACTAGAATAGAGTATAATAGACTAGAATAGAGTATAATAGACTAGAATAGAGTATAATAGACTAGAATAGAGTATAATAGACTAGAATAGAGTATAATTAGACTAGAATAGAGTATAATAGACTAGAATAGAGTATAATAAACTAGAATAGAGTATAATAAACTAGAATAGAGTATAATAGACTAGAATAGAGTATAATAGACTAGAATAGAGTATAATACACTAGAATAGAGTATAATAGACTAGAATAGAGTATAATAAACTAGAATAGAGTATAATAGACTAGAATAGAGTATAATAAACTAGAATAGAGTATAATAGACTACAATAGAGTATAATAGACTAGAATAGAGTATAATAGACTAGAATATAGTATAATAGACTAGAATAGAGTATAATAAACTAGAATAGAGTATAATAGACTAGAATAGAGTATAATTAGACTAGAATAGAGTATAATAGACTAGAATATAGTATAATAAACTAGAATAGAGTATAATAGACTAGAATAGAGTATAATAGACTAGAATAGAGTATAATAGACTAGAATATAGTATAATAAACTAGAATAGAGTATAATTAGACTAGAATAGAGTATAATTAGACTAGAATAGAGTATAATAGACTAGAATAGAGTATAATAAACTAGAATAGAGTATAATAGTCTAGAATAGAGTATAATAGACTAGAATAGAGTATAATAAACTAGAATAGAGTATAATAGACTAGAATAGAGTATAATTAGACTAGAATATAGTATAATTAGACTAGAATAGAGTATAATAGACTAGAATAGAGTATAATAGACTAGAATAGAGTACAATAAACTAGAATAGAGTACAATAAACTAGAATAGAGTATAATAGACTAGAATAGAGTATAATAAACTAGAATAGAGTATAATAGACTAGAATAGAGTATAATAAACTAGAATAGAGTATAATAGACTAGAATAGAGTATAATAAACTAGAATAGAGTATAATAGACTAGAATAGAGTATAATAGACTAGAATAGAGTACAATAAACTAGAATAGAGTATAATAAACTAGAATAGAGTATAATAGACTAGAATAGAGTATAATAAACTAGAATAGAGTATAATAGACTAGAATAGAGTATAATAGACTAGAATAGAGTATAATAGACTAGAATAGAGTATAATAAACTAGAATAGAGTATAATAGACTAGAATAGAGTATAATAGACTAGAATAGAGTATAATAGACTAGAATAGAGTATAATAGACTAGAATAGAGTATAATAATAGACTAGAAATAGAGTATAATAGACTAGAATAGAGTATAATTAGACTAGAATAGAGTATAATTAGACTAGAATAGAGTATAATTAGACTAGAATAGAGTATAATAGACTAGAATAGAGTATAATAAACTAGAATAGAGTATAATAGACTAGAATAGAGTATAATAGACTAGAATAGAGTATAATAGACTAGAATAGAGTATAATAAACTAGAATAGAGTATAATAGACTAGAATAGACTAGAATAGAGTATAATTAGACTAGAATAGAGTATAATTAGACTAGAATAGAGTATAATAGACTAGAATAGAGTATAATAGACTAGAATAGAGTATAATAGACTAGAATAGAGTATAATAGACTAGAATAGAGTATAATTAGACTAGAATAGAGTATAATAGACTAGAATAGAGTATAATAGACTAGAATAGAGTATAATAGACTAGAATAGAGTATAATAGACTAGAATAGAGTATAATAGACTAGAATAGAGTATAATAAACTAGAATAGAGTATAATAGACTAGAATAGAGTATAATTAGACTAGAATAGAGTATAATTAGACTAGAATAGAGTATAATAGACTAGAATAGAGTATAATAAACTAGAATAGAGTATAAATAGACTAGAATAGAGTATAATAGACTAGAATAGAGTATAATAAACTAGAATAGAGTATAATAGACTAGAATAGACTAGAATAGAGTATAATAGACTAGAATAGAGTATAATTAGACTAGAATAGAGTATAATAGACTAGAATAGAGTATAAATAGACTAGAATAGAGTATAATTAGACTAGAATAGAGTATAATTAGACTAGAATAGAGTATAATAGACTAGAATAGAGTATAATAAAAACTAGAATAGAGTATAATAGACTAGAATAGAGTATAATAGACTAGAATAGAGTATAATAGACTAGAATAGAGTACAATAAACTAGAATAGAGTATAATAAACTAGAATAGAGTATAATAGACTAGAATAGAGTATAATAGACTAGAATAGAGTATAATAAACTAGAATAGAGTATAATAGACTAGAATAGAGTATAATAGACTAGAATAGAGTATAATAAACTAGAATAGAGTATAATAGACTAGAATAGAGTATAATAAACTAGAATAGAGTATAAGACTAGAATAGAGTATAATAGACTAGAATAGAGTACAATAAACTAGAATAGAGTATAATAAACTAGAATAGAGTATAATAGACTAGAATAGAGTATAATAAACTAGAATAGAGTATAATAGACTAGAATAGAGTATAATAGACTAGAATAGAGTATAATAGACTAGAATAGACTAGAATAGAGTATAATAGACTAGAATAGAGTATAATAGACTAGAATAGAGTATAATAGACTAGAATAGAGTATAATAGACTAGAATAGAGTATAATAAACTAGAATAGAGTATAATAGACTAGAATAGAGTATAATAGACTAGAATAGAGTATAATAGACTAGAATAGAGTATAATAGACTAGAATAGAGTACAATAAAACTAGAATAGAGTATAATAAACTAGAATAGAGTATAATAGACTAGAATAGAGTATAATAGACTAGAGAATAGAGTATAATAAACTAGAATAGAGTATAATAGACTAGAATAGAGTATAATAGACTAGAATAGAGTATAATAAACTAGAATAGAGTATAATAGACTAGAATAGAGTATAATAAACTAGAATAGAGTATAATAGACTAGAATAGAGTATAATAGACTAGAATAGAGTATAATAGACTAGAATAGAGTATAATAAACTAGAATAGAGTATAATAAACTAGAATAGAGTATAATAGACTAGAATAGAGTATAATTAGACTAGAATAGAGTATAATTAGACTAGAAATAGAGTATAATTAGACTAGAATAGAGTATAATAGACTAGAATAGAGTATAATAAACTAGAATAGAGTATAATAGACTAGAATAGAGTATAATAAACTAGAATAGAGTATAATAAACTAGAATAGAGTATAATAGACTAGAATAGAGTATAATAGACTAGAATAGAGTATAATAAACTAGAATAGAGTATAATAGACTAGAATAGAGTATAATAGACTAGAATAGAGTATAATTAGACTAGAATAGAGTATAATTAGACTAGAATAGAGTATAATAGACTAGAATAGAGTATAATAAACTAGAATAGAGTATAATAGACTAGAATAGAGTATAATAAACTAGAATAATATAATAGAGTATAATACACTAGAATAGAGTATAATAAACTAGAATAGCGTATAATAGACTAGAATAGAGTATAATAAACTAGAATATAATAGAGTATAATACACTAGAATAGAGTATAATAAACTAGAATAGCGTATACTAGACTAGAATAGAGTATAATACACTAGAATAGAGTATAATAGACTAGAATAGAGTATAATAGACTAGAATAGAGTATAATAAACTAGAATAGAGTATAATAGACTAGAATAGAGTATAATTAGACTAGAATATAGTATAATAAACTAGAATAGAGTATAATAGACTAGAATAGAGTATAATTAGACTAGAATAGAGTATAATTAGACTAGAATAGAGTATAATAGACTAGAATAGAGTATAATAAACTAGAATAGAGTATAATAGACTAGAATAGAGTATAATAGACTAGAATAGAGTATAATAAACTAGAATATAATAGAGTATAATTAGACTAGAATAGAGTATAATTAGACTAGAATAGAGTATAATAGACTAGAATAGAGTATAATAAACTAGAATAGAGTATAATAGACTAGAATAGAGTATAATAAACTAGAATAGAGTATAATAAACTAGAATAGAGTATAATTAGACTAGAATAGAGTATAATTAGCCTAGAATAGAGTATAATAGACTAGAATAGAGTATAATAGACTAGAATAGAGTATAATAAACTAGAATAGAGTATAATAGACTAGAATAGAGTATAATAAACTAGAATATATAATAGAGTATAATACACTAGAATAGAGTATAATAAACTAGAATAGAGTATACTAGACTAGAATAGAGTATAATAAACTAGAATATAATAGAGTATAATACACTAGAATAGAGTATAATAAACTAGAATAGCGTATACTAGACTAGAATAGAGTATAATAGACTAGAATAGAGTATAATAAACTAGAATAGAGTATAATAAACTAGAATAGAGTATAATAGACTAGAATAGAGTATAATAAACTAGAATAGAGTATAATAAACTAGAATAGAGTATAATAGACTAGAATAGAGTATAATTAGACTAGAATAGAGTATAATTAGACTAGAATAGAGTATAATAGACTAGAATAGAGTATAATAAACTAGAATATAATAGAGTATAATACACTAGAATAGAGTATAATAAACTAGAATAGCGTATACTAGACTAGAATAGAGTATAATTAGACTAGAATAGAGTATAATTAGACTAGAATAGAGTATAATAGACTAGAATAGAGTATAATAGACTAGAATAGCGTATACTAGACTAGAATAGAGTATAATAAACTAGAATAGAGTATAATAAACTAGAATAGAGTATAATAGACTAGAATAGAGTATAATAGACTAGAATAGACTAGAATAGAGTATAATAGACTAGAATAGAGTATAATAAACTAGAATAGAGTATAATAGACTAGAATAGAGTATAATTAGACTAGAATAGAGTATAATTAGACTAGAATAGAGTATAATTAGACTAGAATAGAGTATAATAGACTAGAATAGAGTATAATAAACTAGAATAGAGTATGATAGACTAGAATATAGTATAATAGACTAGAATAGAGTATAATAGACTAGAATAGAGTATAATTAGACTAGAATAGAGTATAATAGACTAGAATAGAGTATAATAAACTAGAATAGAGTATAATAGACTAGAATAGAGTATAATAAACTAGAATAGAGTATAATAAACTAGAATAGAGTATAATAGACTAGAATAGAGTATAATAGACTAGAATAGAGTATAATAAACTAGAATATAATAGAGTATAATACACTAGAATAGAGTAATAAACTAGAATAGCGTTATACTAGACTAGAATAGAGTATAATAGACTAGAATAGAGTATAATAAACTAGAATAGAGTATAATAGACTAGAATAGAGTATAATAAACTAGAATAGAGTATAATAGACTAGAATAGAGTATAATTAGACTAGAATATAGTATAATAAACTAGAATAGAGTATAATAGACTAGAATAGAGTATAATTAGACTAGAATATAGTATAATTAGACTAGAATAGAGTATAATAGACTAGAATAGAGTATAATAAACTAGAATAGAGTATAATAGACTAGAATAGAGTATAATAGACTAGAATAGAGTATAATAAACTAGAATATAATAGAGTATAATTAGACTAGAATAGAGTATAATTAGACTAGAATAGAGTATAATAGACTAGAATAGAGTATAATAAACTAGAATAGAGTATAATAGACTAGAATAGAGTATAATAAACTAGAATAGAGTATAATAAACTAGAATAGAGTATAATTAGACTAGAATAGAGTATAATTAGCCTAGAATAGAGTATAATAGACTAGAATAGAGTATAATAAACTAGAATAGAGTATAATAGACTAGAATAGAGTATAATAAACTAGAATATAATAGAGTATAATACACTAGAATAGAGTATAATAAACTAGAATAGCGTATACTAGACTAGAATAGAGTATAATAAACTAGAATATAATAGAGTATAATACACTAGAATAGAGTATAATAAACTAGAATAGCGTATACTAGACTAGAATAGAGTATAATAGACTAGAATAGAGTATAATAAACTAGAATAGAGTATAATAAACTAGAATAGAGTATAATAGACTAGAATAGAGTATAATAAACTAGAATAGAGTATAATAAACTAGAATAGAGTATAATAGACTAGAATAGAGTATAATTAGACTAGAATAGAGTATAATTAGACTAGAATAGAGTATAATAGACTAGAATAGAGTATAATAAACTAGAATATAATAGAGTATAATACACTAGAATAGAGTATAATAAACTAGAATAGCGTATACTAGACTAGAATAGAGTATAATTAGACTAGAATAGAGTATAATTAGACTAGAATAGAGTATAATAGACTAGAATAGAGTATAATAGACTAGAATAGCGTTATACTAGACTAGAATAGAGTATAATAAACTAGAATAGAGTATAATAAACTAGAATAGAGTATAATAGACTAGAATAGAGTATAATAGACTAGAATAGACTAGAATAGAGTATAATAGACTAGAATAGAGTATAATAAACTAGAATAGAGTATAATAAACTAGAATAGAGTATAATTAGACTAGAATAGAGTATAATTAGACTAGAATAGAGTATAATTAGACTAGAATAGAGTATAATAGACTAGAATAGAGTATAATAAACTAGAATAGAGTATGATAGACTAGAATAGAGTATAATAGACTAGAATAGAGTATAATTAGACTAGAATAGAGTATAATTAGACTAGAATAGAGTATAATAGACTAGAATAGAGTATAATAAACTAGAATAGAGTATAATAAACTAGAATAGAGTATAATAGACTAGAATAGAGTATAATAGACTAGAATAGAGTATAATAAACTAGAATAGCGTATACTAGACTAGAATAGAGTATAATAGACTAGAATAGAGTATAATAAACTAGAATAGAGTATAATAGACTAGAATAGAGTATAATAGACTAGAATAGAGTATAATAGAATATAATGATCTCTGACCTGCAGTAAGTGGAGGTGTCTCCATCCTAGAGGGGGTAGATGGACAGCTGTCCTGGGCTGGACACTGGTCATCCTGGAGACTGATCACAGAATCTGGGGACAGAGAGAGAGAGAGAGAGAGGTTTAAGTTTTAACGTTGTATATTTTGCAAAAAAAAGTTCTTCAAATTCAGATCAAAAATGATCTCAAAAATCAAAGGTGATAAAGTGTCAAAAGTACATATATCTAATAGTCCAAACGTGTGAATTCAGTGTTGGGGAACGTTACTTTCAAAAGTAACACGTTACATTACTTTTGCGTTAACAAAAACAGAAAACCCTCTGAAGATACCTTGGGCGTGTTGGTCATTAGAATGGCTTGCATAGCCTAATCTATACCTCCCTAATCTATACCTCCCTAATCTATACCTCCCTAATCTATACCTCCCTAATCTATACCTCCCTAATCTATACCTCCCTAATCTATAACTCCCTAATCTATAACTCCCTAATCTATAACTCTGGGCTATACCAACTCAAGTAATAATGATGCAATATCTCCCTTACAATACTTAAAATAAATGATATTATTGAATGATTTACACATAAGTATTCACCCCCCTTGGATTTGTTCACTTTTTATTGTGTTACAAAGTGGGATTAAAATTGATTTAACTGTCATTTATTATTTTAAATGATCTACAGGGAATTTTTTTGAGTCAATACATGTTAGAATCACCTTTGGTAGCCATTACAGCTGTGAGTCTTTCTGGGTAAGTCTCTAAGAGCTTTGCACACCTGGATTGTCCAATATTTGACCATTATTCTTTTCAAAATGTTTCAAGCTCTGTCAAGGTGTTGGTGATGATAGCTAGACAGCAATTTTCAAGTCTTGCCATAGATTTCCAAGTAGATTTAATCAAAACTGTAACTCGGCCACTCAGGAACATTCACTGACTTCTTGGTAAGCAACTCCAGTGGAGATTTGGCCTTTTGTTGTAGGTTATTGTCCTGCTGAAAGGGAATTCCTCTCCCAGTGTCTGGTGTGAAGCAGACTGAAGCAGGTTTTCCTCTAGGATTTTGCCTGTGCTTAGCTCCATCTAATTTATAATTATCCTGAAAAACTCCCCAGACTTTGCTGATGTCAAGCATTCCATGATGCAGCCACCACCATGCTTGAAAATAAGGAGGAAGTTACTCAGTGATGTGTTGTATTTGCCCCAAACATAAGGCTTTGCATTCAAGTTTATTTTATTTTATTTATTTAACCTTTAGGTAACTAGGCAAGTCAGTTAAGAACAAATTGACTGCCTACTTGTAAAGCCCCCCCGGCCAGTGGGCCTCCCGAGTGGCACTGCATCGCAGTTCGAGTCCAGGCTCTGTCGTAGCCGGCCGCGACCGGGAGACCCATGGGGCGGCGCACAATTGGCCCAGCGTCATCCAGGTTAGGGGAGGGAATGGCCGGCGGGGATGTTCTTGTCCCATCGCGCACTAGCGACTCCTGTGGCGGGCCGGGTGTACAGTGTTTCCTCCGACACATTGGTGCCGCTGGCTTCCGGGTTAAGCGGGCACTGTGTCAAGAAGCAGCGCAGCTCGGTTGGGTCGTGTTTCGGAGGACGCACGGCTCTCGACCTTCGCCGCCTCTCCCGAGTCCGTACGGGGGTTGCAGCAATGTGACAAGACTGTAACTACCAATTGGATTCCACGAAATGGGGGTAAAAGATAAAAAAAAAAAAAAAAAAAAAAAAAAAAAAAAAAAGCCCCCCCCCAGCCAAACCCTCCCGTAACCCGGACGACGCTGGGCCAATTGTGCGCCGCCCTATGGGACTCTCGATCACGGCCGGTTGAACCCGGGTCTGTAGTGAAGCCTACTAGCACTGCGATGCGCTGCCTTAGACCGCCCGCCCCACCCGGGAGCCATCATATAAGTTTGCATTCAAGCCGTGTGTTTTTTTGCAGTATTATTGTAGCGCCTTGTTGCATACAGGACGCATGTTCTGGAATATTCTGTACATTTTGTATTCTCCTTTTCCCTCTGTCATTTAGGTCATTATTGTAGAGTCACTACAATGTTGTTGATCCATCCTCAGTTTCTCCCATCAGCCATTGAACTCTAACGGTTTTAAAATCACCAATGGCCTCATGGTGACATCCCAGAGCAGTTTCCTTCCTGCCCTGCATCTCAGTTCAGAAGGACGACTGTATCTTTGATGTGTCTGGGTGGTTTAATACATCACCCACAGCATCATTATTAACCGTGCTTGACCATGCTTAAAGAGATATTCAATGTCTGTTATTGTTACCCATCTACCAATCACAGCCCTTCTTCACGAGGCTTACAAAAAGCTCCCTGGTCTATGTAGTTGAATCTGTGCTTGATGTCCAATACTTAACTGAGGGACCTTACAGATGTATGTATCGGGGTCAATACGTATGAAACAACTATATTTTAGTTATTAAATTTTTATTAATTAGTAAAAAATTTGCCGAATTTTCTTTTCACTTTGACATTATGGAGTATTTTGTGTAGATCAATGACAAAAAAAAACAAATAAAAAAATCTATTTCAATCACACTTTGTAACAACAAAAATTTGAACAAATTCAACGAGGTGAATACTTCTGATACCCCTTGTATAAAACCAACTAGGCTCTTTAATAGGTGAGCTCAAATACAAGGACAACTGTTACGAACTGGGCGGAGAGATTCTACGTCAAACGATACTATCACCTTGTCTAATTGACCTTTCCTTTATATTAAATGGTGAAAACGGAGCTGGAGTAATGTCAACTCTTAACAACTGAGACAAACTTGATCACCTGCTTTATTACCAGACAATAAAACAGGGCACTAGACTGAACCCGATGAAAATCCTGCAAGTAGCGTCAGTCAAGATTCAAGGTAACATCTGTCCTGTTCTTCTACCAATTCAAAGTAACGCGAATACTTCCACGATATTGTCGCTGCCATCTTGCTAGCTACCATGTTGACTACCCGCCACAACGTTCGTGCAGAAACAGGAAGAGCGCGACAAGAGTAGCCTAGGGATTTTCATTTTTTATTTTTGCGCCAACAAAGGAAAAAAGGGAAATAATATTGTAAAATTAACTAAGTAACTGATTAATTAAATTGAAAAACTAAAAACGCGTTAGGTTACTCGTTACCACAAAAAAAAGTAATCGGAGTACTTGTTAACGAGTTAACCCCAACACTGTGTGATAGAGCAAGGTAGTGTTGAGACAAAGGAAAATGTACTTTACTTAATAATATTGGATATTTATATAAAGCCTTTATATAAAACCAACCAAAGGTACTCAAAGCACTTCACATAGTAAGAAGGGAATTTCACTTCATCCACCACCAATGAGCAGCAGCACCCACTTGGATGACGCACGGCAGAACCGTTTCTGTACCAGAACGTTTACCACGCATCACCACAACTCAAAAGCCACAATTTGAGAGATTGGACAATCACGTAGCCATAGTACAATTTGACTTACAATATGACTGGTTGTGTAGACCGCTGACTGCCTCTGAGGAGACAGGGAGAGACATCCATAGAACAAACGTGCGCATAAAAAAAGAAAAAAAAAGTGACACAACACCCTTTTCCCATTCTCGTGTCGACCTGAACCGTACTCT
>CM072240.1:47416947-47611947 GCA_036851935.1 Coregonus suidteri | reverse complement strand
TTTCAGTTACTGGTCCAACGCTCTTAACCGCTAGGCTACCTATCAACACTAGAGCTCACAGATACAATAAAGGTAATTGAATCTGCTGACCTTGGATCCCAGGTGAAGGTCGTTGATGTGGCGTCGGCGGGCGGGGGACACTTGGCTCTGGAAGTGCAGAGTGAGGTAGTTAGCCAGGAAGTGGCAGGCAGCCAATCCGGGCCGGCGGTCCAGAGCGCGCTCACACACCTCCAGACCCAAAGTTAAGTCTGATAGGCCCTCCAGCAGCTGCACCAATCACAGTGAAGAGAGTCAATGAGACACAAAGTCTATGACATAGACAGATGGGCCACATCTCAATAGTATGAACAACCAGACAGATGGGCCACATCTCAATAGTATGAACAACCAGACAGATGGGCCACATCTCAATAGTAGAAACAGAGGAGAGGAAGGAGAAGAAACGGAGGAGAGGAAGGAGAAGAAACGGAGGAGAGGAAGGAGAAGAAACGGAGGAGAGGAAGGAGAAGAAACGGAGGAGAGGAAGGAGAAGAAACGGAGGAGAGGAAGGAGAAGAAACGGAGGAGAGGAAGGAGAAGAAACGGAGGAGAGGAAGGAGAAGAAACGGAGGAGAGGAAGGAGAAGAAACGGAGGAGAGGAAGGAGAAGAAACGGAGGAGAGGAAGGAGAAGAAACGGAGGAGAGGAAGGAGAAGAAACGGAAGAGTAGAAACGACTGAGAGCGAAGGAGAAGAAACGGAGGAGAGGAAGGAGAAGAAACGGAGGAGAGGAAGGAGTAGAAACGGAGGAGAGGAAGGAGAAGAAACGGAGGAGAGGAAGGAGAAGAAACGGAGGAGAGGAAGGAGAAGATACGGAGGAAGCCAGTTTAGACTGATTGCGATGCAGATGAAAGCCCACCTGGAAAGCGTTGTCAGTCTGTCCCTTCTCCAGCAGGTGCAGCAGGTGTTCAGTCTGCAGCTGTAGTCTGAGGTGGTCTGAGACAGAGTACAGCACCACCCACTCTGCACATAGAGAAAACTCCTGCCAGAGAGATGATGAGGGGACACATCAATGACAGCAAGGGAAGCATCTTCTGATCCTTTTAATCCTTCCTGTCTATGGTGTTCTATATCTTAGACTACGGTCAGCGCTTCCTGCCTATGGGGTTCTACATCTTAGACTACGGTCAGCGCTTCCTGCCTATGGGGTTCTACATCTTAGACTACGGTCAGCGCTTCCTGTCTATGGGGTTCTACATCTTAGACTACGGTCAGCGCTTCCTGTCTATGGGGTTCTACATCTTAGACTACGGTCAGCGCTTCCTGTCTATGGGGTGCTATATCTTAGACTACGGTCAGCACTTCCTGTCTATGGGGTTCTACATCTTAGACTACGGTCAGCGCTTCCTGTCTATGGGGTTATATCTACATCTTAGACTACGGTCAGCGCTTCCTGTCTATGGGGTGCTATATCTTAGACTACGGTCAGCGCTTCCTGTCTATGGGGTTCTACATCTTAGACTACGGTCAGCGCTTCCTGTCTATGGGGTTCTATATCTTAGACTACAGTCAGCGCTTCCTGCCAAGTTTGGGAAGGCACAAGGTGATGGAGTGGATTTTTACATTCCAGTCCAGAGGTATTCCGTCCGCTATTTATTCTCATCTTCCAATGGTTAAAGCAGAAAGATCTTTCTATGGTTAAAGCAGAAAGATCTTTCTATGGTTAAAGCATGGGTAAATGATTTGGCTGTCGATGACGAGGATATTGGTTGGGAGAATGTCTGGGAGAATATATTTCACTCAAAGAACCCAAACCATCAGTTAATTAATTTTAAACTGTGCCATAGATCGTAGTGGACACCACTTGTAAGATTCCATGCAAAACAGGCTCAAAGCCCATACTGTGACCTATGTAATGATATGGGATTGTCCTGAGGTTGATGAGTTTGCTGTTGCTTAACGATGAAACAGGTGTGCAGCTGAATGAGAAACAGCGAAACGTTTGGCTGGCTGGGTTGACTGCTGCCCCAAAAAACGTGCTGTTCAGCGCTGGTTGCCACCACATGACCTTCACATAAGGAAATGGCTAGCATACTTTCAGGACGTAATGATGCGTGTTATCCACTGCCCATATGGATAAAGCCCAGTCCTAGCACTCTGGGAACATGGAACGCAGCCGCCTCAGAAATCTCTAAACTGTTGGATGTGATGTAAAATGCTTACTTGGTGTTTTGATGTGTATATTCTAGTGTAGTGCGTGATGTTTATTTTAATTTGATATAGTGGTGGTGGCTGGGGGGGGAGTGTGACCTCTATATTGGTGGATGGTAGAGCCACTGTGACCTCTATAGACAATGGTTGGTCAAAAAATACCAAAGGTGACCTCTATAGTGGTGGCTGGTCTTCACACCACTGTGACCTCTATAGTGGTGGCTGGTCTTTTCACACCACTGTGACCTCTATAGTGGTGGCTGGTCTTCACACCACTGTGACCTCTATAGTGGAGGTGGCTGGTCTTTCACACCACTGTGACCTCTATATATGGTGGCTGGTCTTCACACCACTGTGACCTCTATAGTGGTGAGCTGGTCTTCAAGAAGACACTGTGACCTCTATATGGTGGCTGGTCTTCACACCAAAATGTGACCTCTATAGTGGTGGTGGTGGTCTTCACACCACTGTGGACCTCTATAGTGGTGGTGGCTGGTCTTCACACCACTGTGACCTCTATAGTGGTGGCTGGTCTTCACACCACTGTGACCTCTATAGTGGTGGCTGGTCTTCACACCACTGTGACCTCTATAGTGGTGGCTGGTCTTCACACCACTGTGACCTCTATAGTGGTGGCTGGTCTTCACACCACTGTGACCTCTATAGTGTGGTGGCTGGTCTTCACACCACTGTGACCTCTATAGTGGTGGTGGCTGGTCTTCACACCACTGTGACCTCTATGGTGGTGGCTGGTCTTCACACCACTGTGACCTCTATAGTGGTGGCTGGTCTTCACACCACTGTGACCTCTATAGTGGTGGTGGCTGGTCTTCACACCACTGTGACCTCTATAGTGGTGGCTGGTCTACACACCACTGTGACCTCTATCACACCACTGTGACCTCTATAGTGGTGGTGGCTGGTCTTCACACCACTGTGACCTCTATAGTGGTGGTGGCTGGTCTTCACACCACTGTGACCTCTATAGTGGTGGTGGCTGGTCTTCACACCACTGTGACCTCTATAGTGGTGGTGGCTGGTCTTCACACCACTGTGACCTCTATAGTGGTGGTGGCTGGTCTTCACACCACTGTGACCTCTATAGTGGTGGTGGCTGGTCTTCACACCACTGTGACCTCTATAGTGGTGGTGGCTGGTCTTCACACCACTGTGACCTCTATAGTGGTGGCTGGTCTTCACACCACTGTGACCTCTATAGTGGTGGCTGGTCTTCACACCACTGTGACCTCTATAGTGGTGGTGGCTGGTCTTCACACCACTGTGACCTCTATAGTGGTGGCTGGTCTTCACACCACTGTGACCTCTATAGTGGTGGTGGCTGGTCTTCACACCACTGTGACCTCTATAGTGGTGGTGGCTGGTCTTCACACCACTGTGACCTCTATAGTGGTGGCTGGTCTTCACACCACTGTGACCTCTATAGTGGTGGTGGCTGGTCTTCACACCACTGTGACCTCTATAGTGGTGGCTGGTCTTCACACCACTGTGACCTCTATAGTGGTGGTGGCTGGTCTTCACACCACTGTGACCTCTATAGTGGTGTTGCTGGTCTTTCACACCACTGTGACCTCTATAGTGGTGGCTGGTCTTCACACCACTGTGACCTCTATGGTGGTGGCTGGTCTTCACACCACTGTGACCTCTATGGTGGTGTTGACTGGTCTTCACACCACTGTGACCTCTATAGTGGTGGCTGGTCTTCACACACCACTTCTATAGTGGTGGTGGCTTGGTCTGTCACACACTGACCTCTATAGTGGTGGCTTGGTCTTCACACCACTTGACCTCTATAGTGGTGGCTGGTCTTCACACCACTGTGACCTCTATGGTGGTGGCTGGTCTTCACACCACTGTGACCTCTATGGTGGTGTTGACTGGTCTTCGTTGACTCTACGTAGGCTTAAACATTGGCATACAAGGATCTATAAAGCCATTTTGGGAAAACTGCCACTTTATCTCTATTGTTCTTTGATAAGGTTAGAAAATAAATAAGAGTTATGGTCCTACTTACTTTTAACGGTTGCTAAAATCAGAACGGATCATTGGCAAATAGTGTGGGTTCAGTTACTCAGCTCTTTGGTCTAACTGAAAGTCTCTCCAGAAGAGCTTGCTAAATCCAGGATATGTCTGTAAGTTGTTGATACAGTATGTTTGATATTTGTCTCAAACATTGTTCACCCCTGCTGCTGTCTTGGTTGGACCAAGTCTCTCTTGAAAAATAGATAACCTGGATATTAGATATACCATTCATAACACAGTGCTGACACTCACCCTGGCTTCCAACATCCTAGAAAACATGGACTCAGGGTCTCTCCTAGACTCTGTCCTCAGCTCCTGCCAGGTCACCCACGGCAACGCAGGCTGCAGGTTCAACATCTAGGATGACCCAGAAAAAAAAGTTATGTTAATGTTTTGAACAGTTAATGTTTTTTTTTTTAAGGAGTGAGGCAGTCCCACTCCTTGCATATATATATATTTTTTCGTGGATAGACACCGTGAGAGAAAGACAGGAAATATGGCAGAAAAGTTTGTGCCAGAAGGGTGTGGGGTGGAATCTAAACTCCTGCTGGCATGGTATATGTGTGCGCTGATGACAGTCTGCACTTTAACCTCATAGTCATTGTATCATTTCAAATCCAAAGTGCTGGAGTACAGAGCCAAAACAACAACAAGTGTGTCACTGTCCCAATACTTTGGAGCTCGCTGTACTGGATGCCCAGGGCAGGGCCAACACAGATGGTAATTTTACATGAAGTAAAATTGTGTGCCTTTCTTCAGCTCTTTACCAATGATTTTTTGGGAAGTGGAAGAAGTGTTCAGATTTCAGATTTAAATAGCAGAGAAGTAGACAAAGATTTCCTACGCTCTAAGAAAGTGGTCAAAAAACGGGAGTTGTTACATTTTTCCCCAGATGAAAATGTAGTTGATGCGGTTACTAAAACAGCTGCACCTCTAGATTGGTAGAAGAAATTGTTCTGATTTAAGATTTGAATAGCAGAGAAGTAGACCAACATTTCATACCCTAAGTTGTTGTGAAAAAAATTAAAATGTAAGTAGCTGATTTGTGTCAAAAAGTTGCATTGTTGCATGTCGTGGTGTCACAATGGAACCTTTAAAATGTTGAAGAAATCCCCTGAAAGTGGATGATGTTGGAATAAGTTTATTAGTTTCAAACAGTTGTATGGAAGCAACTTCATCCAAACCAGTCTGCACGTTTTAGTTCAAATTGCTTTTTTTTTTTTTTTTATAGCTTAAAACGGTGCAAGAGGAGTAGCGTTGTAAACTATAATAATAACTAGATGGCATTTTCACATTAAGTAAAATTGTGGGACTTGCTTTAGCTCTTTACAAAATTATTTTTGTGGTAGCGGAAGAAGTGTTCTGATTTTAGATTTGAAAAAGCAGTAGAATAAGACTTCATACACACAAAGTTTTTGTCCAATTTGTTGGGAAAGTGGTCAAATGTTCTGTTGTTTTTAAAGGGATACTTCAGGATTTTGGCAATAAAGCTCTTTATCTACTTCCCCAGAGTCAGATGGACTCGTGGATACCATTTTTATGTCTCTGCGTGCAGTTTGAAGTTCATTGCCAAATATTTGGGGAGTTTCTCCCATTCTTCTCTGCAGATCCTCTCAAGCTCTGTCAGGTTGGATGGGGAGCGTTGCTGCACACCTATTTTCAGGTGTGCAGCAATGTTTGATCGGGTTCAAGTCCGGGCTCTGGCTGGGCCACTCAAGGACATTCAGAGACTTGTCCCGAAGCCACTCCTGCATTGTCTTGGCTGTGTGCTTAGGGTCGTTGTCCTGATGGAAGGTGAACCTTAGCCCCAGTCTGAGGTCCTGAGCGCTCTGGAGCAGGTTTTCATCAAGGATCTCTCTGTACTTTGCTCCGTTCATCTTGCCCTCGACCCGGACTAGTTTCCCAGTACCTGCCGCTGAAAAACATCCCCACAGCATGATGCTGCCACCACCATGCTTCACCGTAGGGATGGTGCCAGGTTTCCTTCAGACGTGACGCTTGGCATTCAGGCCAAAGAGTTCAATCTTGGTTCCATCAGACCAGAGAATCTTGTTTCTCATGGTCTGAGAGTCCTTTAGGTGCCTTTTGGCAAAGTCCAAGTGGGCTGTCATGTGCCTTTTACTGAGGAGTGGCTTCCATCTGGCCACTCTAGCATAATGGCCTAATTGGTGGAGTGCTGCATAGATGGTTGTCCTTCTGGAAGGTTCACAGATTAACTCTAGAGCTCTGTCAGAGTGACCATCGGGTTCTTGGTCACCTC
Organism: Coregonus suidteri; assembly: GCA_036851935.1. Classification (NCBI taxonomy): domain Eukaryota; kingdom Metazoa; phylum Chordata; class Actinopteri; order Salmoniformes; family Salmonidae; genus Coregonus; species Coregonus suidteri. The sequence goes on along the minus strand of CM072240.1, from coordinate 47,605,460 downwards.
CCTGACTAAGGCCCTTCTCCCCAACTGGCCCATCTGTCTGGTTGTTCATACTATTGAGATATGGCCCATCTGTCCGGTTGTTAATACTATTGAGATGTGGCCCATCTGTCTGGTTGTTCATACTATTGAGATGTGGCCCATCTGTCTGGTTGTTCATACTATTGAGATGTGGCCCATCTGTCTGGTTGTTCATACTATTGAGATGTGGCCCATCTGTCTGGTTGTTCATACTATTGAGATGTGGCCCATCTGTCTGGTTGTTCATACTATTGAGATGTGGCCCATCTGTCTGGTTGTTCATACTATTGAGATGTGGCCCATCTGTCTGGTTGTTCATACTATTGAGATGTGGCCCATCTGTCTGGTTGTTAAAACTATTGAGATGTGGCCCATCTGTCTGGTTGTTCATACTATTGAGATGTGGCCCATCTGTCTGGTTGTTCATACTATTGTGGGACTTACATCTAGAGTCCTCCATGGGCATGACATTTTAGCGCCAGCCCTACCCATGCCAGCGACATTCAAGCCCTAACCTACCCAGGCCCGATTGCTTAACCCGAGATTGGAAATACAGTAACTTCCTCCGTTAGTATCCATAGCTGATTGTCTCCGCCTGTCCCTCGCTCCCTGCACTGCCCCATGACAAAAGCTCCAGTTGGGCTGCTCAATGACGAGACCCGAGATTAGCGGTTAGCTGACGTTAGCTAGCTACTTTGTCACTCTAAACACCAAGGGTAGGCAACAAAATTCAGCCGCGGGCCACTTTTTGTTGGAGCGGATGGTTGGGGGGGGCCAGAACATAATGTGCAAATTGACCACATTTAAGACCCAAAATAGATTGTACTGGCCCACTCTTCTATGCAGAACTGCTTTAACTCAGAAGTTGGTCGCAAGTCCCATTCATAATATTGACTTTGCTGTCGCAAGTCTCACTAATAAAGTCCGAAATAAGTGCTACATTATTTGTTTGGCTGCTTTTTGTGCGGCTGATTATTTGTGTGGCTGCTTTCGCAAGCATCGATTGGCTTCAAATAACATTAGCACATCTATAAAGTCCCTAGTAACTGATTGATCACTCTGGTCACCCATTGATATGCATGTGCTCCCTGCGGGAATTAAGCCCACGACCTTGGCACTTTTACCAACTGAGCTACATCATGTTTACAGAGCCTGTAATCAATACATGAGGATTACCCATTGATAACATTATTATATCTAGAGTGTCTCTAATATTTACCCATCCGTAGATGTCCAGTTCCCGTTTCAATTGTCAAATAACATTTATCTAAATCGGCTTCAAATAACATGATCATAAAGTATGTAATAACTCTGATGAATGACTCCGGTTACCCGTTGATAGATGTCCAGCTCCCGCTTCATGAGCTCCAGCTCCCCCCTGAGAGAGGCCTCCATGTGGGGGTTGTTGAGGCAGAACTCCAGCAGCTCCAGAGAGGATCCCAGGGGCCAGCGCTCCAGGACCTGTAGGGCAACACGGGCCCTCAGACACGGGTCCTGTACTCTGAACAACTGGCCTATGCTGTCTTCACCATCTGGAGGGAGGGAAGAACAAATCAGGGATTGTGTCAGGAAGTCAAAATATTGACTAGATTGGCACCAGGAAGTCAAAATATTGACTAGATTGGCACCAGGAATGAAAAAATATTGACTAGATTGGCACCAGGAATGAAAAAAATATCAACAATATCATATCTCCAAAATGTCAACACAGCAGATATAAAAAAAAAAAAATCACCAAAACAGACACAACATAAACAATGTGACTTTGTTCAAGCAGAGCCGTGGCAACGTACCAAATGGCACTCTTTTCCTTTTATAGTGCACTACTTTTGAACAGAATCCTATTGGGCGCTGGTCAAAAGGAGTGTACTATATAGGGAATAGGGTGTATTTGGGACATAGCCTATGTTTCTACCCCAACCCCACCAGACATTGATCTGATGTGTCAGTTTAGCATTTTTTCCCCCCCACTAATGGTTAAAGTTAGGATTGGGAGAGAGGAAGCTCATCCTAGATCTGTACTTAGGGGAAACTTCACCGCGGAGCGATGAACCCAGCACTCACCCCCCAGCGCAGCCCAGGCCAGTAGCCTGTCTCGGAGCACCCCCTCCTGGCTGCTGCCTTGTCCATAGAGCTCCAGCAGGCTCAGAGCCCTGCCCAGGTCCCGAGAGGCCAGGGCCTGCTGGAAGGCTTCCATAGCCACAGCCTGGGCAGGTGTCCCCTGAGGGCCCGAAAGGAGAAGAGACACCAGGGGTTTACCACAGAGGGCTGCCCCAAGACCTCCAGCGCCTACACACACACACACACACACACACACACACACACACACACACACACACACACACACACACACACACACACACACACACACACACACACAACACACACACACACACACACACACACACACACACACACACACACACACACACACACACACACACACACACACACACACACACACACACACACACACACACACACACACACACACACACACACACACACACACACACACACACACACAAAGAGAGAAATGAAAACATTTATTGTTATTCTTATTAATATTGCTGTGAATTGTAATCCCATTTCCACTACTACTATTATTATCGATGTCTTATTGCTGTTGGTCCCACCATTTATATGTATACTTTGACAATGTACGTCATTTAACTTGTCGTGTCAATAAAAGTCTACTGACTTGAGAGAGAGTGAGAGCTGGATTTGGCAAAGTGGGTGGGGTTATATCCTGCCTGGTTGGTCCTGTCCGGGGGTATCGTCGGACAGGGCCACAGTGTCAGATCCTCAAAAAGTTATACACCTGCACCATCGAGAGCATCCTGACTGATTGCATCACCGCCTGGTATCGCAACTGCTTGGCCTCCGACAGCAAGGCGCTACAGACGGTAGTACGTACGGCCCAGTACATCACTTCCTGCCATCCAGGACCTCTATACCAGCCGGTGTCAGAGGAAAGCCCTCAAAATTGTCAAAGACTCCAGCCACCCTAGTCATAGACTGTTCTCCCTGCTACCGCATGGCAAGCGGTACCGGAGCGCCAAGTCTATGTCCAAAAGGCTTCTTAACAGCTTCTACCCACAAGCCATAAGACTCCTGAACAGCTAATGATGGCTACTCGAACTATATGCATTGCCCCCCCCCCCATTTTTATTTATCTATTTTTTACTTAACTACACCTGTTGTATTCGGCGCATGTGGCAAATAAAATTTGATTTGATCTGAAGGATTTTGGGCACTGGCCAGTCAGGCTGGTAGACTGGAATTTCTATTAGCCCAGGAGTCCAAAGTCTGTGCTGTCGAGCTAGTCTGGCTAATGTTCTACTAGCCTGGTCTGAAAAGTACTAGCCTCTAGCTAATGTTCTACTAGCCTCTAGCTAATGTTCTACTAGCCTCTAGCTAATGTTCTACTAGCCTCTAGCTAATGTTCTACTAGCCTCTAGCTAATGTTCTACTAGCCTCTAGCTAATGTTCTACTAGCCTCTAGCTAATGTTCTACTAGCCTCTAGCTAATGTTCTACTAGCCTCTAGCTAATGTTTCTACAAGCATCTAGCTAATGTTTCTACAAGCATCTAGCTAATGTTTCTACAAGCATCTAGCTAATATTCTACTAGCCCGGTCTGAAAAGTACTAGCCTCGGGCTAGTTGGCTAGCTTAATTTCGATCCCTGCACATTGACCTACATACACTGATCTGCACTTGGCAGTGGTTCCTGATCTGTGAGTTTTTTTTTTACAGATCTCTATATGCTTTTGTTTTGATATATTGTCTGTAGTTAGTTGTATAACTTGTAATGGTTTGATGATGCTAGGCACATTTCTGTGAAAACAGCAAATAAAATCCATCTTCATTTCATATTTGTCTAGAAATGTGTTATTATTTCATTTATTTTGGACTGCATTTTTTTGTATGAAGTGTGCTATATAAATAAAGTTTGATTCAATTGTTTTATCGAACCTTTATTTAAAAGTGGAACTGACAGCATTTTAGCAACATGAAATCTTATTAAAATCTGTTCATATACACCACCTCCAGGTGGTTAAAAACATTTTCTGACAAGCGAGCACTTATACAGTGGGGAGAACAAGTATTTGATACACTGCCGATTTTGCAGGTTTTCCTACTTACAAAGCATGTAGATGTCTGTCATTTTTATTATAGGTACACTTCAACTGTGAGAGACGGAATCTAAAACAAAAATCCAGAAAATCACATTGTATGATTTTTAAGTAATTAATTTGCATTGTATTGCATGACATAAGTATTTGATACATCAGAAAAGCAGAACTTAATATTTGGTACAGAAACCTGTTTGCAATTACAGAGATCATACATTTCCTGTAGGTCTTGACCAGGTTTGCACACACTGCAGCAGGGATTTTGGCCCACTCCTCCATGCAGACCTTCTCCAGATCCTTCAGGTTTTCGGGACTGTCGCTGGGCAAATACGGACATTCAGCTCCCTCCAAATATTTTCTATTGGGTTCAGGTCTGGAGACTGGCTAGGGCCACTCCAGGACCTTGAGATGCTTCTTACGGAGCCACTCCTGAGTTGCCCTGGCTGTGTGTTTCGGGTCGTTGTCATGCTGGAAGACCCAGCCACGACCCATCTTCAATGCTCTTACTGAGGGAAGGAAGTTGTTGGCCAAGATCTCGCGATACATGGCCCCATCCATCCTCCCCTCATACGGTGCAGTCGTCCTGTCCCCTTTGCAGAAAAGCATCCCAAAGAATGATGTTTCCACCTCCATGCTTCACGGTTGGGATGGTGTTCTTGGGGTTGTACTCATCCTTCTTCTTCAGTGGAGTTTAGACCAAAAAGCTCTATTTTTGTCTCATCAGACCACATGACCTTCTCCCATTCCTCCTCTGGATCATCCCGATGGTCACTGGCAAACTTCAGATGGGCCTGGACATGCGCTGGCTTGAGCAGGGGGACCTTGCGTGCGCTACAGGATTTTAATCCATGACGGCGTAGTGTGTTACTAATGGTTTTCTTTGAGACTGTGGTCCCAGCTCTCTTCAGGTCATTGACAGGTCCTGCCGTGTAGTTCTGGGCTGATCCCTCACCTTCCTCATGATCATTGACGCCCCACGAGGTGAGATCTTGCATGGAGCCCCAGACCAAGGGTGATTGACCGTCATCTTGAACTTCTTCCATTTTCTAATAATTGCGCCAACCGTTGTTGCCTTCTCACCAAGCTGCTTGCCTATTGTCCTGTAGCCCATCCCAGCCTTGTGCAGGTCTACAATTTGATCCCTGATGTCCTTACACAGCTCTCTGGTTTTGGCCATTGTGGAGAGGTTGGAGTCTGTTTGATTGAGTGTGTGGACAGGTGTCTTTTATACAGGTAACGAGTTCAAACAGGTTCAGTTAATACAGGTAATGAGTGGAGAACAGGAGGGCTTCTTAAAGAAAAAACTAACAGGTCTGTGAGAGCCGGAATTCTTACTGGTTGGTAGGTGATCAAATACTATGTCATGCAATAAAATGCAAATTAATTACTTAAAAATCATACAATGTGATTTTCTGGATTTTTGTTTTAGATTCCGTCTCTCACAGTTGAAGTGTACCTATGGTAAAAATGACAGACCTCTACATGCTTTGTAAGTAGGAAAACCTGCAAAATCGGCAGTGTATCAAATACTTGTTCTCCCCCACTGTATATGGTCATTTTTACATTTTCATAAATTCTTAGAATGTTTGCTAAGGCATTTGTGAAAATTCTACAGCAATATAGAGTGGGAAAGCGGCCGTGCGTTTGGACAATTAATAGACAGGAAATAAAACCTAATAAAAACATCTGTCTCATCCAGGACCTCTACGCAGACCGGTGCGCCATAGCCAATCAGAGCTACAGTAGCCCTATATGCAAACAAGCAATTTGCCACACAGGCCTGACATCATTCACTTTGAACTGGACTTTGTGTTTACAAGCAGTTGCAACAGCGCGACTTTAGATCATTAGAACGCATTCGCCAAAAGCCACAAAATACACCTGAATGGATTTCTGCAAATACCACGGGAGTCCTCTTACATTTGGGAACTTTACAGTCCTATTGATCAAACAACCATGAAAAGGTAGGCTCAGTTATGCACATCAACAACTAATGCTAGCCAGAGCAAGATGAGCTAAAATCTAACGAAAGAACATTAGATAAACCCTCTCTAACTTTTTCAGCTAGTTGGCCGTCAAAATTGCACAGATAAAACGATGGGGAATTGTAGCCTACTAGTCATTCTGCAGCTTTCCTGCCAATGCACGCTCGTCCCAACCAAGCACCCAAGCTAACTGGCTAGAGTTGACTAGCTTGCTAGCTAGCTACTTCCAGACACAAATGAGAGAACACCTCACTCTGACCATTTTACTCGCCGTAGCAGAGCTGGTTAGGCTGTTTACATGTGATCTAGAGCGTTCTTGGCTAACTATTACTTTTTTTCATCTATGTTTACTGACACCGGCCATATTCAGCGGGTGTTGCACGTTCCTAAATTCATCAGTTATTCTGCGCTCTGGCACACTCAGACGAGAGTGCTCTGAAATCGGAGTAGATAGCCAGAGTGAATTTGCGAACTCAAGAGATATGCTAACTGGATAACAGTCATTCATGTTCTTGCTAGCTAACCAAATGACACCTGCATCTCTAGCGGTGTATAGCCACCAAAAAACAATAAGGGAAAAAGCCAGTCACTCACCCACCCACTCCTCCAATGACATGACATCCTCCTAGCTGATAGCTAGCTATCTAGCTAACGATAGGCTCTAGATTTTTAGCTTGCTACATAAATAGACACGCTAGCCTATTAGCCACGTTATGACTGAATTGTGATCGTTGCCTTTGCTATGATTGTATTGACATTCCCAGCCTTAGTTACAGTCGTCCGTTTTTGTCCAAAATATTGAGTAATTGAAAATGAAACAGCGCATCCCGAATGGAGGCAGCAAACAATGTACCAGGCCAGCTGTGATTTACAACCTGATAGCAATATGTTTTGGACTACCAAGAAATGTATTGGTGAATTATATGAATCATGCATTGAACCGCATCCATCTATTCTGCCCTCAGTGTACATCATGGAATGTTCAGTCCGATATAACCTATTTTTAAAACGTCTTATAAAGTTGGTTTTGTAGCGTCAACTGGGAATTTGATATTTTTGAGTGATAAAATGATTGTCTGTTTCATATCTGCAAAGTAGTTCAAACGCTGTCAGTTCACTTTAAGCAGGGAGTCATGCTGAGACCACAGTCTGTTTTGCAGATGAACACATCAATAAACAACAATTACACTATACATATCTATATACACTATACATGAAAAGCAAAACACGATCTTACCTCCACCACCGGCTCCCTCCTCCCCAGCCCCCAGCGAAGTACCCAGGACAGGCTGAACCATGGCCCCCAGGTAGGCCCTCAGGATGGGGAAGTCTCTGAGCAGGCTGTCCCCCTCCCTGGAGATCTGCTCCCCGTCGAGCACACACTCTTTACGCCCCCCGCCACGGAACACCAGCCAACCGGACGGCTGTACCCGGGCAGCGCCTCTTGGACTGGCACTCAGACAGGCAAGGGTGGCCAGGAGAGGGGAGCGGGATTTGAGGAAGGACAGGGCTGATGGTGTGAGGAGAAAAGAGGAGGAAGAGGAGGAGGAAGCTGGTCGTGAAGGTGAAAGAGAAGAGCTGGACAAGATGAGGACGGGAGGTGTAGTTGCTCGGAGATCCTCCAGCGAGGCTTCGGATTCAGAGCTTGCGGGGTCGGACTGAGGCTCGGTAATGCCCAGCGTTGGCATGTGTTCTTGGGTATGTAGCTGCAGCAGCGCTGCCAGGCTGGCAGTCCTAAACACCCCTTCCCCTGGTACGGTCTGCCCTTGCCCCTGCCCAGCCTCTCCCCCGGGACCAGCCTCTCTTCCGAGACTAGCTTCCCTCTTTGGTTCGGGGCACCAGTCCCACACAGGCAGAGCCTCACAGCAGCGCTGCACGATCACCTGCTGGACACTCAGACGCAGACCCTCCTGCTGCAACAGAGACAACACTCTAGCGAGAGGGAGGGAGGGTAACAGGGGGAGAGAATAGGATGTTAGTGTGATGGCACACACACACACACACACACACACACACACACACACACACACACACACACACACACACACACACACACACACACACACACACACACACACACACACACGACATAACAGTGGGATGTAGAACGAAACGCACTCATTCATATCACAACAGTTAAAAACACGCAAGCTCGTAAGTGCTGAAATTGTTTGAATTCAGTGAGTGAAAGAGCACGAAATTATGACTTGTGATACTGCCTCTCTAAGCCATGGGCTCCCTTGGCTTAATAAAGGAGGACGGGTATGGTGCTCCCTTAGCTTAATAAAGGAGGACGGGTATGGTGCTCCCTTGGCTTAATAAAGGAGGACGGGTATGGTGCTCCCTTGGCTTAATAAAGGAGGACGGGTATGGTGCTCCCTTGGCTTAATAAAGGAGGACGGGTATGGTGCTCCCTTGGCTTAATAAAGGAGGACGGGTATGGTGCTCCCTTGGCTTAATAAAGGAGGACGGGTATGGTGCTCCCTTGGCTTAATAAAGGAGGACGGGTATGGTGCTCCCTTAGCTTAATAAAGGAGGACGGGTATGGTGCTCCCTTGGCTTAATAAAGGAGGACGGGTATGGTGCTCCCTTGGCTTAATAAAGGAGGACGGGTATGGTGCTCCCTTGGCTTAATAAAGGAGGACGGGTATGGTGCTCCCTTGGCTTAATAAAGGAGGACGGGTATGGTGCTCCCTTGGCTTAATAAAGGAGGACGGGTATGGTGCTCCCTTGGCTTAATAAAGGAGGACGGGTATGGTGCTCCCTTGGCTTAATAAAGGAGGACGGGTATGGTGCTCCCTTGGCTTAATAAAGGAGGACGGGTATGGTGCTCCCTTGGCTTAATAAAGGAGGACGGGTATGGTGCTCCTACCTATCTGGAGCCACCTGTCGGTCAAACAGCAGGTGAGAGAGCAGCTGAGACGGGGCCTGGAGGAGCACCAGCAGAGGGTTCCCCAACTTCACCTCACTGCATTGGTCTGAGAAGAGAGACAAGATAATTAATATACACCGAGTTGTACAAAACCTGCTCTTTCCATGACAGACGGACCAGGTTAATCCAGATGGAAGCTATAATAATATAATAATAATAATAATATAATATTAATAATAATAAATAATATGCCATTTAGCAGACGCTTTTATCCAAAGCGACTTACAGTCATGCGTGCATACATTTTTGTGTATGGGTGGTCCCGGGGATCGAACCCACTACCTTGGCGTTACAAGCGCCATGCTCTACCAGCTGAGCTACAGAGGATCCCTTATTGATGTCACTTGTTAAATCCACTTCAAAAATCAGGTTATAGAATGATTTTTTAAGCCTTGAGACAATTGAGACATGGATTGTGTGTGTGTGCCATTCAGAGGGTGAACACGGGCAAGACAAAATATTTAAGTGCCTTTGAACGGGGTATGGTAGTAGGTGCCAGGCGCACCGGTTTGTGTCAAGAACTGCAACGCTGCTGGGGTTTTTCATGCTCATGTGCGTCAAGAATGGTCCACCACCCAAAGGACATCCAGCCAACTTGACACAACCGTGGGAAGCATTGGAGTCAACATGGGCCAGCATCCCTGTGGAATGCATTCGACACCTTGTAGAGTCCATGCCCCGACAAATTGTGGCTGTTCTGAGGGCAAAAGGGGGGTGCAACTGAATATTAGGAAGGTGTTCATTCAGTGTATATTCTATTTAAAGGTCACATTCACATGCGGGGAAACAACACAACTGTTCGCCCCCCAGCACCTTTGTTATCGTTTTGTTGTTGAAACGGAGGAGAAACGGAGGAGAAACAGAGGAGAAACAGAGGAGAAACAGAGGAGAAACAGAGGAGAAACAGAGGAGAAACGGAGGAGAAACGGAGGAGAAACGGAGGAGAAACGGAGGAGAAACGGAGGAGAAACGGAGGAGAAACGGAGGAGAAACGGAGGAGAAGCGGAGGAGAAGCGGAGGAGAAGCGGAGGAGAAACGGAGGAGAAACGGAGGAGAGTAGAGTAAAATACAATTATTTCCATATTCTGCTGTTATATCGCGCGTGCAATGATGTCTGAAGAAAAAAAACAGTGTTGGTTGTTTGCAGTAACTTCTTTGTTGTTGTAATATCTCAAAAACGGATGTGCCAGTTTGACCAATTAAGGATTCCAGCTTTAAAAATGTATTTTCATAGCACACACATTTGCAGCTAAACGTTGTATCAGTACCCAAGTACAAACCAGGGTCAAGTTCAGTCCAACACACTGTAGCCAACATTTAGCAAAAATAAAAATACCATCTATGTTCAGGCAGTACCTCAGTTTGAAAAGCGTGACGCCAACACAGTGTTTCCATGGAGACCAGTATTCATATAATAACAATATGCCATTTAGCGGAACCTTAAGCGTTTCACCGCACCGTCTATACCAGCTGTAAACTGTGTACGTGATGAATAAAATTAGATTTGTCGCTCATATCCAAAGCATCAAGCGTTTTAGTATTTCAGCAGACGCTCTTACCCAAAGTGACCTACAGGAGCAATTACAAGTTAAGTGCATTGCTCAAGGGCACAGACAGATTCTTCACCTAGTCGTCTCGGGGATTCGAACCAACAACCTTTCAGTTACTGTCCCAACGCTTTTAAAATGCTAGACTTGCCTGCCGCTGCTTGCTTAGCGAGTACCACTTCCTCCCGATTAGGCAAATACCTGGCTCGAACCCGGGACCCCTTAAGAATCTCTACCGATCAAGCCGCTCAAAGGCTAGCGCTTGAGCCGCGCAAAAGTAGACACTTATGGCTGAGGAGTAAAGTGCTACACGTGCATACATTTTCATATGGGTGGCCCCAGCGGGAATCAAACCCATGATGTTGCAAGCAGCCCACGCTCTACCAACTGACCCACACAGAGGAAAAACACACTCACCTTCAGATCCCAGGCTGCGTACTAACACCGAAGCCAGCGTGTTGACGTAGTCCACAAAGCTCCTCATGTAGTCTGGCCTGCAGGGGGCGCCCTGGGGCTCCAAGGGACACAGCTGGTCTAGGGAACGTAGCAGCTGCTTCATGGAGGAACGGACCGGGTGGGATTCCAACTCCGACTGTTTCAGACTGGCCTGCTCCACCAGCGCTGCTAAGAGGGCACCACCAGCACGCCCCTCCACTATAGGGACACAACACATTATGCATTTAGTTATACACTAATACTAGCCCCTTAACCCTAAACACTCAAACCCTTCAGACGGGCCTGCTCTACCGCTTGGAGGGCACCACCACCACGACCCTCCACTATATAATAACATGACCCTCCATTCTAGTACAGTTAAACATGCTTACATTTAAAATAAGAGGTTTACTTGACCACGTAACCTGGGTCCCAAACTGTTCCTGGTCAGGTCAAGGAAAAACTCCCGGCCCCAACGGTAATACACATATACAACGGTGGTGCTGACCTGGCCAGGGTCTGTAACTGACCTGTGGTGCTAACCTGGCCAGGGTCTGTAACTGACCTGTGGTGTCTGTAGCGGTGGACAGGGTCTGTAACTGACCTGTGGTGTCTGTAGCGGTGGACAGGGTCTGTAACTGACCTGTGGTGTCTGTAGCGGTGGACAGGGTCTGTAACTGACCTGTGGTGTCTGTAGCGGTGGACAGGGTCTGTAACTGACCTGTGGTGTCTGTAGCGGTGGACAGGGTCTGTAACTGACCTGTGGTGTCTGTAGCGGTGGGACAGGGTCTGTAACTGACCTGGGGTGTCTGTAGCGGTGGACAGGGTCTGTAACTGACCTGTGGTGTCTGTAGCGGTGGACAGGGTCTGTAAGTGACCTGTGGTGTCTAAGGCGGTGGACAGGGTCTGTAACTGACCTGTGGTGTCTAAGGCGGTGGACAGGGTCTGTAACTGACCCGTGGTGTCTGTAGCGGTGGACAGGGTCTGTAACTGACCTGTGGTGTCTGTAGCGGTGGACAGGGTCTGTAACTGACCTGTGGTGTCTGTAGCGGTGGACAGGGTCTGTAACTGACCTGTGGTGTCTGTAGCGGTGGCCAGGGTCTGTAACTGACCTGTGGTGTCTGTAGCGGTGGACAGGGTCTGTAAGTGACCTGTGGTGTCTGTAGCGGTGGACAGGGTCTGTAACTGACCTGTGGTGTCTAAGGCGGAGAGGACAGGGTCTGTAACTGACCTGTGGTGTCTGTAGCGGTGGACAGGGTCTGTAACTGACCTGTGGTGTCTGTAGCGGTGGACAGGGTCTGTAACTGACCTGTGGTTCTGTAGCGGTGGACAGGGTCTGTAACTGACCTGGGGTGTCTGTAGCGGTGGACAGGGTCTGTAACTGACCTGTGGTGTCTGTAGCGGTGGACAGGGTCTGTAAATATGACCTGTGGTGTCTGCTGTAGCGTGGACAGGGTCTGTAACTGACCTGTGGTGTCTGTAGCGGTGGACAGGGTCTGTAACTGACCTGTGGTGTCTGTAGCGGTGGACAGGGTCTGTAACTAACCTGTGGTGTCTGTAGCGGTGGACAGGGTCTGTAACTGACCTGTGGTGTCTGTAGCGGTGGACAGGGTCTGTAACTGACCTGTGGTGTCTGCTGTAGCGGTGGACAGGGTCTGTAACTGACCTGTGGTGTCTGTAGCGGTGGACAGGGTCTGTAACTGACCTGTGGTGTCTGCTGTAGCGGTGGGACAGGGTCTGTAACTGAAAACACTGTGGTGTCTGTAGCGGTGGACAGGGTCTGTAACTGACCTGTGGTGTCTCTAGCGGTGGACAGGGTCTGTAACTGACCTGTGGTGTCTGCTGTAGCGGTGGACAGGGTCTGTAACTGACCTGTGGTGTCTGTAGCGGTGGACAGGGTCTGTAACTGACCTGTGGTGTCTGTAGCGGTGGACAGGGTCTGTAACTGACCTGTGGTGTCTGTAGCGGTGGACAGGGTCTGTAACTGACCTGTGGTGTCTCTAGCGGTGGACAGGGTCTGTAACTGACCTGTGGTGTCTGTAGCGGTGGACAGGGTCTGTAACTAACCTGTGGTGTCTGTAGCGGTGGACAGGGTCTGTAACTGACCTGTGGTGTCTGCTGTAGCGGTGGACAGGGTCTGTAACTGACCTGTGGTGTCTGTAGCGGTGGACAGGGTCTGTAACTGACCTGTGGTGTCTGCTGTAGCGGTGGACAGGGTCCGTAACTGACCTGTGGTGTCTGTAGCGGTGGACAGGGTCTGTAACTGACCTGTGGTGTCTGTAGCGGTGGACAGGGTCTGTAATGTGACCTGTGGTGTCTGCTGTAGCGGTGGACAGGGTCTGTAACTGACCCGGGGTGTCTCTAGCAGTGGACAGGGTCTGTAACTGACCTGTGGTGTCTCTAGCGGTGGACAGGGTCTGTAACTGACCTGTGGTGTCTGTAGCGGTGGACATGGTCTGTAACTGACCCGTGGTGTCTGTAGCGGTGGACAGGGTCTGTAACTGACCTGTGGTGTCTGCTGTAGCGGTGGACAGGGTCTGTAACTGACCTGTGGTGTCTGTAGCGTACTGGACAGGGTCTGTAACTAACCTGTGGTGTCTGTAGCAGTGGACAGGGTCTGTAACTGACCTGGGGTGTCTGTAGCGGTGGACAGGGTCTGTAAGTGACCTGTGGTGTCTGTAGCGGTGGACAGGGTCTGTAAGTGACCTGTGGTGTCTGTAGCGGTGGACAGGGTCTGTAACTGACCTGTGGTGTCTGTAGCGGTGGACAGGGTCTGTAACTGACCTGTGGTGTCTGTAGCGGTGGACAGGGTCTGTAACTGACCTGTGGTGTCTGTAGCGGTGGACAGGGTCTGTAACTGACCTGTGGTGTCTGTAGCGGTGGACAGGGTCTGTAACTAACCTGTGGTGTCTGTAGCGGTGGACAGGGTCTGTAACTGACCCGTGGTGTCTGTAGCGGTGGACAGGGTCTGCAGGGTGATCTCCAGGTGCTGTGCCAGGCTCAGCCGGGTAGCGATGCCTTCCTCACTCAGCACAGGGTGGCAGCACAGCAACACCTCCTGTATACAGCAGCCTAATGGACTGGACAAAGCGTTGTCCTCCACAGCGGCTTCTAGAATGAACACAGCAGGGAGCAGACAGGGAGAGAGAAACAATGAACATTAACTTTCAACTCTTCTGTCTGAAAATCCAGAACCGTTTTGTATTAACCCCTTACACTCCTGGGAATTGGCTAAATTGAAATGTTTCTTACAGAAGAAATATGGAAAGCATTACCATGGTTGAATTCAAAGGGAAGAGTTTGGAAATTAAGGGAAAATTATTAAGACTAAATGTGAGGACAAAAGTTCACCTGACAATACTGAATCCAAATATTACACTGTTGATTTTATGTGAATTTCATACTGAACAAAAATATTAAAAAAAGTGTTAGTCCCATGTTTCATGACCTGAAATAAAAGATCCCAGAAATGTGCAATTCGCAAAAAAATGCTTATTTCTAAAATGAGTTGACATCCCTGTTAGTGATTATTTCTCCTTTGCCAAGATAATCCATCCACCTGACAGGTGTGGCATATCAAGAAGCTGATTAAACAGCATGATCATTACACAGGTGCACCTTGTGCTGGGGACAATAAAAATGTCACAACACCTTGCCAAAGCCTAATTAATAACTTCACCATGCTCAAAGGGATATTCAGCATCTGCTTTTTTTCCCCAATAGGTGCCCTTCTTTGCATTGAAAAACCTCCCTGTTCTTTGTGGTTGAATCTATGCTTGTAATTCACTACTCGATTGAGGGACCTTACAGATAATTGCATGTGTGGGGTGCAGAGATGAGGAAGTAATTCCAAAATCATGTTAAACACTATTATTGCACACAGAGTGAGTCCATGCAACTTATTATGTGACTTGTTAAGCACATCTTTACTCCTGAACTTATTTAGGCTTGCCATAACAAAGGGGTTGAATACTTATTGACTCAAAACACTTCAGCTTTTAATTGTAATTAATTTTTCTATAAACCAAATTCCACTTTTACATTATGGGGTATTGTGTGTGTCGTTAAAAAAAATAGCTCTGACGTCATGTATAGCATGTTACTGTACTGCCACAGAGCTCTGACATCATGTATAGCATGTTACTGTACAGCCACTGATCTCTGACATCATGTATAGCATGTTACTGTACTGCCACAGAGCTCTGACGTCATGTATAGCATGTTACTGTACAGCCGCTGAGCTCTGACGTCATGTATAGCATGTTACTGTACAGCCACTGAGCTCTGATATCATGTATAGCATGTTACTGTACTGCCACAGAGCTCTGACGTCATGTATAGCATGTTACTGTACTGCCACAGATCTCTGACGTCATGTATAGCATGTTACTGTACTGCCACTGATCTCTGACATCATGTATAGCATGTTACTGTACTGCCACAGAGCTCTGACGTCATGTATAGCATGTTACTGTACTGCCACTGATCTCTGACATCATGTATAGCATGTTACTGTACTGCCACTGATCTCTGACGTCATGTATAGCATGTTACTGTACTGCCACAGAGCTCTGACGTCATGTATAGCATGTTACTGTACTGCCACTGATCTCTGACGTCATGTATAGCATGTTACTGTACAGCCACTGATCTCTGACGTCATGTATAGCATGTTACTGTACTGCCACAGATCTCTGACGTCATGTATAGCATGTTACTGTACTGCCACAGAGCTCTGACGTCATGTATAGCATGTTACTGTACTGCCACTACGTTACAATGTAGGTGCTTATCAGTGTCCAAATCTGCCATTTTCAACCCGTATATGGGTAGGAGAGTAGAGGGCTAACGTGCCATGCCATGTAGCAGATGGCACGGAGAGGAATGACAACACTAACAGACTGGTACCCAGGCTATGTGCATATTCAGACCAAGGCCACCTATGTTTTTACATTGTGAGAGCTTGGGTACGTAAGATTTCCAATGTATTCATTACAAGGCAAATCAACTGTTTTAATGCAGATGCACTCACCTGTCTTGGTTGGGCCCTTATTGCCACTATGACTAGACGTGTGGCTGAGGATCTTGCTAATCTGTTGGAGCACCGCAGGAAACCCTCGGATACCCTCGGAGTGTTTCACCTTCGGTTCCACCCTCAGTCCTGAGGGACGGTACGGAGAGATACAAGGTTAGAAAGGGATCCACTAGGTCTCCTGAGGGACGGTACGGAGAGATACAAGGTTAGAAAGGGATCCACTAGGTCTCCTGAGGGACGGTACGGAGAGATACAAGGTTAGAAAGGGATCCACTAGGTCTCCTGAGGGACGGTACGGAGAGATACAAGGTTAGAAAGGGATCCACTAGGTCTCCTGAGGAACGGTACGGAGAGATACAAGGTTAGAAAGGGATCCACTAGGTCTCCTGAGGGACGGTACGGAGAGATACAAGGTTAGAAAGGGATCCACTAGGTCTCCTGAGGGACGGTACGGAGAGATACAAGGTTAGAAAGGGATCCACTAGGTCTCCTGAGGGACGGTACGGAGAGATACAAGGTTAGAAAGGGATCCACTAGGTCTCCTGAGGGACGGTACGGAGAGATACAAGGTTAGAAAGGGATCCACTAGGTCTCCTGAGGGACGGTACGGAGAGATACAAGGTTAGAAAGGGATCCACTAGGTCTCCTGAGGGACGGTACGGAGAGATACAAGGTTAGAAAGGGATCCACTAGGTCTCCTGAGGGACGGTACGGAGAGATACAAGGTTAGAAAGGGATCCACTAGGTCTCCCGAGGGACGGTACGGAGAGATACAATGTTAGAAAGGGATCCACTAGGTCTCCCGAGGGACGGTACGGAGAGATACAAGGTTAGAAAGGGATCCACTAGGTCTCCTGAGGGACGGTATGGAGAGATACAAGGTTAGAAAGGGATCCACTAGGTCTCCTGAGGGGGGACGGTACGGAGAGATACAAGGTTAGAAAGGGATCCACTAGGTCTCCTGAGGAAAGGGGACAGAGAGGACGTGAGGTTAGGGAGATAAACATACAGCCCAACGTTGGTAGAACAACTAAAGTTACATTAATAACTCTAAATTAAGCATATAGGAGGACCTGTTTCTTTGTTAACCGCTCAACACAGAACAGCCGCATGTGGCCACTCCCTCAAATCATTTGGAGAAAACATCCTTTATTTTATTCAGATTTGTTCAATTCTATTCTTCATTCTATAAAATAATATAAAATAATGCCACGGAATTCTAAGCAAATCTTGTCGGCTAAATGAACTAGTGTAGCCCACAGCCATTTGGCATAGCCAGATCAGGACCTAACATAAGGACAACTCAGAGGATGCTATTCTGTTCTTCTGAAATAGACCATATTTCCTTCATATCATGTTTCTTTAGGCCTGTCTAAAATAAATAATGGATTTATTGTGATTTATAGGAGTAGGCTATATTACATGGCTTGTAGGCTATGTGTGGAAGCCAGGAGATGCTAAATGTGTTTATGTTAATTAACAGTAAATTACAGTGAGACCGACAGTTATTTGTTTGACAATCACCGGCTGACGAAATTTCGTGACCACCACAGCCCTAATCCTTCCCCACCCTATCCCATCCTACCCCATCCCATCCTACCCCACCCCATCCCACCCTACCCCATCCCATCCTACCCTACCCCATCCTACCCTATCCCATCCTACCCTACCCCATCCTACCCTACCCCATCCCATCCTACCCTATCCCATCCTACCCTACCCCATCCTACCCTATCCATCCTACCCCACCCCATCCCATCCTACCCCACCCCATCCTACCCTATCCCACCCTACCCTACCCCACCCCCTCCCACTCCCACTCCACCTACCTCTTCCCTCTAGGCTGCTGTGTTGCCGTCTCTCTGCCGTGTCCAGTAGCTGTCTGGAGGTCTTCCAGAGCTGGCAGTGACAGCAGGCCAGGTCGAAGGCAGCCATGGCAGGGGGGCTGAGCTCCTCCAGGAGGGTGTGCAGGAGGCCTGTCCCTGGGGGGTCCAGGACACAGCGGCTCAGCCAGTAGCCCTCCTCCAGAGACGGAACAGGGCGACCAGGGGTGGAGAGGAGACGGTCTGCCACGTCGGAGATGGAATAGAACACCATGCCTGACAGAGAGAAACAGACAGGGAGTCAGTCTCTAACCCTACAGACAGGGAGTCAGTCTCTAACCCTACAGACAGGGAGTCAGTCTCTAACCCTACAGACAGACAGGGAGTCAGTCTCTAACCCTACAGACAGGGACTCAGTCTCTAACCCTACAGACAGGGAGTCAGTCTCTAACCCTACAGACAGGGACTCAGTCTCTAACCCTACAGATAGGGAGTCAGTCTCTAACCCTACAGACAGGGAGTCAGTCTCTAAACATACAGACAGGGAGTCAGTCTCTAACCCTACAGACAGGGAGTCAGTCTCTAACCCTACAGACAGGGAGTCAGTCTCTAACCCTACAGACAGACAGGGAGTCAGTCTCTAACCCTACAGACAGGGAGTCAGTCTCTAACCCTACAGACAGACAGGGAGTCAGTCTCTAACCCTACAGACAGGGAGTCAGTCTCTAACCCTACAGACAGGGAGTCAGTCTCTAAACCTACAGACAGGGAGTCAGTCTCTAACCCTACAGACAGACAGGGAGTCAGTCTCTAACCCTACAGACAGGGAGTCAGTCTCTAACCCTACAGACAGACAGGGAGTCAGTCTCTAACCCTACAGACAGACAGGGAGTCAGTCTCTAAACCTACAGACAGGGAGTCAGTCTCTAACCCTACAGACAGACAGGGAGTCAGTCTCTAACCCTACAGACAGACAGGGAGTCAGTCTCTAACCCTACAGACAGACAGGGAGTCAGTCTCTAACCCTACAGACAGGGAGTCAGTCTCTAACCCTACAGACAGACAGGGAGTCAGTCTCTAACCCTACATACAGGGAGTCAGTCTCTAACCCTACAGACAGGGAGTCAGTCTCTAAACATACAGACAGGGAGTCAGTCTCTAAACATACAGACAGGGAGTCAGTCTCTAAACATACAGACAGGGAGTCAGTCTCTAAACATACAGGGGGTCAGTCTCTAACCCTACAGACAGGGAGTCAGTCTCTAACCCTACAGACAGGGAGTCAGTCTCTAAACCTACAGACAGGGAGTCAGTCTCTAACCCTACAGACAGGGAGTCAGTCTCTAAACATACAGACAGGGAGTCAGTCTCTAAACATACAGACAGGGAGTCAGTCTCTAAACATACAGACAGGGAGTCAGTCTCTAAACATACAGGGGGTCAGTCTCTAACCCTACAGACAGGGAGTCAGTCTCTAACCCTACAGACAGGGAGTCAGTCTCTAACCCTACAGACAGACAGGGAGTCAGTCTCTAAACCTACAGACAGGGAGTCAGTCTCTAACCCTACAGACAGGGAGTCAGTCTCTAAACCTACAGACAGGGAGTCAGTCTCTAACCCTACAGACAGGGAGTCAGTCTCTAACCCTACAGACAGACAGGGAGTCAGTCTCTAACCCTACAGACAGGGAGTCAGTCTCTAACCCTACAGACAGGGGGAGTCGGTCTCTAACCCTACAGACAGGGAGTCAGTCTCTAAACCTACAGACAGGGAGTCAGTCTCTAAACCTACAGACAGGGAGTCAGTCTCTAACCCTACAGACAGGGAGTCAGTCTCTAACCCTACAGACAGACAGGGAGTCAGTCTCTAACCCTACAGACAGACAGGGAGTCAGTCTCTAACCCTACAGACAGGGAGTCAGTCTCTAACCCTACAGACAGGGAGTCAGTCTCTAACTCTACAGACAGGGAGTCAGTCTCTAACCCTACAGACAGGGAGTCAGTCTCTAACCCTACAGACAGACAGACAGGGAGTCAGTCTCTCTAACCCTACAGACAGACAGGGAGTCAGTCTCTAACCCTACAGACAGACAGGGAGTCAGTCTCTAACCCTACAGACAGACAGGGAGTCAGTCTCTAACCCTACAGACAGGGAGTCAGTCTCTAACCCTACAGACAGACAGGGAGTCAGTCTCTAACCCTACAGACAGACAGGGGGAGTCAGTCTCTAACCCTACAGACAGACAGGGAGTCAGTCTCTAACCCTACAGACAGACAGGGAGTCAGTCTCTAACCCTACAGACAGGGAGTCAGTCTCTAACCCTACAGACAGACAGGGAGTCAGTCTCTAACCCTACAGACAGACAGGGAGTCAGTCTCTAACCCTACAGACAGACAGGGAGTCAGTCTCTAACCCTACAGACAGACAGGGAGTCAGTCTCTAACCCTACAGACAGGGAGTCAGTCTCTAACCCTACAGACAGGGGGTCAGTCTCTAACCCTACAGACAGACAGGGAGTCAGTCTCTAACCCTACAGACAGACAGGGAGTCAGTCTCTAACCCTACAGACAGGGAGTCAGTCTCTAACCCTACAGACAGGGGGTCAGTCTCTAACCCTACAGACAGACAGGGAGTCAGTCTCTAACCCTACAGACAGGGGGTCAGTCTCTAACCCTACAGACAGACAGGGAGTCAGTCTCTAACCCTACAGACAGGGAGTCAGTCTCTAACCCTACAGACAGGGAGTCAGTCTCTAACCCTACAGACAGGGAGTCAGTCTCTAACCCTACAGACAGGGAGTCAGTCTCTAACCCTACAGACAGACAGGGAGTCAGTCTCTAACCCTACAGACAGACAGGGAGTCAGTCTCTAACCCTACAGACAGACAGGGAGTCAGTCTCTAACCCTACAGACAGGGAGTCGGTCTCTAAACCTACAGACAGGGAGTCGGTCTCTAACCCTACAGATAGGGAGTCAGTCTCTAAACCTACAGACAGGGAGTCAGTCTCTAACCCTACAGATAGGGAGTCAGTCTCTAACCCTACAGATAGGGAGTCAGTCTCTAACCCTACAGACAGACAGGGAGTCAGTCTCTAACCCTACAGACAGACAGGGAGTCAGTCTCTAACCCTACAGACAGACAGGGAGTCAGTCTCTAACCCTACAGACAGGGAGTCAGTCTCTAACCCTACAGACAGGGAGTCAGTCTCTAACCCTACAGACAGGGAGTCAGTCTCTAACCCTACAGACAGGGAGTCAGTCTCTAACCCTACAGATAGGGAGTCAGTCTCTAACCCTACAGATAGGGAGTCAGTCTCTAACCCTACAGACAGGGAGTCAGTCTCTAACCCTACAGACAGGGAGTCAGTCTCTAACCCTACAGACAGGGAGTCAGTCTCTAACCCTACAGACAGGGAGTCAGTCTCTAACCCTACAGATAGGGAGTCAGTCTCTAACCCTACAGACAGGGAGTCAGTCTCTCCTAACAGACAGACAGACAGGGGAGTCAGTCTCTAAACCTACAGACAGGGAGTCAGTCTCTAACCCTACAGACAGGGAGTCAGTCTCTAACCCTACAGACAGGGAGTCAGTCTCTAACCCTACAGACAGGGAGTCAGTCTCTAAACCCTACAGACAGACAGGGAGTCAGTCTCTAACCCTACAGACAGGGAGTCAGTCTCTAACCCTACAGATAGGGAGTCAGTCTCTAACCCTACAGATAGGGAGTCAGTCTCTAACCCTACAGACAGGGAGTCAGTCTCTAAACATACAGACAGGGAGTCAGTCTCTAAACATACAGACAGGGAGTCAGTCTCTAAACATACAGACAGGGAGTGAGTCTCTAACCCTACAGACAGACAGGAGGTCAGTCTCTAAACCTAACTCTACAGACAGACAGGGAGTCAGTCTCTAAACCTAAACTCTACAGACAGACAGGGAGTCAGTCTCTAAACCTACAGACAGGGAGTCAGTCTCTAAACCTAACTCTACAGACAGACAGGGAGTCAGTCTCTAAACCTACAGACAGGGAGTCAGTCTCTAAACCTAACTCTACAGACAGACAGGGAGTCAGTCTCTAAACCTAACTCTACAGACAGACAGGGAGTCAGTCTCTAAACCTACAGACAGGGAGTCAGTCTCTAAACCTAACTCTACAGACAGACAGGGAGTCAGTCTCTAAACCTACAGACAGGGAGTCAGTCTCTAAACCTAACACTACAGTCAGTCTCTAAAGTTAAGTACACAGATGCACAGGAACGTCTGGTTCTGGGAACATTTTATTGTGATCGTATGGAATTGTTTTGCTTCAATCGTACTTGATTGTTTCACTTCAGTTGACTGGCCTGACTGTAAGTCTCTGGATAAGAGTGTCTGCAAAATGACTAAAATGTCAACCGTACCGGCAGCAGCAGCACTGCCGATAGCCTGCAGGGTGGAACGCCCACTACTTCCTAGACGACTCCGCCCCGGGCTGGGAGCCACGGCCGCTCCCAGGCACTCTGAGGAGGAGGAGGATGAAGATAAGGAGTGTGTCTCGATCTTCAGCTCCACGCGACCCAGCTCCTCCAGGACGTCCCGGTACCGCTCCATGAAGACCAGTTCCCCACAGCACGATGACCCCTCCAGGCCAAACATCAGAGACACCTACGCAGAGGTCAAAGGTCAGAGAAACCTACAGACAGGTGGAAGGACCAGGATGGGACCAAGCAGAGACTTAATCATATCACACAATACCCCCAACAGCCAGTCCTAACTCACTCCCTAGGCCATTTCCTTGGCTCTAACCCTTCAATGTTTGCAGATCTGAAGAGTCTAAATAAGTATAAGCAGTGTATTTGTAAAGCTTTCACCATATTCCATACACCTTAAAGATCTGCAAATATTGAAGGAATTGGGGCCAAGAGGACAGGGTACGGAGTGAAATGGGACCAGCCGTAACCCTCGGTCCTGACCTGGTGTGCCTCCATGTAGTTTCCCCGGCGGATGCAGGCCATGAGCAGGGACTCGGGAGGAGACAGCATGGCCGGAACCACCCAGCTATGAAGACTTCCACCGGGGCACACCTCCCACTCTGACCGCCCTAATCCTCCACCTCCATCTAGTACAGGGGACATTTACATTTACATTTTAGTCATTTAGCAGACGCTCTTATCCAGAGCGACTTACAGGAGCAATTAGGGTTAAGTGCCTTGCTCAAGGGCACATTTACGTCATTTAGCAGACGCTCTTATCCAGAGCGACTTACAAATTGGTGCATTCACCCTATAGCCAGTGGGATAACCACACCACTTTACAAATGTTTTTTTTAAAAAATAAATTTGGGGGGGGGGGGGGGTGTTGAAGGACAACAACAGTTGGAACTACACCGACTGTACCAAACATTAAGAACGCCTTCCTAATATTGAGTTGCACCCCCTTTTGCCCTCAGAACAGCCTCAGTTCGTCGGGGCACAGACTCTAGAAGGTGTCGAAAGCGTTCCACAGGGATGCTGGCACCATGTTGACTCCAATGCTTCCCACAGTTGTGTCAAGTTGGCTGGATGTCCTTTGGGTGGTGGACCATTCTTGATACACGCGGGAAACTGTTGAATTGTGAAAAACCCAGCAGCGTTGCAGTTCTTGACACGAACCGGTGCGCCTGGCACCTACTACCAAACCCTGTTCAAAGGCACTTAAATCTTCACCCTCTGAATGGCACACATACACAATCCATGTCTCAATTGTCTCAAGGCTTAAAAATCCTTCTTTAACCTGTCTCCTCCCCTTCATCTACACTGATTGAAGTGGATTTAACATGTGACATCAATAAGGGATCATAGCTTTCACCTGGATTCACCTGGTCAGTCTGTCATGGAAAGAGCAGGAGTTCTTAATGTTTTGTACACTCAGTGTATATTACTAATACACTGAGACTGAGTATAAAGGTATGATACTATAAACATCATCATAAAAAAGGTGTGTGTTGGTATTTGGCACATAAATGCTCCCGAATCAAAAGGCTATTTTGAAATGTTAATTAGGAAACACCATAACTAACAACTTAACAGAAAATAGGCTTCATATGTTGCTTCCTGTGTTACCTGAGGGGCTGTTTACCTGAGGGGCTGTTTACCTGAGGGGCTGTTTACCTGAGGGGCTGTTTACCTGAGGGGCTGTTTACCTGAGGGGCTGTTTACCTGAGGGGCTGTTTACCTGAGGGGCTGTTTACCTGAGGGGCTGTTTACCTGAGGGGCTGTTTACCTGAGGGGCTGTTTACCTGAGGGGCTGTTTACCTGAGCGGCTGTTTACCTGAGCGGCTGTTTACCTGAGGGGCTGTTTACCTGAGGGGCTGTTTACCTGAGGGGCTGTTTACCTGAGGGGCTGTTTACCTGAGGGGCTGTTTACCTGAGCGGCTGTTTACCTGAGCGGCTGTTTACCTGAGGGGCTGTTTACCTGAGGGGCTGTTTACCTGAGGGGCTGTTTACCTGAGGGGCTGTTTACCTGAGGGGCTGTTTACCTGAGGGGCTGGTGCTGACCTCTCCGTTGTGTATCTCTGTGGAGGGAAGTCTGTCAGAGTGGTGGCGTCTAGGCTTCTTCCTCCTCCTGACCCCAGTACTGCTGCTTCTTCGTTTTAGACAGGAGGCAGGACTGGCTGCTGGAGATGCCTGGAGCTGGTGGGGGTGGTCTGAGACTGGGAAGATAGCAGAGGAAACAGTTAGACCTGGAGCTGGGGAGAGATAGCAGAGGAAACAGTTACACCTGGAGCTGGGGGGAGATAGCAGAGGAAACACAGTTAGACCTGGAGCTGGGAGGAGATAGCAGAGGAAACAGTTAGACCTGGAGCTGGGAGGAGATAGCAGAGGAAACACTGTTAGACCTGGAGCTGGGAGGAGATAGCAGAGGAAAACAGACAGTTACACCTGGAGCTGGGAGGAGATAGCAGAGGAAACACAGTTACACCTGGAGCTGGGAGGAGATAGCAGAGGAAACAGTTACACCTGGAGCTGGGAAGAGATAGCAGAGGAAACACAGTTACACCTGGAGCTGGGAGGAGATAGCAGAGGAAACAGTTACACCTGGAGCTGGGAAGAGATAGCAGAGGAAACACAGTTAGACCTGGAGCTGGGAGGAGATAGCAGAGGAAACACAGTTAGACCTGGAGCTGGGGGGAGATAGCAGAGGAAACAGTTAGACCTGGAGCTGGGGGGAGATAGCAGAGGAAACACAGTTACACCTGGAGCTGGGAGGAGAGATAGCAGAGGAAACAGTTACACCTGGAGCTGGGGGGAGATAGCAGAGGAAACACAGTTAGACCTGGAGCTGGGGGGAGATAGCAGAGGAAACACAGTTAGACCTGGAGCTGGGAGGAGATAGCAGAGGAAACACAGTTAGACCTGGAGCTGGGAGGAGATAGCAGAGGAAACAGTTAGACCTGGAGCTGGGGGGAGATAGCAGAGGAAACACTGTTACACCTGGAGCTGGGAGGAGATAGCAGAGGAAACACCGTTAGACCTGGAGCTGGGAGGAGATAGCAGAGGAAACACAGTTAGACCTGGAGCTGGGAGGAGATAGCAGAGGAAACACAGTTACACCTGGAGCTGGGAAGAGATAGCAGAGGAAACACAGTTACACCTGGAGCTGGGAGGAGATAGCAGAGGAAACAGTTACACCTGGAGCTGGGAAGAGATAGCAGAGGAAACACAGTTAGACCTGGAGCTGGGAGGAGATAGCAGAGGAAACACTGTTAGACCTGGAGCTGGGAGGAGATAGCAGAGGAAAACAGTTAGACCTGGAGCTGGGGGGAGATAGCAGAGGAAACACAGTTACACCTGGAGCTGGGAGGAGATAGCAGAGGAAACAGTTACACCTGGAGCTGGGGGGAGATAGCAGAGGAAACACAGTTAGACCTGGAGCTGGGAGGAGATAGCAGAGGAAACACAGTTACACCTGGAGCTGGGAGGAGATAGCAGAGGAAACAGTTAGACCTGGAGCTGGGAAGGAGATAGCAGAGGAAACACAGTTACACCTGGAGCTGGGAGGAGATAGCAGAGGAAACACAGTTAGACCTGGAGCTGGGAGGAGATAGCAGAGGAAACAGTTAGACCTGGAGCTGGGGGGAGATAGCAGAGGAAACACAGTTACACCTGGAGCTGGGAGGAGATAGCAGAGGAAACAGTTACACCTGGAGCTGGGGGGAGATAGCAGAGGAAACACAGTTAGACCTGGAGCTGGGAGGAGATAGCAGAGGAAACACAGTTAGACCTGGAGCTGGGAGGAGATAGCAGAGGAAACACAGTTAGACCTGGAGCTGGGAGGAGATAGCAGAGGAAACAGTTAGACCTGGAGCTGGGAGGAGATAGCAGAGGAAACACTGTTACACCTGGAGCTGGGAGGAGATAGCAGAGGAAACACCGTTAGACCTGGAGCTGGGAGGAGATAGCAGAGGAAACACAGTTAGACCTGGAGCTGGGGGGAGATAGCAGAGGAAACACAGTTAGACCTGGAGCTGGGAGGAGATAGCAGAGGAAACACAGTTAGACCTGGAGCTGGGGGGAGATAGCAGAGGAAACACAGTTAGACCTGGAGCTGGGAAGGAGATAGCAGAGGAAACACAGTTAGACCTGGAGCTGGGGGGAGATAGCAGAGGAAACAGTTAGACCTGGAGCTGGGAAGGAGATAGCAGAGGAAACACAGTTAGACCTGGAGCTGGGGGGAGATAGCAGAGGAAACAGTTAGACCTGGAGCTGGGGGGAGATAGCAGAGGAAACACAGTTAGACCTGGAGCTGGGAAGGAGATAGCAGAGGAAACACAGTTAGACCTGGAGCTGGGGGGAGATAGCAGAGGAAACACAGTTAGACCTGGAGCTGGGAAGGAGATAGCAGAGGAAACACAGTTAGACCTGGAGCTGGGAAGGAGATAGCAGAGGAAACACAGTTAGACCTGGAGCTGGGAAGGAGATAGAAGAGGAAACACAGTTAGACCTGGAGCTGGGAAGGAGATAGCAGAGGAAACAGTTAGACCTGGAGCTGGGAAGGAGATAGCAGAGGAAACACAGTTAGACCTGGAGCTGGGAGGAGATAGCAGAGGAAACAGTTAGACCTGGAGCTGGGGGGAGATAGCAGAGGAAACACAGTTAGACCTGGAGCTGGGAAGGAGATAGCAGAGGAAACACAGTTAGACCTGGAGCTGGGAGGAGATAGCAGAGGAAACACAGTTAGACCTGGAGCTGGGAGGAGATAGCAGAGGAAACAGTTAGACCTGGAGCTGGGAAGGAGATAGCAGAGGAAACACAGTTAGACCTGGAGCTGGGAAGGAGTGCTGATATAGGATTTGGAAAATGTTGTGGACAAGGGGGACCTGATCCTAGATGAGCACCACTGAACTTAGACTGCATGTCACAGTCATAGCCGGCCGCGACCGGGAGACCCATGGGGCGGCGCACAATTGGCCCAGCGTCGTCCAGGGTAGGGGAGGGAATGGCCGGCAGGGATGTAGCTCAGTTGGTAGAGCATGGCGTTTTCAACGCCAGGGTTGTGGGTTCGATTCCCACGGGGGGCCAGTATGAAAAATAAAAAAAATAATGTATGCACTCACTAACTGTAAGTCGCTCTGGATAAGAGCGTCTGCTAAATGACTCAAATGTAAATTTACACTCAACAATTCACACTCTCACACTTCCTGCTGCACACACACTGACCAAACCCAGCTTCCTCCCTTAACTGTTAACTCCCTCCCCACTACAGAGGTTTGGTCTGACCGTCTGGTGCAGTGGCGATTTTAGCATGTAAATGCCCACAAACTGTTAGGGCCTACATAAAGCTGTCCCAACACCTTACCACCGCTACACCTGGCTATCAGCGGAGCCTCGTCTGGCAGCCAAACAGTTCATTCAGCCTCATTTACTGCCTTTTAAAAAACACAGCTGATATGGCTGACTCGCTTAAACAAAATGTGGTTTCTACTGACAATTGAGATGTACAAACTATGGCATAAGGGGACGACGAGCGGATAAGAGGCAATCCGTAATTTCGATTAAGACATTAATGAGCGAGCTAGGACGGACGTAGTCAATATAACTATTTGTTCAGCAGTTTTTAAAAATGTACAGCGACAGAATTCAGAACATGGGCCGTTCTTACAGTGTTCTCCCTGTACACCAAGTCCTTCGTGGGCAAATTTTGTCATCAAAGTCCGGCATTCTCTGGATTTATGGTGCTTTCAAGACAGCTGGGAACTCGGAAAAAACAAGGTCGAATCATGATGACGTCAGTGATCTTCAGGTCGGAGCTCTAGAAAGAGGCCCGAGTTCCGGATTTACAATTCCGAGTTGGATGACCGTTGAAAACGTATTTTCCCCAGTCGGAGCTCGTTTTTCCCCGAGTTCCCAGTTGTCTTGAAAGCACCATAAATCCAGAGAATGCCACTGAAGACAGATTTCGCAGTTCCGAGTTAACAGATGTTTTGAGTGTGGCACAAATCATGCTTCATTGACAGCACGGCAAATGTTGAATGTTTGTAATTCTAAACTTACAAACGAGACCCTTAATCCCAGATTTGGGACCACACAGCCACTCCACTAAATAGCAGGTTAGTGATTGCTTTGCAATGCTTGCAGTTAGCCACTGATTCCTTCCAAACCACTCATTGTTGAATTTGCGATTTCCAACTTGTCGTGTAATGTTTATGCTATAAAAAAAAATGTTTCGCTAAAATTGTGGGGCTCAAAACAGGTGGGGCCCCACTGCCCTGAATGACGGGTCGCCTCTGGTGAGATCACCACTGCTCTGCTAGTGGTCTGGTTAAGGTTGGGGTTAGTGTTACTGGTTCTTACTCACCGTTGCCGCTGTCCTGGTTGGAGGTGATGATCTGTAGTCTCCACTGGGCCTCTGCAGTCCTCTTGGACAGTCTCTGGAGCCGAGCCTCGAACGTCTCTGCCGTCACAGAGCAGCCCAGACTCTCTGCCACCTCCGCCTCCCCTGCCAGCGCCCTGTCCTCCTCCAGGCCCGCCCGCTGACCCACTACCACCACCCCCTCCAGACACTCCCTCAGCAGCCGCAGGAACCCCTCCATGGCCCCGAGGTCCACCAGGAACCCCCTGCAGCCTGCCGTCAAGTGGCCCAGATCAAGGTGACTCCGTTGGGCCGCTGAGAAGGGATGGGGGTGGTCTTCTTCTCCTCTTCCACCTACTTCGGTTTTGTTCTCTTCCTGTCCGTCCCTTCTATTCTTCCCTTCCTCCTCTCCTTTTCTTCTCTTCTCTTCTTTCTCCTCAGAGTGTTCCGTCTGGTCAGTCTGGCCTGTGCTCGTCGTCGCCCCCTGGTGGTTGTGGAGGGTAAAGTCAGCGTTGGACAGGAAGAGTAGGGAGAAGATATTCTCTAGTAGTTCCAGTCGGAACATAGCAGGTACAGCCTCCAGGTAGATCTGACACTCAGACAGGTAGAGCTGGAACAGGGGAGGACAGCCTAGAGACGGGGGGGAGAGAGAGAGAGAGAGAGAGAGAGAGAGAGAGAGAGAGAGAGAGAGAGAGAGAGAGAGAGAGAGAGAGAGAGAGAGAGAGAGAGAGAGAGAGAGAGAGAGAGAGACGAGAGAGAGAGAGAGAGAGAGAGAGAGAGAGAGAGAGAGAGAGAGAGAGAGAGAGAGAGAGAGAGAGCGAGAGCGAGAGAAAACAGAGAGAGAGAGAGACAGAGCGTGAGAGAGAAACAGAGAGAGAGACAGAAACAGAGAGAGAGAGAGAGAGAGAGCAAGAGAGAAACAGGAACAGAGAGAGAAACAGAGAGCGAGAGAAACAGAGCGAGAATCAGAGAGAGCAAGTGTTGGAGAAACACACGAGAGAGAGAGAGAGAGACAGAGAGAGAGAATCTAATCAGAATTAACCAAATTACAACACAGTCAAAACAATACTACATGACCTATAGGAGAAACACAAAGCAACATGCAGTGCTATCTGGCCCTAAATGGACAGTACAAACTATTTGTCCATGGTTACTGATGAAAACCTTAGAAAAACCTTGACAAAGTACAGGCTCAGTGAGCACAGCCTTGCCATTGAGAAGGGTAGACACAGGAAAACCTGGTTCCCTGTAGAGGAAAGGCTGTGCAACCACTGCACCACAGCAGAACCGGCGACAGAGCTGCATTTCCTGACAAAATGTTAAAAAAATATAAAACAATTAGAAAGTGTCATTTCCCCAAATCTGAAACCCTTATTCAAGGTTTCAAAGACCTCTCTGATGAGAATAGGTTATTATGATTATTGTGATTTTAATTATAATTAATTAATAACTTAATTTCCAAAGTACGCTTTGGCAATATGTACATTGTTACATCATGCCAATAAAGCAATTTGAATTGAATTGAGCGAGATAATAGTTTTATTAATAATTAAGAAACAAATTAGAAGTTGATACATTGAAAGAAAGACAGATGAAAATGATTCATGTTAGCATAGGAGACAAATAGACCAGTATAAGAGCATTATAGCTAGCATTTGAGACATTTTAGCTACCATTCTTCAAGATATTTTAGCTACCATTCTTCAAGATATTTTAGCTACCATTCTTCAAGATATTTTAGCTACCATTCTTCAAGACATGTTAGCTACCATTCTTCAAGACATGTTAGCTACCATTCTTCAAGACATGTTAGCTACCATTCTTCAAGATATTTTAGCTACCATTCTTCAAGATATTTTAGCTACCATTCTTCAAGACATTTTAGCTACCATTCTTCAAGATATTTTAGCTACCATTCTTCAAGATATTTTAGCTACCATTCTTCAAGATATTTTAGCTACCATTCTTCAAGATATTTTAGCTACCATTCTTCAAGATATTTTAGCTACCATTCTTCAAGATATTTTAGCTACCTGACTGCAGTAAAGTACCTTGGGGGGGGGGGGGGGGGGTGAGGCCTGACTGCAGTAAAGTACCTTGGGGGGGGGTTGAAGCCTGACTCTGGTCCTTCTCAGCCTCAGGTGTGGACTGGTTCTGGTGTGTGGACTGGTTCAGGTGTGTGGACTGGTTCTGGTGTGTGGACTGGTTCTGGTGTGTGGACTGCGTGGTGCCACAGTCGGAGCAGCCACTGTACTTGTGAGCGGTGACACACATGGCGTACAGGGCGTACTTCATAGCACAGAACCCCCTGTACAGAACCAGGTTCCTCTGGACCGTAGCACTGGGGCTGTCTACCACCCCACTGAACTCCTCTACATTGGAGAGAGAGACAGACAGACAGAGAGAGAGAGACAGAGAGAGACACAGAGAGACAGAGACAGAGACAGAGAGAGAGAGAGAGAGAGAGAGAGAGAGAGAGAAAGACAGAGAGAGAGAGAGAGAGAGAGACTAACTATTTGCACATTGTTACAACACTGTATGTATACATAATATGACATTTGAAATGTCTTATATTCTTTTGAAACTTCTGAGTGTAATGTTTACTGTTAATATTTATTGTTTATTTCACTTTTGTTTACTATCTACTTCACTTGCTTTGGCAATGTTAACATACGTTTCCCCATGCCAATAAAGCCCTTAAATTGAAATTGAATTGAAATTGCATTGAATGAATTGAATTGAATTGAATTGAATTGAATTGAATTGAATTGAGAGAGAGAGAGAGAGAGGAGAGAGAGAGAGAGAGAGAGAGAGAGAGAGAGAGAGAGAGAGAGAGAGAGAGAGAGAGAGAGAGAGAGAGAGAGAGAGAGAGAGAGAGAGAGAGAGAGAGAGAGAGAGAGAGAGACAGAGAGAGAGAGAGAGAGAGACAGAGAGAGAGAGAGAGAGAGACAGAGAAAGAGAGAGACAGAGACAGAGACAGAGACAGAGACAGAGACAGAGACAGAGACAGAGAGACAGAGAGAGAGAGAGAGAGAGAGACAGAGAAAGAGAGAGAGAGACAGAGAAAGACAGAGAGAGAGAGACAGAGAAAGAGAGAGAGAGACAGAGAAAGAGAGAGAAAGACTGTGTGTGAGTGTGTGTAGCGCTGACCTGCGCCGGTGGGTTTGGGCTGTGTATTCAGTAGGTCCAGTACCAGGCGTTCATCATACTGGGCCAGAGGGATGAGGGAGTGAAGGATGTACAGGGCTGAGTGACTGTCCAGTGTGTGCAGCTGGCCAAGCAATGCCTCCCTGGGGATCCCTCTATTCTCTCACACACACACACACACACACACACACACACGCATGCGCAAACACACACAAATGAAGAGAAGACGGTACATTTATGCATTTAAATAGACATGAATCCTAAGTTATACACAAGCCCACCTCAAGTATGGTGTGGTCCCGTGTAGCTCAGTTGGTAGAGCATGGCGTTTGCAACGCCAGGGTTGTGGGTTCGATTCCCCCGGGGGGCCAATTATGAAAATGTACGCACGCTCGCTAACTGTAAGTCGCTCTGGATAAGAGCGTCTGCTAAATGACTGAAATGTAAAAAGTATAAAGCCAACGAATAGTGTTTAATATGAAGTAACCAGAGAAAACTGCTATACTCACGGGTTGTTCTCAGCACACCACTCCAGCACTCCCAACTGAGAAGACAGACCGTCGGCAAACTCTCTCAGAACAGAGTCGTTGGCCAGCGCCTGAGGACGAGGACAGACAGGAGGTTCATGTTATAGACATATGGGCAGTCTGGGTTGTGTTCATTCGGCACCAAACGGAAGAAAATTGACTGAAACAGGAACACACTACGGTACCTGGACTTGTGCAATAAGAAACACAAATGTTTCATTTTCACATTTAAAAAAAGTTTTCCATTGCAGGCCCTAATGAAGACGCCTGTAATAGAGGGCCCCTTCAGACAGTGGATTGTCTGAAGGCCTAACCTGGTCATAGTGTAGGAGGCCTAACCTGGTCGTAGTGTAGGAGGCCTAACCTGGTCGTGGTGTAGGAGGCCTAACCTGGTCATAGTGTAGGAGGCCTAACCTGGTCATAGTGAAGGAGGCCTAACCTGGTCATAGTGTAGGAGGCCTAACCTGGTCATAGTGTAGGAGGCCTAACCTGGTCGTGGTGTAGGAGGCCTAACCTGGTCGTGGTGTAGGAGGCCTAACCTGGTCATAGTGTAGGAGGCCTAACCTGGTCGTGGTGTAGGAGGCCTAACCTGGTCATAGTGTAGGAGGCCTAACCTGGTCATAGTGTAGGAGGCCTAACCTGGTCATAGTGTAGGAGGCCTAACCTGGTCATAGTGTAGGAGGCCTAACCTGGTCGTGGTGTAGGAGGCCTAACCTGGTCATAGTGTAGGAGGCCTAACCTGGTCGTGGTGTAGGAGGTCTAACCTGGTCATAGTGTAGGAGGCCTAACCTGGTCATAGTGTAGGAGGCCTAACCTGGTCATAGTGTAGGAGGCCTAACCTGGTCATAGTGTAGGAGGCCTAACCTGGTCGTGGTGTAGGAGGCCTAACCTGGTCGTGGTGTAGGAGGCCTAACCTGGTCATAGTGTAGGAGGCCTAACCTGGTCATAGTGTAGGAGGCCTAACCTGGTCATAGTGAAGGAGGCCTAACCTGGTCATAGTGTAGGAGGTCTAACCTGGTCGTGGTGTAGGAGACCTAACCTGGTCATAGTGTAGGAGGCCTAACCTGGTCATAGTGTAGGAGGCCTAACCTGGTCATAGTGTAGGAGGCCTAACCTGGTCGTGGTGTAGGAGGCCTAACCTGGTCATAGTGTAGGAGGCCTAACCTGGTCATAGTGTAGGAGGCCTAACCTGGTCATAGTGTAGGAGGCCTAACCTGGTCGTGGTGTAGGAGGCCTAACCTGGTCATAGTGTAGGAGGCCTAACCTGGTCGTGGTGTAGGAGGCCTAACCTGGTCATAGTGTAGGAGGCCTAACCTGGTCGTAGTGTAGGAGGCCTAACCTGGTCGTGGTGTAGGAGGCCTAACCTGGTCGTGGTGTAGGAGGCCTAACCTGGTCGTGGTGTAGGAGGCCTAACCTGGTCATAGTGTAGGAGGCCTAACCTGGTCATAGTGTAGGAGGCCTAACCTGGTCATAGTGTAGGAGGCCTAACCTGGTCGTGGTGTAGGAGGCCTAACCTGGTCATAGTGTAGGAGGCCTAACCTGGTCATAGTGTAGGAGGCCTAACCTGGTCGTGGTGTAGGAGGCCTAACCTGGTCATAGTGAAGGAGGCCTAACCTGGTCATAGTGTAGGAGGCCTAACCTGGTCATAGTGTAGGAGGCCTAACCTGGTCATAGTGTAGGAGGCCTAACCTGGTCATAGTGTAGGAGGCCTAACCTGGTCATAGTGTAGGAGGCCTAACCTGGTCATGGTGTAGGAGGCCTAACCTGGTCGTGGTGTAGGAGGCCTAACCTGGTCGTGGTGTAGGAGGCCTAACCTGGTCGTGGTGTAGGAGGCCTAACCTGGTCATAGTGTAGGAGGCCTAACCTGGTCATAGTGTAGGAGGCCTAACCTGGTCATAGTGTAGGAGGCCTAACCTGGTCGTAGTGAAGGAGGCCTAACCTGGTCGTAGTGTAGGAGGCCTAACCTGGTCATAGTGAAGGAGGCCTAACCTGGTCATAGTGTAGGAGGCCTAACCTGGTCATAGTGTAGGAGGCCTAACCTGGTCATAGTGAAGGAGGCGTAGCAGGGTTTGAGCTGAGAGGGCCTAACCTGGTCATAGTGAAGGAGGCCTAACCTGGTCATAGTGTAGGAGGCCTAACCTGGTCATAGTGAAGGAGGCCTAACCTGGTCATAGTGAAGGAGGCGTAGCAGGGTTTGAGCTGAGAGGAGGCTTTGGCACTGAGTCCACCCCAGGAGGAGCAGGAGGCGAGAAAGAGGCTGGAACTCCCCCTTCAGCAGATCCTCCAGCCTAGAGAACGCCTCCCTCTTCACCAGGTCCAGAGCAGTCACCTGAGGAGGGGGGAAAGGTGGGGTTAGAACTGAGGATGTGTCTCAAATGGCACCCTATTCCCTATATAGTGCACTACATTTGACCAGAGCCCTAGTGCACTATGTAGGGAATAGGGTGCTATTTGGGATGTACCCTAAAACAGAAAAAGGTGCCTTATATGCAAAGAACTCATCCGTTATCAGGATGTCAATAGTTATAGTACCTGATGATATCAGGATGTCAATAGTACCTGTGCTGATATCAGGATGTCAATAGTACCTGTGCTGATATTTGTCCCCTCGATATACTGGTCCAACCTAACCACGTCTTCACACAGTAACGTTGTTGTGGTACATTACCTACATAACTATACACTCACCAGGACCCGTTCAAGGAAGTGCTTTCCGCTGCTAAGGCACTCAAAATAAATGGTTTTCCAGACGGAGGCGCGGTCCCCATGACAACACAAGCCCAGCAGTAACTTCTCCGCCTCAGGAAGATCCACTGGGGTGAAAAAGGGTACAGAGAGAAGGCTAGTGGTAAGGCCCGACACATTGTTGATACCCTACCCGGGGTAGAACAACACACAACTAGGTTTTTCCACATCTCTAACGTCTCCCATTTATGAAATGTGTAAAAAAAAAATATTTTACTGCAAAAAGTGGTTAAATTGATAAGATATTGTGACACATGCAATATTGGGTTACATGATCTAAGGTGTCATCCAGCCAGGTATTATTCTATACTCTGAGTTAAAGGGGGTGTGCCACAATATCTATCCATTTAACCACTTTTGCAGTAAAATATTTTTTTACACAACCATCCATTTCATAAATGGGAGACATTACAAAATGTGAAAAAAACATGTTTGTGTTTTGTTCGACCTTGGGTAGGGGTGTCTCAACAACGAGGCTAGAGGATTGGCCACCAGCCTAAAGAGAGAGAAACACTGTAAAATAATGGCCATTTCATACCTTATTTCAGAAACATTTTGCATTTAAAATCAGTGAGCTAATACTTTCTCACAAACACTTTAGTGTATTTTAAAAACAATGTTAATACACAGTATACAGGGTCAATACGCAGTATACAGGGTCAATACACAGTATACAGCGTTAAAGCGTTAATACGCAGTAGACAGCGTTAATACGCAGTAGACAGCGTTAATACGCAGTAGACAGCGTTAATACGCAGTAGACAGCGTTAATACGCAGTAGACAGCGTTAATACGCAGTAGACAGCGTTAATACGCAGTAGACAGCGTTAATACGCAGTAGACAGCGTTAATACGCAGTACACAGCGTTAATACGCAGTACACAGCGTTAATACGCAGTACACAGCGTTAATACGCAGTATACAGCTTAATACGCAGTACACAGCTTAATACGCAGTATACAGCTTAATACGCAGTTGACAGCGTTAATACGCAGTAGACAGCGTTAATACGCAGTAGACAGCGTTAATACGCAGTATACAGCGTTAATACGCAGTATACAGCGTTAATACGCAGTATACAGCGTTAATACGCAGTATACAGCGTTAATACGCAGTATACAGCGTTAATACGCAGTATACAGCGTTAATACGCAGTATACAGCGTTAATACGCAGTATATAGCGTTAATACGCAGTATACAGCGTTAATACACAGTACCGGTATATAGCGTTAATACATAGTATACAGCGTTAATACGCAGTATACAGCGTTAATACGCAGTATACAGCGTTAATACACAGTATATAGCGTTAATACACAGTATACAGTGTTAATACGCAGTATACAGCGTTAATACACAGTATATAGCGTTAATACACAGTATACAGTGTTAATACACAGTATACAGTGTTAATACACAGTATACAGCGTTAATACACAGTATACAGCGTTAATACACAGTATACAGCGTTAATACGCAGTATACAGCGTTAATACGCAGTATACAGCGTTAATACACAGTATACAGCGTTAATACACAGTATACAGTGTTAATACACAGTATATAGCGTTAATACACAGTATATAGCGTTAATACACAGTAACAGCAGCTGTACTGTCAACGTTGCATAGACACAAGTCAGACATTGTCACAAGTCTTCCTCCTCCTCTAAAGCATCTACATACATTCATACCTGTTAAAGAACTAGCTATAATAAAAGGGTCTAAAAACCTTTCTCCTCTACACACAACCGTAAGATGACTGTTAAAGAACAAGGCCCAATATTGATCAATGTGCTTTATCTCTGTCAAAGAAAACCTGATAAAGTAAAGTTTGTGTAAATTTCAGGTAAAGTAACTGATAAAGTCAGCAGTCTATAGACAAGGTATGACAGCAATCAATGATTTGGTTTAGTTTCCCTGGCACTGTTTCCACATTCAAGTAATGGGACCGATATTAGCATTTTTCATGCATCATGTTCAAAATATCTCTGTGACTTTGTTGAGCTTCACAATCAATTTTAGAAACTTTCAGATTATTTGGACACGATAAGCAAAAAAAATGCTAATATCGATCCCATGACTTGAATGGGATTTGTGGCACAAATGCTAAAACGTTAGCACGTGGAAACAGTGCCAGGTAAACTAAACTAAAGCATGGATTGCTGTCATACCTTCTCCATAGATTGCTTACACGGTAAGAAATCAATGTGTCATTTTTTAAAGTTGAAGTTCAATTTAAAAGGCAAATCTGTGCTTGCTACAACCATTTTCTTACGTTTTAATTAATGATATATAGCCATTGATTCTTGAAGAATATAACTTATAAATACATCACGAGCTTTGCTTAACGGTCATACTCCATCAGAATACAAGGCAATAGTAAACAGTCACGTGCCAAAGACTCTTTGGCAATGGCAAGGAGTGGAACGCTAGCTAAAGAGACTGGTAATCACACTACATTAACATTTTTGTCATTTTAGCAGACGCTCTTATCCAGAGCGACTTACAGGAGCAATTAGGGTTAAGTGCCTTGCTCAAGGGCACGTCGACAGATTTTTTTACCTAGTCGGCTCGGGGATTAGAACCAGCGACCTTTCGGTTACTGGCACAACGCTCCTCAACCACTAAGCTACCTGGCCCCCCGTGGGAAACGAACCCACAACCCTGGCGTTGCAAGCGCCACGCTCTACCAACTGAGCTACACGGGGACTAGAAGGCAGTCAGGAGGCTATATCAGGTGGGACCATTCTAGCCAATGAGAGGGCAGATAGGCGTGTGACCATCAGGCACAACTCCGATATAAAGTGTTTTTTTTCTCAAAGTCGCCGGGATGTCACGTGACCTACTTATCAGTACACTCCTAACAACCTAAGCACTATGAAACTTCTATTCGAGTAAATCACATTTTACATTTACGTCATTTAGCAGACGCTCTTATCCAGAGCGACTTACAAATAGGTGCATTCACCTTATAGCCAGTGGGATCACCACTGTACAATTTTTTTCTTTTTCTTTTTATATATTTTTCTTAGTTATTCTTTTATTTTTGTTATTATATTTCTTATTTTTATATTTATTTATTTTTCATCTTCTTTTTATTTATTTTTTATCTATTTATTTATTTATTTTTTAATTACATTTTTTGTTAACCAAATTAAAAACACTCTCTCGTTGACACTCTCTCGTTGACCAGGTCACCTGCTGGAGAGGGTTGAGGTTAAAGGTCATCTCACCCTGTGTGCTGGGTGTGTCCCTCAGCAGCTTGTCTCTGTGCATCCTGAGGGCTGTGGAGCAGTAGCGGGAGAGCAGGGCGTGGCCGTGGGGCCGTAGCAGGGCGCTCAGGACCCTCTCCTCTCTCAGGGGCCCCTCTCTGGCCCTCCACAGGGCCTCACACAGGGCCTCCAGCTGGCCCCCTCCACCTCCACCTCGCTCCGACCTCCAGGGCATCAGTCCCAGGACCACACACACCTCCTCCGCCCAGCCCTCCATCTCCTCTGGGTCTGGACCAGGATGCTGCAGTCTCTCCATCAAGTATCTGATGAATGTGTCCTTTAATAGAAATAATAACACATTTGATTTAAAGCGCCTTTTCAAAACCGGGGGGGTGGGAGGAGAGAGACAATTACAATTAAAAGCCTACCTGTAGGGTGTGGTCCTCTGTATTAACATCCCTGGGGTGGTCCTCCAGGAAGCTGACCAGAGCTTGGGCCACTCTGGGTCTCTTCTGGTCCAACAAGGCCCGGAGACAGGACTCTATCCCTGGACTCAGAGCATCGCCTGTCCCTGGTGGAACGCCGGGTCCCTTTCTCTCCTCCTGGGTGGTTAGGAAGGCCTGGTGGAGCTCCTTGGGACGAGAAGAACGCTTGTCTAATGGCTTTTTCCCCCAATTACTCTAAAATATTAACTTAAGACTAAACTTTTGGTTCTGTATCAATGGCTGTAATTGTTGAACTTTAACTTTTACGGTCTCTATAAATGCTGTCCTTGTCTATTTTTTAGAAAATTCAAGTATAGACCTTGAGCGTCGTCTCCGGCACCTCCTCTCCCATCTCCTCTAGAAGCAGCAGGAAGTCCAGTTCTCTCCTGACTGAAACCGAAACCTCTTCCTTGGTCCATTTCTCCAGGACTTGAAGCCAAAGCCAGGCCAGTCTGTGAGGGCTGCCCACATTCTCCCATCTACAATACACACCAAAGATAATTATATAACCAATTGATATTGGCTAATCAATTACAAAGCAAAACTAGGAGGAAGGTGGATATAACGGGTCATCATTTCCCTCCTCCAGGTAACACCCCTCCTCCAGGTAACACCCCTCCTCCAGGTAACACCCCTCCTCCGGGTAACACCCCTTCCTCCAGGTAACACCCCTCCTCCGGGTAACACCCCTCCTCCAGGTAACACCCCTTCCTCCGGGTAACACCCCTTCCTCCGGGTAACACCCTTTCCTCCGGGTAACACCCCTCCTCCGGGAGGTAACACCCCTCCTCCGGGTAACACCCCTCCTCCGGGTAACACCCCTTCCTCCAGGTAACACCCCTTCCTCCAGGTAACACCCCTCCTCCGGGTAACACCCCTCCTCCGGGTAACACCCCTCCTCCGGGTAACACCCCCCTCCGGGTAACACCCCTCCTCCGGGTAACACCACCCTTCCTCCGGGTAACACCCCTCCTCCGGGTAACACCCCCTCCTCCGGGTAACACCCCTCCTCCGGGTACACCCCTCCTCCGGGTAAGCACCCCTCCTCCGGGTAACACCCTTCCTCCGGGTAACACCCTTCCTCCGGGTAAGCACCCCCTCCTCCGGGTAACACCCCTCCTCCGGGTAACACCCCTCCTCCGGGTAACACCCCTCCTCCGGGTAACACCCTTCCTCCGGGTAACACCCCTCCTCCGGGTAACACCCCTTCCTCCGGGTAACACCCCTTCCTCCGGGTAACACCCCTTCCTCCGGGTAACACCCCTCCTCCGGGTAACACCCCTTTGCACCCTCCTCCGGGTAACACCCTTCCTCCGGGTAACACCCTTCCTCCGGGTAACACCCTTCCTCCGGGTAACACCCTTCCTCCGGGTAACACCCTTCCTCCGGGTAACACCCCTCCTCCGGGTAACACCCTTCCTCCGGGTAACACCCTTCCTCCGGGTAACACCCCTTCCTCCAGGTAACACCCTTCCTCCGGGTAACACCCCTCCTCCGGGTAACACCCCTCCTCCAGGTAACACCCTTCCTCCAGGTAACACCCCTCCTCCAGGTAACACCCTTCCTCCGGGTAACACCCCTCCTCCGGGTAACACCCCTCCTCCAGGTAACACCCTTCCTCCAGGTAACACCCCTCCTCCAGGTAACACCCTTCCTCCAGGTAACACCCCTTCCTCCAGGTAACACCCTTCCTCCAGGTAACACCCCTCCTCCAGGTAACACCCCTCCTCCAGGTAAGCAGCCTAACTCACGCTAGCAGGTAAGGGTAGGTGACGATGGCCTTGATGATGTCCCGTAGCTGTTGTGCCACCTTTCCTCCAGCATCACCCAGCTGAGGCACACAGGCTCCAGCCAGCTCCCACTCCCCATTCTGCAGACACCGGGTGAAGAAATCAAACAGCTCCTGAAGGGAAGTCTCTGCCTCACAGCCGTACGGGTGCATGTCTGTCTCCTCCTCCTCCTCCTCTGGGGAGGTTTAAATCACAGTCTGGTCACCTCAGGGTCAAGGGTTGACCCCTGTCCTTCACCACATGGCAGTGGAGGAGTAACAAGGTGCTGGAGATTTCCTCATCTGGAGCAGGGGGGGAAAAAATACAGGATTATATCATTTGACATCTAGTAAACACTTTTATCCTAAACGACTTACAGTCATGCGTGCATAACTGTTTCATATGGCTGGCCCCAGCGGGATTCGAACCCACAATCCTTGGTGTTGCGGGTGCTAGGCACAGAGGACCACTAGCTGAGGAACGCTCAACCCCATTCTCTTATATAAAGAGAGTTGAGCGTTCTGCTAGGAGGACCACAGGATTATTCGGATTATCTGGGACTGTAACATGAATGATAAGGAAGAGCAGCTGCATCCCAAACAGCATTCTACTCCCTATCTAGTGCACTACGTTTGACTGGCACCCTATTCCCTATTAAACCCCCCCCCCAAAAAAAAAAACGTTATGTTTTGAGTGAGAAGTAGGCATTTGTCTGAAAGGAAAATTCACATGAGCACCACAATGCCTACTCCACCCATGCCTACTCCACCCATGCCTACTCCACCCATGCCCGAGTGGCGCAGTGGTCTAAAGCACTGCATCGCAGTGCTAGCTATGCCACTAGAGATCCTGGTTCGAATCCAGGCTCTGTCGTAGCCGGCCGTGACTGGGAGACCCATGGGGCGGCGCCCTAATTGGCCCAGCGTAAATAAGGAAATGGGAGGGAAAACGCCGGCAGGGATGTAGCTCAGTTGATAGAGCATGGCGTTGTGGGTTCGATTCCCACGGGGGGCCAGTATGAAAAAATATTTAAAAATAATAGTGTATGCACTCACTAACTGTAAGTCGCTCTGGATAAGAGCGTCTGCTAAAATGACTAAAAAAAATTTTTAAATACCAAGGTTACCCAGCACTACAGTAGCTATGTTAGTCTGTTGTTCTTCAAAACAATGTGTCTGCAGGTTGCTGAGGATTCAAACCTCCTCAAAAACAGCCTAATTCCTACTCTTAGAGGAATAGTTCCCACAATAACATGAGCTAGCCCGTCTGCATTCCTGACTGACGTAACCGTTAGCTTACCCGACATAAGCTTGTTTTGCAAACATGGTCCTGTTTTAATCAATTGCTGTGTGGATCAATGGACAGTTCATTACCTCTGTCAAATTAACATTTAGCTTAAAAGTTGTGTATTTTTTTTATTTATTTTTCCAATAAAGATGGTGAAGCTACAATACAATTTATCTAAAAATACATACAGCCTAATGAGAGAGAGATTATATATATATATATATACACTGCTCAATCACACTTCTGTGAAATCAAACTGTCCACTTAGGAAGCAACACTGATTGACAATACATTTCACATGCTGTTGTGCAAATGGCTGTGACAACAGGTGGAAATTATAGGCAATTAGCAAGACACCCCCAATAAAGGACTGGTTTTGCAGGTGGTGACCACTTCTCCACTTCTCAGTTCCTATGCTTCCTGGCTGATGTTTTGGTCACTTTTGAATGCTGGCGGTGCTTTCACTCTAGTGGTAGCATGAGACGGAGTCTACAACCCACACAAGTGGCTCAGATAGTGCAGCTCATCCAGGATGGCACATCAATGCGAGCTGTGGCAAGAAGGTTTGCTGTGTCTGTCAGTGTAGTGTCCAGAGCATGGAGGCGCTACCAGGAGACAGGCCAGTACATCAGGAGACGTGGAGGAGGCCGTAGGAGGGCAACAACCCAGCAGCAGGACTGCTACCTCCACCTTTGTGCAAGGAGGAGCAGGAGGAGCACTGCCAGAGCCCTGCAAAATGACCTCCAGCAGGCCACAAATGTGCATGTGTCTGCTCAAACGGTCAGAAACAGACTCCATGAGGGTGGTATGAGGGCCCGACGTCCACAGGTGGGGGTTGTGCTTACAGCCCAACACCGTGCAGGACGTTTGGCATTTGAGAAGAACACCAAGATTGGCAAATTCGCCACTGGCGCCCTGTGCTCTTCACAGATGAAAGCAGGTTCACACTGAGCACATGTGACAGACGTGACAGAGTCTGGAGACGCCGTGGAGAATGTTCTGCTGCCTGCAACATCCTCCAGCATGACCAGTTTGGCGGTGGGTCAGTCATGGTGTGGGGTGGCATTTCTTTGGGGGGCCGCAGAGCCCTCCATGTGCTCGCCAGAGGTAGCCTGACTGCCATTAGGTACCGAGATGAGATCCTCAGACCCCTTGTGAGACCATATGCTGGTGCGGTTGGCCCTGGGTTCCTCCTAATGCAAGACAATGCTAGACCTCATGTGGCTGGAGTGTGTCAGCAGTTCCTGCAAGAGGAAGGCATTGATGCTATGGACTGGCTCGCCCGTTCCTCAGACCAGAATCCAATTGAGCACATCTGGGACATCATGTCTCGCTCCATCCACCAACGCCACGTTGCACCACAGACTGTTCAGGAGTTGGCGGATGCTTTAGTCCAGGTCTGGGAGGAGATCCCTCAGGAGACCATCTGCCACCTCATCAGGAGCATGCCCAGGCGTTGTAGGGAGGTCATACAGGCACGTGGAGGCCACACACACTACTGAGCCTCATTTTGACTTGTTTTAAGGCCATTACATCAAAGTTAGATCAACCTGTAGTGTGGTTTTCCACCTTCATTTTGAGGGTGACTCCAAATCCAGACCTCCATGGGTTGATACATTTGATTTTCATTGATAATTTGTGTGATTTTGTTGTCAGCACATTCAACTATGTAAAGAAAAAAGTATTTAATAAGATTATTTCATTCATTCAGATCTAGGATGTGTTATTTTAGTGTTCCCTTTTTTTTTTTTGAGCAGTAAATATATATACATACACACACACATATACATACATACATACATACATACATACACACACAGTGGGGAGAACAAGTATTTGATACACTG
The DNA here is from genome assembly GCA_036851935.1 of Coregonus suidteri. Classification (NCBI taxonomy): domain Eukaryota; kingdom Metazoa; phylum Chordata; class Actinopteri; order Salmoniformes; family Salmonidae; genus Coregonus; species Coregonus suidteri. Next base: position 47,561,717 of record CM072240.1, on the reverse strand, counting down.
CCGATTTTGCAGGTTTTCCTACTTACAAAGCATGTAGAGGTCTGTCATTTTTATCATAGGTACACTTCAACTGTGAGAGAAAAAACAAAAATCCAGAAAATCACATTGTATGATTTTTAAGTAATTAATTTGCATTTTATTGCATGACATAAGTATTTGAGCACCTACCAACCAGTAAGAATTACGGCTCTCACAGACCTGTTTGTTTTTCTTTAAGAAGCCCTCCTGTTCTCCACTCATTACCTGTATTAACTGCACCTGTTTGAACTCGTTACCTGTATATAAAAGACACCTGTCCACACACTCAATCAAACAGACTCCAACCTCTCCACAATGGCCAAGACCAGAGAGCTGTGTAATGACATCAGGGATACAATTGTAGACCTGCACAAGGCTGGGATGGGCTACAGGACAATAGGCAAGCAGCTTGGTGAGAAGGCAACAATTGTTGGCGCAATTATTAGAAAATGGAAGAAGTTCAAGATGACGGTCAATCACCCTCGGTCTGGGGCTCCATGCAAGATCTCACCTCGTGGGGCATCAATGATCATGAGGAAGGTGAGGGATCAGCCCAGAACTACACGGCAGGACCTGGTTAATGACCTTAAGAGAGCTGGGACCACAGTCTCAATGAAAACCATTAGTAACACACTACGCCGTCATGGATTAAAATCCTTCAGCGCACGCAAGGTCCCCCTGCTCAAGCCAACGCATGTCCAGGCCCGTCTGAAGTTTGCCAATGACCATCTGGATGATCCAGAGGAGGAATGGGAGAAGGTCATGTGGTCTGATGAGACAATATAGAGCTTTTTGGTCTAAACTCCACTCGCCGTGTTTGGAGGAAGAAGAAGGATGAGTACAACCCCAAGAACACCATCCCAACTGTGAAGCATGGAGGTGGAAACATCATTCTTTGGGGATGCTTTTCTGCAAAGTGGACAGGACGACTGCACCGTATTGAGGGGAGGATGGATGGGGCCATGTATCGCGAGATCTTGGCCAACAACCTCCTTCCCTCAGTAAGAGCATTGAAGATGGGTCGTGGCTGGGTCTTACAATGTGATTTTCTGGACTTTTGTTTTAGATTCCATCTCTCACATATACACACACACACACACACACACACACACATACATACATACATACACACAGTGCTTTCGTAAAGTATTCAGACCCCTTGACTTTTTCCACATTGTTATGTTACAGCCTTATTCTAAAATGGATTAAATTAATTTCACACAAATTTCAAATCTACACACAATACGCCATTATGACAAAGCAAAAACAGGATTTTAGAATTTTTTGCACATTTATTAAAAAACAGAAATACCTTATTTATAATAATATAATAATATGCCATTTAGCAGACACTTTTATCCAAAGCGACTTACAGTCATGTGCGCATACATTTTTACGTATGGGTGGTCCCGGGGATCGAACCCACTACCCTGGCATTACAAGCGCCATGCTCTACCAATTGAGCTACAGACACTTTGCTATGAGACTCGAAATTGAGCCTGTTTCCATTGATCATCCTTGAGATGTTTCTAAAACTTGATTGGGGTAAATTCAATTCATTGGACATGATTTGGAAAGGCACACACCTGTCTATATAAGGTCCCACAGTTGACAGTGCATGTCAGAGCAAAAACCGCCATGAGGTCGAAGGAATTGTCCGTAGAGCTCCGAGACAGGATTGTGTCGAGGCACAGATCTGGGGAAGGGTACCAAAAAATGTCTGCAGTATTGAAGGTTTAAGGACACAGTGGCCTCCATCATTCTTAAATGGAAGAAGTTTGGAACCACCAAGACTCTTCCTAGAGCTGGCCACCCGACCAAACTGAGCAATCGGGGGAGAAGAGCCTTGGTCAGGGAGGTGACCAAGAACCCGATGGTCACTCTGACAGAGCTCCAGAGTTCCTCTGTGGAGATGGGAGAACCTTCCAGAAGGACAATCATCTCTGCAGCACTCCACCAATCAGGCCTTTATGGTAGAGTGGCCTGACGGAAGCCACTCCTCAGTAAAAGGCACATGACAGCCCACTTGGAGTTTGCCAAAAGGCACCTAAAGGACTTTCAGACCATGAGAAACAAGATTCTCTGGTCTGATGAAACCAAGATTGAACTATTTGGCCTGAATGACAAGCATTCCGTCTGGAGGAAACCTGGCACCATCCCTACGGTGAAGCATGGTTGTGGCAGCATCATGCTGTGGGGATGTTTTTCAGCGGCAGGTACTGGGAAACTAGTCAGGGTCGAGGGCAAAGGTGAACGGAGCAAAGTACAGAGAGATCCTTGATGAAAACCTGCTCCAGAGCGCTCAGGAACCTCAGACTGGGGCGAAGCTTCACCTTCCAACAACCCTAAGCACACAGCCAAGAGAAGAATGGAAGAAACTCCCCAAATACAGGTGTGCCAAGCTTGTAGCGTCATACCCAAGAAGACTTGAGGCTGTTATCGCTGCCAAAGGTGCTTCAACAAAGTACTGAGTAAAGGGTCTGAATACTTATGTAAATGTGATTTCAGTTTTTTATAATAATAATAAATAATATGCCATTTAGCAGACGCTTTTATCCAAAGCGACTTACAGTCGTGCGTGCATACATTTTTGTGTATGGGTGGTCCCGGGGATCGAACCCACTACCTTGGCGTTACAAGCACCGTGCTCTACCAGCTGAGCTACAGAGGACCATGCAAATGTATTTTTTATACATTTGCAAACATTTCTAAAATCCTGTTTTTGCTTTGTCATTATGGGGTATTGTGTGTAGATTGCTGAGAAAAAAAACAATATAATCAATTTTAAAATAAGGCTGTAAATTAACAAAATGTGGAAAAAGTAAAGGGGTCTGAATACTTTCCTAATGCACTGTATGCAGTTGGTTTTATTCTATATATGGAAAAATAAGGTATAACATTTTGACCAATCGATTTGTCGAAAGAACAGGACGACTCTCGTTCTACCAAGATTCTATTTTAGTCGGGGACAGCCTAATGCATTTAATGATTAACCTCAGCTTGCAAACCAACATATAGCCATGACTGGCTGGTGCAGGCAGTGAGCTGTTTGTGTTGTTGAGTTGCAAATGGCGGTCACACCCGATTTGCATGAGGCAAATGGTGGTCACACCCGATTAGTGGCAGTCGTGCCGTTTAAGATGAGGGAGGACTATTTATTTTCTTCATGAGCATTGCTTTATTTCTATTACAGCATATTGGATGACTGTCATTCATATTCCATTCACTCAGCTCAATGTAACAGCGATGGGTTTAGGCTACTACATGATACTCTAATGTTCCCTATACCAATCATGAGGTTGCTACAACCTAGCCTATGAATTAAAGTTTACAACGTAGGTGCACACAGGTTGAGAGAAAAATTTGAGGTGACAGACAGTGACACATTCAATACCTCCTTACACACTCTTGCCTGCATCTAGCTGATCTAGGGTGTAATTATTAGTCCAACAGTTGCAAACAAGAGTTTCTATTGGACAAACTCGGGTATGTTTATTCCTGTTTGCTTCCATTTAAGAAACATTTGTCAACAGAATCAGCTGAATGAATACACCCCTGAACACGCGCAAACACAGTTTACTTTCATAGCAGCACGTAATATTCCTTCTCACATCTATGCACTCTCCTCCTCTCACCTTTTCCCTTCGCTTGTGGACTTCAATGCTTGTGGACTTCGCTTGTGGACTTCAACACATCAGCTCTATGTGACCAGGCGAAAAAAAAACTTCCCAAGCCAAACCATATAACCGCTACACACAGCCTACATCGTTGTCACCATATTAGCTAAAGTAACGTCATAGTCAACATGGCTAATAGAACTAACACATTAGTAAACACGCTACAATCATGCAGTAACGTTACGGTGTACAGTCAGTAAGCAGTTTAGCACTTACACCAGCCGGCCCGGTGGCAATAAATTAGTAAAACCAAAAGCTTACATCGACTTGGAAGATTTCCAGTGTTGTGTTGGATAGTCATAGCCAGCTAGCTAACAAAACATCCCTCTGTTTGAGCAGGGTGTTTCAGTAGGCTAATCTAGCTAGCTGCATTTGCTAGCTAAGTAAGTGAGACTGAAAGTGGGAAAAAAATTTATAAAATCTCTCTCTATCCCCTCTTGCTTCAACTTCATTTTGGAAGAAATTAATTTGTTCAAAACTGTTCAACTATTGTCTTTCTCTCTCTTTGAGTCAACTACTCACCACATTTTATGCACTGCAGTGCTAGCTAGCTGTAGCTTATGCTTTCAATACTCATTCTCTGTTCCTTTGATTGGGTGGACTGCATGTCAGTTCAAGCTGCAAGAGCTCTGATAGGTTGGAGGACATCCTCCGGAAGTTGTCATAATTCCTGTGTAAGTCTATGGAAGGGGGCGAGAACCATGAGCCTCCTAGGTTTTGTATTGAAGTCAATATACCCAGAGGAGGACTGAAACTAGCTGTCCTCTGGCTACACAATGGTGCTACCCTACAGAGTGCTGTGTTTTAATCAATTATTTGGTGACGTGAATAGATTTAGTATATGTTTCATTCTTTTTATTTTTATGTAATTCACTAAAGAGGATAGTCCTCCCCTTCCTCCTCTGAGGAGCCTCCACTGCACCTGATACTGACTGGTTTTCTGATCCACGCGGCTATCTGTGACCAACATACGCATATCTGTATTCCCAGTCATGTGAAATCCATAGATCAGGGGACTAATGAATGTATTTCAATTGACTGATCTCCTTATATGAACTGTAACTCAGTAATGTTCAGTGTAGATGTTTTTACAATAAGGTTCGTCCTTATTTGAGTGTTGTTAAAAGAAACGCGACCTAATTCATCGTGAGACAACATTGCTGACAGCTAAACACCATCCAAATAATAGCCAACTAGCTAACGTTAGCTGTCGAAACGAAATGGCATTTATTTCATGAAAGACGTAACCGACTAAATCATAAACACATCATGCTGATTAGATCAAGAATAACCAATGCATAACATAATAAACTAACTTACATTTACTTACTTTTTATCGAGGTGAATGTATTCCTTTAAAAAAAATAAGATTTCACTCTTATTTCTTCCCTCTTCCGAGTTGTTATGCTAGGAGCACAGTGGCCATGCTAGAGACGTATGTCATGTGATGAAATCAGCTGATTGGCGCTTGCAGTTCAAAGGTTGAACGAGAGCTTCCTGCCAGATAAGGCTATACCAGGGGTGTATTCATTACGTTGATTCTGTTGCAAAACGTTCTGAGATGTTCCGAATTGTTTTCCCATTGTTGCAAAACATTTTTCAACAGAAATCGTTTACTCCAAACGGACACAAATTCAGTTAAGTCCCTTCACATTTCATTGAGTTTGTTCTGTTTGCTTCCGTTTGCTTCGTTAAACGTTAAACGTTTCCGTTGCAAGACGGTTTCCGTTGCCTATTACACTCTTTCGATTGGTGGATACATCTTTGTATTTGAATACCTCTTGAATATTCGATGAGGGGTGTTGACGTCAACCGCCTGTATTCAATGGAGAGTGCGATGCTAGCCTCATGAATATGCATAGGGGGGCTGTTGACGTCAGGTCGTTGCCGGGAGGAGACGAAAGAAGGAGGGGAAAATGGCGGAAGCGGATGACGAAGTGGAATCTGAACACAATGGCGGTAGAATCAAGGAGAAAATGAGTATTGTTCAAAAGAATGGAAAACGGAGTAATGTAGTGTACAGTGCTGAGAATGACCCTTCGTATCTACTAGGAGTACGGTTTGGTTTGTTAATAAGGAGCAGCTGAGCAGTGTACCAATCTTGGAAGAATCCATTTGAGTTATCCAGACTGGTGGACAGTGCTGGGTAAAGGGAAGGATGTGAGGGTAACGAGAGGCGGGTTTGTTTAGATGTTTTGTGATTCCGCGGATCGATTTGATAAGTTTGAAGTCTTGTGTGTGTGTCGCTTCGGAACAGGGCACCCCTTAAGGGGGTTATATCTGGCGTTTCGTGGGAAGTTGATTTGGAAGAGATGAAAAATATTCCTGGAGTGATTGAAGCACGTCGGATGAATCTAGTGGTGAATGGGGAAAAAGTGAAGAGTTTATCAGTTATTTTGTTTTTGAAATGGAGTCTCTCCCTAATGAAGTGCAGTTAGGATATATTAACTACAGAGTTGGAGCATTTATCCGAAGAACAATGCAGGGTGAACATTGTAAAGCTTTAGGTCGTGTAGAAAGTGTTTGCAGAAGGGTGGAAAATATCATATTATGTGTAAAAGTGAAGACAATGTGACATGTTGTAATTGCGGTGGGAATCATGAAGCCACGTATTCTGAATGCCCCACATGGGTAAAAGAGAATGAGGTGGCCAAAGTCAGGGTTGTACAGAGCATTTCATATGCAGAAGCTGTGAAAAGGGTTGAGGGTTTGAATGTTGCACCAGAACAGTCCATGGTAGTGGATAGGCCTTCACTCCACCACCACCACCACGCACCACCACCACGCACCACCACCACGCCCCACCAGTAATCTTGTTTGCCAGTCACTTCCGCACAATGCTCAATTAGCCTGGGGACACAGTTACACCGTCAGAGACTATCCCCAGCACTTCTTAAGTTTCTGTTAACTGTGAGCAAGTTAGTTACCACGCACCACCACTAACATCATGCCCCACCAGGACCACCACTACCCCCAACCCACCACGCCCCACTACCCCCACCACACCACGCCCAACCACTACCCCCACCCCACCCCACCAGGACCGCCCCAAAAGGACCACCCCACCACACCCACCACTACCCCTGGAGCTCATCACTCCTATGTTGGAGTCTCAGCCAAATCAAACCAAATTTTGTCACATGCGCCAAATACAACAGGTGAAGATCTTACAGTGAAATGCTTACTTACAAGCCCATAACCAACAATGCAGTTTTAAGAAAGAATACCAAACGAAATAACAAAAAAAACATTCAATAAAAAAATAATACGAAATAAAAGTAACTTAACTAAAGAGCAGCAGTAAAAATAACAGTAGGGAGGCTATATACAGGGGGTACCGGTACAGAGTCAATGTGAAATAACAGTAGGGAGGCTATATACAGGGGGTACCGGTACAGAGTCAATATGAAATAACAGTAGGGAGGCTATATACAGGGGGTACCGGTACAGAGTCCCCAGTGGGTGGGCCTATGCCCTCCCAGGCCCACCCATGGCTGTGCCCCTGTCGAATCCACAGATTAGGGCCTAATGAATTTATTTCAATTGACTGATTTCCTTATATGAACTGTAACTCAGTAAAATCTTAGAAATTGTTGCATGTTGCGTTTTATATTTTTGTTCAGTACAGTTGCCCACCCCAAGCTGTACTCCATCTAGCCAAAACCAAATTGCATGGCGAGAGAATGACGATATTTACGTCACTTCTATCCGTAGCTGTACCCTGTCTAGCAACAACCCTCTGACGCCCACCACAAAATGCAAACGTAAACCAAAGATGTTGTATTTTATTTTATTTTTTATTATGAACAATAAAACAAATACAAAAACAGAAATATACAAACGAGTACATCAACCTAACGGACAGGTGTATTACATGTCGAGATACATTTTCAATTTGTCAAAAGGTTTTATGATATGTATTGCTTTTTTGTTTTTACACTTACTGATAATTTCAAAATAATATTTCAATTCTATCTTAAACAATGTGAAGAGGAGTTTGTTCTCCGCCCATTTCATTTTATGGATAAAGAATCTTCCATGAAGTTAAATCGGGGTCCAAATCATTTGAATCAAAATAAAGCATATCAGTTTTTTTTTATTTTTTATAAAATCTTCTAACTCCAAAATCTTCTGACATAAAAACAGACCCAAAATAAATGGTCAAGAGTCTCAGGGTCACAACCACAAAATACACATTTGTTAGCAATTATGAATCTGTGTACAATAAAGGTCTTTACAGGGTCGATTCTATGAATGAGTTTGTATGATACTTCTTTCACCTTGTTAGATATACAACATTTGCCAGACAACAACAAGGCTTTGTTCCAGTTCCCTTGTCCTACACCATCCCGGGCTTTAGCCCCGGATGATTTTGTCTCAGCCCCGAGTCTTCTGCCCTGCTGGGATGGTGTAATGAACTGCAATGAATACTCCAAACATGAGGCCCACACAAGACAAACATGGCATATTCCTCTCAAAAGCCAGAGGAAGTAGTCCTTGCTAAAACATTACCTCTCAAAAAAAAGAAAGATGCCACTTCTGACATGTTCTGTGTGTATAAATTGTTAGACCCTGATATGTTCCCATCACTGAAGGAAATCATACAGGCCGCGCTGACCATCCCAGCTAGCAGCGCTGACCATCCCATCTAGCAGCGCTGACCATCCCAGCTAGCAGCGCTGACCATCCCAGCTAGCAGCGCTGACCATCCCGGCTAGCAGCGCTGACCATCCCGGCTAGCAGCTCTGACCATCCCGGCTAGCAGCGCTGACCATCCCGGCTAGCAGCGCTGACCATCCCGGCTAGCAGCTCTGACCATCCCGGCTAGCAGCGCTGACCATCCCGGCTAGCAGCGCTGACCATCCCAGCAGCTCTGACCATCCCGGCTAGCAGCGCTGACCATCCCGGCTAGCAGCGCTGACCATAGCAGCTCTGACCATCCCGGCTAGCAGCGCTGACCATCCCGGCTAGCAGCGCTGACCATCCCGGCTAGCAGCGCTACCATCCCGGCTAGCAGCTGACCATCCCGGCTAGAGCTCTGACCATCCCGGCTAGCAGCTCTGACCATCCCGGCTAGCAGCGCTGACCATCCCGGCTAGCAGCGCTGACCATCCCGGCTAGCAGCGCTGACCATAGCAGCTCTGACCATCCCGTAGCAGCGCTGACCATCCCAGCTAGCAGCTCTGACCATCCCAGCTAGCAGCTCTGACCATCCCGGCTAGCAGCTGCGAGAGATCTTTCGGTGCATTAAGATGTCTACATACCTGGTTTAGGAGCCCAATGACCCGAGATAGAATGCATCATGACAATTGACAAAGAGTGTGCAAAGCTGTCATCAAGGCAAAGAGGGGCTATTGAAGAATCTCAAATATAAAATATATTTTGATTTGTTTAACACTTTTTTGGTTACTACATGATTCCATATGTGTTATTTCATTGTTTTGATGTCTTCACTATTATTCTACAATGTAAAAAAAAAAGTTACAACAAAAAAACAAAAAAAACCTTGAATGAGTAGGTGTGTCCACATTTTTGACTGGCAGTGTACCTACTAACACGCTTGTGAAAGAGTGAAGTCATAGACAGGTTTGCACCTACAGTTTCATTTTGTTTAATTTCTAATCTTTATGGATGGACTAACATCCTAGTACTGTGTAAAATAATTCGCAAACATCGTGAATATTTAGTTGTAGAAAGGATTGTATGCTGGTATGTGTGTAAAATTGTGAAGTGTTGTTACTACAGGGGTGTTGGAGGGGGTGTATTTGGTTTTGTGTAATTAATTAGGTAGAAATATTGTCCTGTAGCTAATTGACCTTGGAATCTGTGATTTATTATGACAAATATTATAAAATCATGATTTGCAAGCGTGTTTGGTGCCTGCAAGCGTGTTTGGTGCCTGCGTTTGTACATATTATTACACTCTACAGTTATAATACAAGCCTACTGCTAATGTGAGTTTATGCAGTTCCAACATAATCCAAAGGATTGCAGCCTAAAATCCCAATACTGCATTATTGCACGTAACTAGAACGTTTGTTCATGCAAAACATTCATTTGTGGTTTAGGTTTAGGCTGCCACCATGTGGATTATTTTGGAACTGCACAGTGCGCAGCATGACCAGCTCACATAAGTTAGCGGTAATATGACTAACATCAACATGGGGCTTTTTTTTATTGCCAATCAAATATTGGACTTGGTTTATGAAAAGATTGCAACTAAATGATAAATACTTTTTCCAACAATTTTTCTTCCCGGAAAAATACGATATAGTTGTGCACTTTTTTTTTTTAAACAAATATTATTGACACCATATTCCATGGGTTTACTGACCCCAATCCATTTAATTCATATTAAGAAGTATTAATTATTTGGCGTCAGGAGAGCACAGCACATTGAAGAAAGCAGTGAGATATGCAACATAGCGTTATGTTTCTGCAAAATGTTCACTGCTAGCGTGCGAGCAGTGAATGTTATTACAGTTGAAGTCAGAAGTTTACATACACTTAGGTTGGAGTCATTAAAACTCGTTTTTCAACCACTCCACAAATTTCTTCTTAACAAACTATAGTTTTGGGAAGTCGGTTAGGACATCTACTTTGTGCATGACACAAGTCATTTTTACAACAATTGTTTACAGACAGATTATTTCACTTATAATTCACTGTATCACAATTCCAGTGGGTCAGAAGTTTACATACACTAAGTTGACTGTGCCTTTAAACAGCTTGGAAAATTCCAGAAAATGATGTCATGGCTTTAGAAGCTTCTGATAGGCTAATTGACATAATTTGAGTCAATTGGAGGTGTACCTGTGGATGTATTTCAAGGCCTACCTTCAAACTCAGTGCCTCTTTGCTTGACATCATGGGAAAATCAAAAGAAATCAGCCAAGACCTCAGAAAATTTTTTTGTAGACCACAAGTCTAGTTCATCCTTGGGAGCAATTTCCAAACGCCTGAAGGTACCACGTTCATCTGTACAAACAATAGTACGCAAGTATAAACACCATGGGACCACGCAGCCATCATACCGCTCAGGAAGGAGACACGTTCTGTCTCCTAGAGATTAATGTACTTTGGTGAGAAAAGTGCAAATCAATCCCAGAACAACAGCAAAGGACCTTGTGAAGATGCTGGAGGAAACAGGTACAAAAGTATCTATATCCACAGTAAAACAAGTCCTATATCGACATAACCTGAAAGGCCGCTCAGCAAGGAAGAAGCCACTGCTTCAAAACCGCCATAAAAAAGCCAGACTATGGTTTGCAACTGCAGATGGGGACAAAGATAGTACTTTTTGTTGAAATGTCCTCTGGTCTGATGAAACAAAAATAGAACTGTTTGGCCATAATGACCATCATTATGTTTGGAGGAAAAAGGGGGATGCTTGCAAGCCGAATAACACCATCCCAACTGTGAAGCACGGGGGTGGCAGCATCATGCTGTGGGGGTGCTTGCTGCAGGAGGGACTGGTGCACTTCACAAAATAGATGGCATCACGAGGAAGGAAAATTATGTGGATATATTGAAGCAACAGCTCAAGACATCAGTCAGGAAGTTAAAGCTTGGTCGCAAATGGGTCTTCCAAATGGACAATGACCCCAAGCATACTTCCAAAGTTGTGGCAAAATGGCTTAAGGACAACAAAGTCAAAGTATTGGAGTGGCCATCACAAAGCCCTGACCTCAATCCTATAGAAAATGTGTGGGCAGAACTGAAAAAGTGTGTGCGAACAAGGAGGCCTACAAACCTGACTCAGTTACACCAGCTCTGTCAGGAGGAATGGGCCAAAATTCACCCAACTTATTGTGGGAAGCTTGTGGAAGGCTACCCGAACTGTTTGACCCAAGTTAAATAATTTAAAGGCAATGCTACCAAATATGAATTGAGTGTATGTAAACTAGACTAAGATACAGTAGAATAGTATAGAATATAGTATATACATATGAGATGAGTAATGCAAGATATGTAAACATTATTCAAGTCAATAGTGTTCAATTTATTAAAGTGACCAGTGATTTCTAATCTATAGGCAGCAGCCTCTAATGTGCTAGTGATGGCTATTTAACAGTCTGATGGTCTTGAGATAGAAGCTGTTTTTCAGTCTCTCGGTCCCAGCTTTGATGCACCTGTACTGAACTCGCCTTCTGGATGATAGCGGTGGTTGTTGTCCTTGATGATCTTTTTGGCCTTCCTGTGACATCAGGTGCTGAAGGTGTCCTGGAGGGCTGGTAGTTTAACCCCGGTGACGCATTGATGTTGGGCAGACCGCACCACCCTCTGGAGAGCCCTGCGGTTGCGGGCAGTGCAGTTGCCGTACCAGGCGTTGATACAGCCCGACAGGATGTTCTCAATTGTGCATCTGTAAAGGTTTTTGAGGGTTTTAAGGGCCAAACCAAATTTATTCAGCCTCCTGAGGTTGAAGAGGCGCTGTTGCACCTTCTTCAACACACTGTCTGTCTGGGTGGACCATTTCAATGTGTCAGTGATGTGTACACCAAAGGAACTTGAAGCTTTCCGCCTTCTCCACTGCGAAGGTGGTATGAAGTTAAATAATTTGTGATATGAAGTTAAATAATTTAGTAAACAACTATTTTAGTTACTGACAGAGGAACATCCAAGACAAGGGAGGTATAAACTAAACTAAAGATAGTACAGTATGAAGGCTAAAGCTGCTTCTCCAATATACATTCCCGATCACACTTGTAGGCGATGTCATGGCAACGGTGGCTATATATTATAAAGTAGTTTTTGACGAAAATGAAAAAGTGTCAGTTTGTGACTCTCAAGAGGTGGGAGCAGTAAGAAATTAAACTACTGAAGACATTGGCTTGAATCTAGGTTGTGCCTTTAGATTTCGAGAAAATTAACAACTATGAAATATTTTTTCACTTCTCAAACCCAAACCCCGGCCTGGTCTGTTTTGAAAGAGTTCCCGGATGTCGCGCCTCTGGGTTTAGAAACTTACTAGCTAGCAGACGAAGTTTAGAGAAATATTTCTCAAAAGAGCTGGGAAGTCTTTTTTTGTCTCGAATTTAATTTAAACATAATGGAGGCCAAGGGATTTGCAGTAGTCCACCACCAGTAAAGGTAAAGCGTTAGCTAGCCTATCAGGTTAGGGACAAGTAGCTAGCTAACGCAGCTGCAAACCGCATTAGCCTAACCTAGCTTGCTAGCTAGCGAAAAAACACAAGAAAAGGTAACTAGCTAGATAGCAAACGTTAGCAGCATCTCCATATACGATTTAGGCGTTTGCAGCCACTTCGCTAACTAACTTATATAGGGCAAATGATAATAGCTAGTTATGTAGCTAGCGGTAGTAGGCAGTTATCAAGTTAGCTTGCTCACGTCAGTTTTATGGTCCATGTATTCATTGGTGCGAAATGGATGTTGACGTTAAGCTAGAGGAAGATGAGAGGGAGACATCCCAAACAATCATTTGGTCTGATTCGATTAATGCCTGGATAGATTACCCAAGTTCCCTATTGTCAGGAAACACGGAAACAGGTTCCCATGTGGGTTTACTGAAAGAGCATTCACATGTACCTACAATAAATCCCCAAACAACAAGTCATGGGCAGGTTTTACGTATTTTTCCTGAAAAGACCGGAGCACGTGATGGGGAGAACAGGGCTGTCAAAATGGTTTATTTCTGTGAAGACCAAGATACAGTCAGCACATCTGAAAGGCTTTTGATCAAAGAGGAGTCATGGCACGAAGCACCGTCCAGTGATATTTCAATGGCAAATGTATCCACCCTCAGTGGTTTTTTTGAAGCTCAAATCAACCCAACTTCACAGGGGTTTCGCCTAAACCAGACCCAGACCAATAATGAATTGCTTGTAGACAATGTTACTATCCCAAGCCATAGTACTGCCATTCCTTCTGTGCTAACCTCACCTGCTACAGAAAGCGGCTGTAATTTAGCTGTATATACTAGACCTATTCTTCCAGAATATTGTGAGCCATTGAACTTTCCCTCGGATGAAGAAGAAGAAGACTACAATGCCGATTTAAGACGAAGACTACAATGCCAACAAACGGTAGAGGATAAATATATACGGCAGTGTCGTGGCTGTTACTCAAGACCTAACCTTAAAAAGTTTGGGAAATGTTGGAAAGATCCATACGCCAAGTGCAAGGAAATAGGTGTAGATTTCAATGTTGGATCTGGACCGAAACAGAAACTTGATTTGCATTTACTGACAATTGGTGTTATGGTCGAGGTGTCCGAATATGCTAAAAATATTAATAGATCTAACAAGCATGTTATCTGTGAAATTCTAGAATACAACTTTGGTCTTGGTGTACAAAATGATGTACGATATTTATTTTCAAGCCGCACTATGTGGAAATTAAAAGACATGCTGAAGATGCATTCTAAGAGGAGAAACCCTGAGTGGTTAACAGAAGTGTTTGAACTTCCTGATCCAAAGACGATGAAAGCATGGGGAAAATCTCGATTTGCAAGGTCCAATTTGCATAACAGCGTGTCAGGAAATCCTACACCTTTTGACATCTGCATAAAGGAGGAGCCTGTTGGGGACCTGATAGCTCCTCTGCGTGTGACGACTGAGCGCTTCTCTACTGAGACACATGTAACAGGATGTGCTGATGAGAGAGATGTAACAGGATGTGCTGATGAGACAGATGTACAGATGTGCTGATGAACACATGGATGTGCTGATGAGACAGATGTAACAGGATGTGCTGATGAGACAGATGTAACAGGATGTGCTGATGAGACAGATGTAACAGGATGTGCTGATGAGACAGATGTAACAGGATGTGCTGATGAGACAGATGTAACAGGATGTGCTGATGAGACAGCAATCTTTGATCCTAAAAATGAACCTAATGATATCTGCTCGAGGGATGAGCCAGATCTGGACATCATCCATCATGTCCAGACGGAGACCTTAACCACTCAGACAGACACGACAGTGGACCAATCCTTAATGATGCCCACAGTAGAAGAAGCATTGAGGGAACTCTACCCAATCTGTAAGGAAAAAGGACTTGACCTTGATGTGAAATCAAAATTTGGGAAAAATGAGAAACTTGACTTGCATCTATTGACCAGAGACGTGATGTTTGAATTGGCTGATTTTGCCTCAAAAGTGTGTGGAAATTGGAAGCAGATGGTCTGTGATGTTCTCGAGCATAATTTTGATCTGGATTTACAAAGTGGGAAAACTGAGCTGGCTGAAGATATTATGGGAAGGTTAAGAGCAGTTTTGCAGCGCAAGGCAGGTTTAAAATATCATGACTACCGACTGAGATGTGAATTTGAAAAGGAATACTTTTTCTTGAAGAAGTCACGCAAACGCAAGAACCCTGCAGAGATGTCCAGTAACCAGGTAACTACAACATCACTTGAGCCGAAATACCAAATGAAAGAAGTATCGAAAAGGAGGAGATTGGATTTAATGAGGAAGAAAAATGAAATGGACATGTGCATAGTGAGGGAGACAGAGGGAGTGCGTTTTGAAGTCAGACCAGTAGAACCTCATTGTGTCAAGATGGAGAGCATCTCTGATGAGACTGACCTTGCACTTTGTACTGATGAAACAAAGCAAATTGTTGTTACCAACTTGGACCAATCAAATGTGACGTCTAACACCCAAAAAGGGCTGAAAGTGTGCTACCCACTCTGTGAGGAAATAGGTCTGGACCTTGGTGTTGCATCCAAACCTAAAAAGAAACTGGAATTTCAGTTACTGACAAACGGTGTAATATTTGAGGTGTATAAATATGCTAAGGTAAAATCCTATCCCGTAAAAGCAAAAGGATGGGGGTATATTCTCTATGATATTCTAGAATACAATTTTGATCTTAGTTTGCAAAATCAGAGACGTAATCAATTTCAATTATGTATTCATCTTAAAGTGCGAAGAATGGTTCAGAAACACAAAGCTGAACTCTCAGAAAAGGGCGAAATCTCTAAAGAATTGTTCATAATACCTAGTGTGATGCAAACCAAAGCAAAGAAAAACAGTGCTTTCAGATTATTTTCCCGAAAAATGTATGGAACAAGATGTAAAACTGGTTTATCCTCATCATGGTAAAGACACTCGCTATGGAGACGGTTGAAACAATCTCAACTGATGAAGCAGCAATGCTTGCCCAGGATAATGGACCTGCTGATATCTGCATAAAAAGGAGGAGCCTGACCTTCACTCTGAGGTCAAAGGGGTTTATTTCTGTGAAGACCAAGAGACCGTCAGCACCAAGAGCTCTTGATCAAAGATGGATCATGGCATGGATCAACACCCACTAATATTAGGACAGAAAATGTATTCAGCCTCCCAGTCACCACAATCGACTGCAGAAAGGGGTTATTTTTGAAAGTCGAAACAACCCAACTTCACAGATGTAACCAGAAAGTCACTACAGCTTCACTTGAGCCAAAATACTAAAGACTGAAAGGAGTCACAGAAAAAAAAGAGATTTATATTTAATGAGGAAGAAGAAGAAAGAAGTTGACATGTTTTAGCCAAGAAGACAATCGGCAAGCGGTACCGGAGCACCAAGTCTAGGTCCAAAAGGCTCCTTAACAGCTTCTACCCCAAGCCATAAGACTGCTGAACAATTAATCAAATGGCCACCCAGACTATTTGTATTGACCCCCTTTTTTTACGCTGCTGCTACTCGCTGTTTTATTATCTATGCATAGTCACTTTATCCCTACCTACATGTACATATTACCTCAATTAGTCAATTACCTCAATTAACCTGTACCCCCACACATTGACTCTACCTGTACCCCCACACATTGACTCTACCTGTACCCCCACACATTGACTCTGTACCTGTACCCCCACACATTGACTCTGCACCTGTACCCCCACACATTGACTCTACCTGTACCCCCACACATTGACTCTGCACCTGTACCCCCACACATTGACTCTGCACCTGTACCCCCACACATTGACTCTGCACCTGTACCCCCCCACACATTGACTCTACCTGTACCCCCACACACATTGACTCTACCTGTACCCCCACACATTGACTCTACCTGTACCCCCACACATTGACTCTGCACCCCCACACATTAACTCTACCTGTACCCCCACACATTGACTCTGTACCTGTACCCCCACACATTGACTCTGTACCTGTACCCCCACACATTGACTCTGTACTGTACCCCACACATTGACTCCCCTGTACCCCCACACATTGACTCTACCTGTACTACCTGTACCCCCCACACATTGACTCTGTACCTGTACCCCCACACATTGACTCTGTACCTGTACCCCCACACATTGACTCTGCACCTGTACCCCCACACATTGACTCTACCTGTACCCCCACACATTGACTCTGTACCTGTACCCCCACACATTGACTCTACCTGTACCCCCCACACATTGACTCTCTACCTGTACCCCCACACATTGACTCTCTGTACCCCCCCTGTACCCCCACACACTCTACCTGACTCTACACTGTACCCCCACACACCCCCATTGACTCTACCCCCACACACTGTACCCCCACACATTGACTCTACCTGTACCCCCACACATTGACTCTACCTGTACCCCCACACATAGACTCTACCTGTACCCCCACACATTGACTCTACCTGTACCCCCACACATTGACTCTACCTGTACCCCCACACATTGACTCTGCACCTGTATCCCCTCGGCATTGGTATTTTATTATATTACTTTTTATCTTATTTAAGTTATATAACCCCCAAACATTTTCGTACTTTTTAAAAACCTGTACTGCATTGTTGGTTAAGGGCTGTACCCCCACACATTGACTCTACCTGTACCCCCACACATTTCACACCCCCACACATGTCTTACCTGTACCCCGGACTCTACGTGTACCAAACACACAACGTGAACATGACTTGATTTAATACCCCCACGACATTGACTCTACCTGTACCCCACACATTGACTGGAAGTACCCCACCTGAGTGGCTCTCAGTGTACCCCCATAGACTAACCTGTACCCAAACATTGGACTCTACCTGTACCCCCACACATAGACTCTACCTGCATCGCACATGCTCTGTAACTGTACCCCCACTAGACTCTCCTGGTTCCCCAATCCAGGATCTGTCCCCCACACATTGACTCTACCTGTACCCCCACACATTGACTCTGTACCTGTACCCCACACCGGGAGACACATTCTCTGGGCGGCGCACAATTGGCCCACCCCCACACATTGACTAGGGTAGGGGAGGGAACTCTGTACCTGTACCCCCCAGGGATGTAGCTCAGTTGTACCCCCAGCATGGCGTTTGCAACGCCTGGGTACCCCCACACACATGTGGGTCTACCTGTACCCCCACATTCTCCCTGTACCCCCTCGGCCCAGTATTTTTTTTTTTTTTAAAATATAAGTTATCAAATTGGAAATATTTTTCGTCGCTCTGGATAAGAGCGTTGGTTAAGGGCTTGTAAATGTATTCGGCGCGTGACAAAACAATGTAAATGTAAATGACTTAATCTACCTGACCAGAAATAGAATGGAAGGAAAAAACTACCTGCTGACAAGGAAAAGGAGTCTGGGAAGAGTCTGATTTTCTCTCTCTCTATGAAAAGCCAGTTGCACATTTGCCGGAAAATGATTAATGACGTTGTTATATGTGATAATGGAAACAGAAAGAGGTGGATTCTTTCCAAACTTTTCAAAATGCTTTTTAGTCGAGACTGGTTCAGAGAAGAGATTCAAACAAATCCTGAATACAGATCAGACATCCTAGAGTTTGGGGCTATTAGAAAATATGCCGTCAGTGTTGCATTTGTAACCTTTGACATGTTGAAGAAGAGTCTCACTTGGGAATGACTATTGGGGGGGGGGGGTGGGGTGGGGGGTGCAACTCCGTATTAGGAAGGTGTTCCTAATGTTTGGTGTACTCAGTGTATTTTACTTTAGCCTATATCACAATAGTTTCACAGTTTAGAAAGTGTTTCAAACCCCTCTAATTACTGAACGTTACAGTGTTCCAAAAAACCCATACTTGGAATGTGAACGGTTCCTAATGGAAGACTCATTTCCAGTCTCCCTGAAGTCGATACTCACATTCTCAATTACTCACCGTGGAACAGTCAACAACAAGCCTACCGGAGATTCAACTCCTTTATCGTATTCATTAGGGATACTGTAGCAAAACGTGCAATGGTGTACCAATTAGTAGCCTAGTCTTTTTAGTATTAAGTGAAATAATAGGACAAAATATATATATTTTGTAAACTTATTTCTATAAAGGTTTTAGTCTGACTAGTGGATTTTAGAGATTCCCTTGGCCTCCTGTTGGTTAACTCTTGATGCCTGGTCTTGCTGTAAAGAGACTGAATACAGCTTGATTATTGGGACACTTCAATTGACTTTCCAAACTCAACTACCTTTACAAGCCTCTGTAGAAGAACCTCTGATCTCTTTTTTTGTTAGAAATAAGAAGGCAAAGAATAATATTTTATTTTCTAATTAAGATGAATGTGTTGGTGAAAGAACCTACGATGATGGGGCATGTTTTTCTTTTAGAAAATATATTTTTCACTTTTCTGTTTTTTGTGGCGAGATTATGAAAGACTTCAAGACTTGCTTTACTGTAACCAATACTTCCTGTTTTGAACATGGAGTTATTCTACCATCAACTATGAAGTGGAAGTGCTTTTTAGATTTTTTTTTGGAAAGGGACACTTCTACTGTTCTTCTCAGTTGTACCTCTGACAGCTGTGAGATGAAAAGGTATGCAGGTAAATGTGTGACTGGGATGAACAATGCAGTTTATGTTAAAATGTTAAAAATTCATATCTGACTGGTGCCAATAGCATTCATTTGAACACTTAAATGAATGTAAACTAGCTGTTATTGCTTGGTCTGATAACCTTATACATGTGTATATGTTTCCAGCAGAGACCCTAAAGCAGCATGGTCCTAGTGAAAACATAAAATCCCTAAAGGTGTGTTGGCAATATTATTTTGAAGAATCAGATAATTGACTATTTGTGGCTTAGAATATAATCAATATTGGTGATGTCAGTGTTATCCAATTCTTATTTGTGGACCTCATAGAATATAATCATATTGGTGATGTCAGTGTTATCCAATTCTTATTTGTGGACCTCACTTTTCCACTGGCACTAAACACTTTCATTTCACGTCTAGTGGTGGAGAAGGACGCCATCTACAGTATGTCAGGAGCAGCGGTTTGTTCCTTCCAGGAGAGCAACAACCTGAGGACGCATCTTCTCAGTCAAGATGACGAGGTGGCATCTCTGCTGGTGAGTTCCTGACATTTTGTGGGCGGAGGTTTTTCATGTTCACTGTAGACCTCTATCGACATGGGCCGACTAGGGAGAATAACTGCGTCTACATACAACTGTCTACCTTAAAACTATCTTCTTTTAGCAACGCTAGTATTTAATTTACACGCTAGCGTTGCTGGGAATAATTTTGCAAAAAACCTGAATAGTCCGCCGGAATCCACAAGTTAAATAAAATTCAGTTTCAACTTACTCTGTCGATTGATTGTCTGTATGCTTGGTCCTTATGCAGGGGGGAATGTGAGAAGAAAATAAATCTAATGGAAGGTAGAATTAAACAGAATTTCCTAATCTTTTTTATTTAACTCCTGGCTTCCGGCGGACTATTCTGTTGTTTTGAAAGCTAATTCCTAGCAATGCTAGTGTCTAAATACTTGCTAAAAGCAGCTACCTTAAAACGTTTTGATGAGGCACTTATTTTTGGGGAATTCTCTAAATGTAACCTATATTTTACCAGGCAGGTCAATTCAGAACAAATTATTATTTACAATGACGGCCTGGTAAGAGGCAAAAGGCCTCCTGTGGGGCAGAGGGTGGATTGAAATAATGTTTCCTTTTGATATACAAATCGTCAGTGGAACTCATAGAGAATTGCTCTAATTCCAGATCTAGTGGTGGACAAGGACGTCATCTATGTCAGGAGCAGTGTCTTGTTCCAGGAGAGCAACACTTGAGGAGGAGTCTTCTCAGTCATGATGAGGGGAGGTCTTGTCTTGTTCCAGTGAGAGCAACACTTGAGGAGGAGTCATCAGTCATGATGAGGGGAGGTCTTGTCTTGTTCCAGGAGAGCAACACTTGAGGAGGAGTCTTCTCAGTCATGATGAGGGGAGGTCTTCTCATTGTGACAGTAGGTTGTCAAATGTGGGCCTCGTAAAGGAGAAGATGGGTCAAAAACCATCTGCTGCCAACTGTAGCCCATGAAGTCTCTCTTTGTGGTACCTTGTTGTTTCAGAGACTCAGAAACTGACTTCAATTGATCCTATGGCAGAGGCGGGAAAAAATATTTTATATTTTTACACAGATTTAGCAGATATACCAAGCCAGACACAGAACATATAATAATTGTATTTATTTATTTATAGATACATTTCCGATGCTCAATGAGCATGTTATTTGTCTTTCCATGTGTATCTCAACTTAGGATACAATATGGTAGGGCTAAATGGTTCTGTCTTCATCCAGGTGCCTGAAAGTAATCACAATCCCCAAACACATCAAAACACATCTCAGCAGACTTGCAGCAACGCAAATGTGAAAATCCAGGCTAGCGTTCACTTGTCTGGTTCACCCCAGACTTGACTGCCCTTGACCAGCACAAAAACTCCCTCACGACGCCAGGACAGCGGAGTCACTCACCACCTTCCGGAGACATTTGAAACCCCACCTCTTTAAGGAATACCTGGGATAGGATAAAGTAATCCTTCTACCCCCCCCCCCCCCAAAAAAAAAATAAAAAAATAAATAAAAAATTGGAAAGTGGTTATCCCACTGGCTATAGGGTGAATGCACCAATTTGTAAGTCGCTCTGGATAAGAGCGTCTGCTAAATGACGTAAATGTGCCCTTGAGCAAGGCACTTAACCCTAATTGCTCCTGTAAGTCGCTCTGGATAAGAGCGTCTGCTAAATGACTAAAATGTAAATGTAAATGTAAAACATCCTGTGGCGTACTGCGTTAGCATTGAAACAGCCCCCGCGATATGCAACTTTTCAGGGAAGTCAGGAACCAATATACACAATCAGTTAGGAAAGCAAAGGCTAGCTTTTTCGAACAGAAATGTGCATCCTGTAGCACTAACTCCAAAACGTTTTGGGACACTGTAAAGTCCATGGAGAATAAGAGCACCTCCTCCCAGCTGCCCACTGCACTGAGGCTAGGAAACACTGTCACTATTTCAACAAGCATTTTGCTACGGCTGGCCATGCTTTCCACCTGGCTACCACTACCCCAGACATCAGCAACCTCCACTGCAACTTGCCCATACCCCCCCGCTTCTCCTTCACCCAAATTCAGATAGCTGATGTTCTGAAAGAGCTGCAAAATCTGGACCCCTACAAATCAGCTGGGCTAGACAATCTGGACCCTTTCTTTCAAAAATTAGCCGCCAAAATTGTCGCAACCCCTATTACTAGCCTGTTCAACCTCTCTTTCATATCGTCTGAGATCCCCAGATATTGGAAAGCTGCCGCGGTCATCCCCCTCTTCAAAGGGGGTGACACTCTAGATCCAAACTGCTACAGACCTATATCCATCCTGCCCTGCCTTTCGAAAGTCTTTGAAAGCCAAGTTAACAAACAGATCACCGACCATTTCGAATCCCACCGTACCTTCTCCGCCATGCAATCTGGTTTCCGAGCTGGTCATGGGTGCACCTCAGCCACGCTCAAGGTCCTAAATTATATTATAACCGCGATCGATAAAAGACAGTACTGTGCAGCAGTCTTCATCGACCTGGCCAAGGCTTTCGACTCCGTCAATCACCGCATTCTTATTGGCAGACTAAATAGCCTTGGTTTCTCAAATGACTGCTTCGCCTGGTTCACCAACTACTTCTCAGATAGAGTTCAATGTGTCAAATCGGAGGGCCTGTTGTCTGGACCTCTGGCAGTCTCTATGGGGGTGCCACAGGGTTCAATTCTCGGGCTGACTCTATTCTCTGTGTATATGAATGATGTCGCTCTTGCTGCTGGTGACTCTCAGATCCACCACTACGCAGACGACACCATTTTGTATACATCTGGCCCTTCATTGGACACTGTGTTAACAAACCTCCAAACGAGCTTCAATGCCATACAGCACTCCTTCCATAGCCTCCAACTGCTCTTAAACACTAGTAAATCTAAATGCATGCTCTTCAATCGAACGCTGCTTGCACCCGCCCGCCCGACTAGAATCACTACTCTCGGCGGGTCTGACTTAGAATATGTGGACAACTACAAATACCTAGGTGTCTGGTTAGACCGTAAACTCTCCTTCCAGACTCACATTAAGCATCTCCAATCCAAAGTTAAATCTAGAATCGGCTTCCTATTTCGCAACAAAGCCTCCTTCACTCATGCTGCTAAACATGCCCTCGTAAAACTGACTATCCTACCAATCCTTGACGTCGGCGATGTCATTTACAAAATAGCTTCCAACACTCTACTCAGCAAATTGGATGTAGTCTATCACAGTGCCATCCGTTTTGTCACCAAAGCCCCATATACTACCCACCATTGTGACCTGTACGCTCTCGTTGGCTGGCCCTCACTACATATTCGTCGCCAAACCCACTGGCTCCAGGTCATCTATAAATCACTGCTAGGCAAATCCCTGTCTTATCTTAGCTCACTGGT
Organism: Coregonus suidteri; assembly: GCA_036851935.1. Lineage (NCBI taxonomy): Eukaryota > Metazoa > Chordata > Actinopteri > Salmoniformes > Salmonidae > Coregonus > Coregonus suidteri. The sequence continues at coordinate 47,538,375 of CM072240.1, read as the reverse complement.
CACCATAGCAACACCCACCCGTAGTCTGCGCTCCAGCAGGTATATCTCACTGGTCATCCCCAAAGCCAACACCTCCTTTGGCCACCATTCCTTCCAGTTCTCTGCTGCCAATGACTGGAACGAACTGCAAAAATCTCTGAAGCTACATTTTACATTTACATTTTTGTCATTTAGCAGACGCTCTTATCCAGAGCGACTTACAGGAGCAATTAGGGTTAAGTGCCTTGCTCAAGGGCACATCAACAGATTTTTCACCTAGTCGGCTCGGGATTAGAACCAGCGACCTTTCGGTTACTGGCACAACGCTCTTAACCACTAAACTACCTGCATTCAACTGAAATGTCTTCCGCATTTAACCCCACCCCTCAGAGAGGTACGGGGGGGGGCTGCCTTAATCGACATCCATGTAATCGGCACCCGATGCCAAGGCTTGTGCTGCAGTCAGAAACAGAAATCAGCTAATCCATGTAATCGGATTTGTGCTTCAGTCAGAAATGATTCTAGCTAGTTCATTCATGAGTGACTAACTGACGGCATAAATAATGAGGAAGTTAATTAGCGGGGATAGCTTTTGTCTCGACTCTGGTTGGCTGGGGTGATAATCCACAGAGAGAACTGGCTACAGGAACAAACCTGCCTGCTTTACCTTTCCTGCCAAAAGCTTAAACTGATGAGGGAAAACAATTGCCAGATGAACACCCCGTCCTATCAGCACATTTACATTTTAGTCATTTAGCAGACGCTCTTATCCAGAGTGACTTACAGTTAGTGAGTGTATACATTTTTTATTTTTCATACTGGCCCCCCGTGGGAATCAAACCCACAACCCTGCCGTTGCAAACGCCATGCTCTACCAACTGAGCTACATCCCTGCCGGCCATTCCCTCCCCTACCCTGGACCAATTGTGCGCCGCCCCATGGGTCTCCCGGTCGCGGCCGGCTACGACAGAGCCTGGATTCTAACCAGGATCTCTAGTGGCACAGCTAGCACTGTAATGCAGTGCCTTAGACCACTGCGCCACTCGGAAGGCGCAGACAACAAACATAACAAACTGCAACTCCAAAGACTGATCGAGGCTGAAACAAAAACCTCTAGAGACCACAAGCCTTAAAATGAAACTCAGAAATAGTGTAGAAAAAAGGAAATCCAGTTTAAAGATATTTGATTCAAAATAAAATGTTTATGCCCACATCAGGTGGTCATTTTGAGGAGTGCCCAAAATTTAGACAAGGCGTAAAGTATCTAGGGGACCAGGATAGCGCGTCCCCTTCACCGGTGACACTCAAGCTGGACTTGAGGATAGATGTTCTAACTAGTCAGATGGATGCTGAGGTCCCTGTCCTGCTCCATGGGCTCCTCACTGGTCCCCGTGTCCAGACTGCCGCTCTCCATGGCGCCCTCTGCAGGTGGCTCAGTAGTACTGCTGGAGGGAGCATATGTAACTCTGTGTTGTTGTTGTTGTTTTTATCGCACTGCTTTGCTTTATCTTGGCCAGGTCGCAGTTGTAAATGAGAACTTGTTCTCAACTGGCTTACCTGGTTAAATAAAATGAAAATTAAATTAAATTGTCATAGAGATGACCTTGTTGTCATAGAGAGACCTTGTTGATAGAGATGACCTTGTTGTCATAGAGATTGCCTTGTTGTCATGGAGGTTGTCTTGTTGTCATGAGATTACCTTGTTGTCTTGAACAACAAGGTCTTTTTGTCATGGAGTCTTTTTCCAACAAGGTTTTTCACTCATTGTGGATTTGTACCAAAACAATTAATTCCATAAATCCCTACTTCTGTTGACAAATTATTATTTTAATCCTCTGGTCCTCTGTAGCTCAGCTGGTATTGTAACGCCAAGGTTATCCCCGGGATCACAAAAATGTATGTCGCTCGTTTTTTTTTTTTTTTTTTATAATCACGAGTGTCACAGAAACTTGATTACCTCTGTGAATGCATAATATGTCTCCTCATTTTATTCCCAGATCCTCTATTTGCCATACTAGAGTGACAGGAAGTCTGATTCCATCCTCAACCGGTGGACCTGCCCCGAGGATGTTGGACACCACCCGTTGCATCTTCAGCCACACCGATTTCCTGTCAGACTGGTTGTCTTTGAACTCCATGCCATGGACTGACCTGAAGATTTACCAGAACAGGAATACAATGTTAATCAGACTCCCCACACAGTGGACAGACTCCTCTCTGACTGGTTGTGAGGTCACAGGAAATAGACGGATCTGTTATGAGCGACCGCAAGTCTTTATTAGTTGTGTAACAGAATATTACAGCCAGCTTCATTTCTATTCTGTTGGTCTCTGTTGTTGTTGGTCTTTGTTCTGAGCTTCAGGTTTCATCATGGTGGATGCAGCATTCTAATCCTGATAGATGATGGCTATTAGGACTTCAGGGTGTAGCCAGCACATTGATGTCCACACTCTGGATAATAGAAAAGGCTTTGGAGAGGGACCACGCTTTCAGGAGAAGGATAACAGGGCCTTGTCCAGAAACAACCCCCAGCCCTTAACCTCCAAGGCACATGTACAGGAGATTTAATACATTATTTGATACAATCAGGGAATTTGACCTACAGTATGGATTACGTTTTGGAAATCCAATGATCATTAAATGTATTTTTGTTATTTTTTCCCACGTTTTTTTTTTACCCTGTATGTGTTTGGCTGTTCTCGTGGGAAAGTTGTGAAGTTTTTAACGTGTCTTAAGAGTGGAAAGCCTCCGATAGGCTAGATCAAATAATTTCAGATCATTTGAACATTTCCTCTAGCCTATCAGAGGGTAAGTTTAGCCACATTGCATATTATACCCCAAACTTTGGGTTTTACATGATTCTATCTCTAGTCATTTAGCAGACGCTCATAAGCGACTTACACAATTAGGGTTAAGTGCCTTGCTCAAGGGCACATGACAGATTTTAAAAAACACCACATGGGCGCCAGATTTGTTTGTGGGGAAAAACTGTTTAATTTAGTAAAACGGCTAATTACCTGCAATTCTATATATTTTGCCACGGGGCAGAGAGAAACATTTGCAGTTGTAAATCTAATTTCCGGTGATTCTACACGTTTTGCCATGATTTATGACGTGTTCATATTCTATCTGATTTGTATTGTATGTTTTGGGTTGGGGGCCCCAAATTGACACTAGAAAATAGAGGGGACCCCCCCACTTGGAGAAATGATCATCCCTAGTTAACGCTGTGTGTTTTCGGCTTCAGGTACTGCAGGCAGGTCCCGACACAATAATGACATGAAAGTGCATTCTAACAGTGTAAAAGACTCTTTAACACTAAGGGCCCTGATTCAATCAGATCCGCTTTGCCCGACATCCGCATAGCTGATGTTTTGACGTTGTCGAGAGCTGTACTGAAGCGGTCAAGTCCACAGGTGCAGCACGGAGTCGCATTAGCAATATGCGCCTAAATATTTTTGCTCTGGCGACCTGGAATTTTTAATTTAGGAGAAAGAAGAAAAAAAAAATCACCCAGATAATTGTTGCAATGATTCCTTCACTACTGCAGCCACTGAGTGGAGCACAGATACATGACCGTCACGCTTGCACCATTGCTACAAAGAAAACGGCTTCTTACCTCCAGAGTTTTTAAATTGTGCTCCTACCATGTATCCTCGTTCGAACACTGGAACGTAATGATGTAATCTACACCCTGATTAGAATGATAGAACTCCTCATTATTTAATGATAATGATTTAAATATAGCCTAGGTCTGAACTTCTAAAAGGAGTTGGGTGGGGGCGGGTGTGACTTCGTGACAATGTTGCAAGAACAGCTACTCACCGATTTGACAGCTCCAATGAAGTCCCACCTCCCAAACACTTCCAAAACATCCGCTATGCGGGTTGTCTGCTATCGCTGGGGGTAACACTTGATCTGATTGAATCTAGACCTAAAAGGTCGTATTCTATTACCCACTTGAAGGAAAAACAATGTTCTTCATATGTTTGATAAAAGATGACAGTTTTTCTCAGGGGACCCAAGTACTGTATGTCCTTAGCTGTACTCCCATCTAGCCAAAACCAAATCACAAGGTGAGAGAATGACGATTTTTGCGTCACTTCCGACCCGTCGCTGTACTCCATCTAGCACACAACCAGAACACACAGAGTTAACTTACATCCTGGTAACTCAGGATGGCTCTGGCCACAATAGAAACATTCAGAGGCCCTTCACTCATTTTATCCATAGTGACGGAATTAAACTTACGTAACACTTTTTTGGGGCGGGGATAGTCCCAAAGAGATGGTTTGTAGATGTTCAATAACTGTCAACAACATTTCAACTAACTATTTACTAACCCTAAACTTAACCCTAACCGTAACCTTTAGCAAGCAGTTGCTTTTTATCAACAGATAGTTTGTTGATGGCGTGGCTTATCTGTAGATCATCGGCGTGGGGCTATCCAAATAAAGACCTGAACTTCCTCATACAACAGAACAAGAGAAGGCAGGTTGCCGTCATGATATAGCCTGTTACACACCAGACCTGGGTTCAAATACTATTCAAAATCATTTCAAATCATGTCTGTGCTTGATTGAGCTTGCCTGTTGCAATGGAACCAAATAGAAAAGTCTCAAAAGTGCAAACTGCCCACCACACACTCCAGGCATTCTAAAGCAAAAGTAGTATTTGAACCCAGATGTTACACACAACAACAACAAAAAACTAGACAGTATCTCTATAAAATAGGAGCAGTACTTCATTTTCTCTCAGGTAGCCAGAACCTTTGCTCTTTGTTAAGTGCTAAGAAAAACTATTGGCCAAGGTGTGTCTGGAATGGCTGCTAAATATTAACTTAGATCAAACATTAATTACGTAAATGATGACTGGCGATTAAACACCCAGGATGTAGTGGAGGTATTTGACCACGTCACGTGGAATGCCTCGTTGTTCTGGAGACACACACACACACGCATGAAAGCAAGCAAGCATGCACATACACACCATGCATTGTTGTCTTAGTCCACAACGTAATTGGTCCCTTGAGTGTGTTTGTAGAGCTGTGCTACCACAGCTGCTCACCCCCCCCTTCCACTGACCAGCCTGACCAATATACCACCCCCCTTCCATTTCCATTTACGTCATTTATCAGACGCTCTTATCCAGAGCGACTTACAGTTAGTGTATACATTTTATTTTTTTATTTCATTTATTTTTTTATACTGGCCCCCCGTGGGAATCGAACCCACAACCCTGGCGTTGCAAACGCCATGCTCTAACAACTGAGCTACCTCCCTGCCGGCCATTCCCTCCCCTTCCACTGACCAGCCTGACCAATATACCACCCCCCTTCCACTGACCAGCCTGACCAATATACCACCCCCCTTCCACTGACCAGCCTGACCAATATACCACCCCCCCTTCCACTGACCAGCCTGACACCAATATACCACCCCCTTCCACTGACCAGCCTGACACCAATATACCACCCCCCTTCCACTGAGCAGCCTGACCAATATACCACCCCCCTTCCACTGACCAGCCTGACACCAATATACCACCCCCCTTCCACTGACCAGCCTGACACCAATATACCACCCCCCTTCCACTGACCAGCCTGACACCAATATACCACCCCCCTTCCACTGACCAGCCTGACCAATATACCACCCCCCTTCCACTGACCAATACCACCACCCCCCTTCCACTGACCAGCCTGACACCAATATACCACCCCCCTTCCACTGACCAGCCTGACACCAATATACCACCCCCCTTCCACTGACCAGCCTGACACCAATATACCACCCCCCTTCCACTGACCAGCCTGAATACCAATATACCACCCCCCCTTCCACTGACCAGCCTGACCAATATACCACCCTCCTTCCACTGACCAGCCTGACCAATATACCACCCCCCCTCCACTGACCAGCCTGACACCAATATACCACCCCCCTTCCACTGACCAGCCTGACCAATATACCACCCCCCTTCCACTGACCAGCCTGACACCAATATACCACCCCCCTTCCACTGACCAGCCTGACACCAATATACCACCCCCCTTCCACTGACCAGCCTGACCAATATAACCACCCCCCTTCCACTGACCAGCCTGACACCAATATACCACCCCCCTTCCACTGACCAGCCTGACACCAATATACCACCCCCCTTCCACTGACCAGCCTGACCAATATACCACCCCCCTTCCACTGACCAGCCTGACACCAATATACCACCCCCCTTCCACTGACCAGCCTGACACCAATATACCACCCCCTTCCACTGACCAGCCTGACACAATATACCACCCCCCCTTCCACTGACCAGCCTGACCAATATACCACCCCCCTTCCACTGACCAGCCTGACCAATATACCACCCCCCTTCCACTGACCAGCCTGACACCAATATACCACCCCCCTTCCACTGACCAGCCTGACCAATATACCACCCTCCTAATAGACACTGACCAGCCTGACCAATATACCACCCCCCTTCCACTGACCAGCCTGACCAATATACCACCCCCCTTCCACTGACCAGCCTGACCAATATACCACCCCCCTTCCACTGATCCAGCCTGACCAATATACCACCCCCCTTCCATGACCACTGACCAGCCTCACACCCCTTTTTTTTTATACCACCCCCCTATTCCACTGATCAGCCTGACCAATATACCACCCCCCTTCCACTGACCAGCCTGACCCATATACCACCCTCATAATAGACACTGATCAGCCTCACACCAATATACCACCCTCCTAATAGATAATATAATATGCCCATATAGCAGACGCTCCTATCCAAATCAGACTTACAGTCATGCGTGCATACATTTTTAATAGTATGGGTCAGTCCCGGGGATCGAACCCACTACCTTGGCGTTACAAGCGCCGTGCTCTACCAGTTGAGCTACAGAGGACCATATACCACCCTCCTAATAGACACTGATCAGCCTGACCAATATACCACCCTCCTAATTGACACTGATCAGCCTGACACCAATATACCACCCTCCTAATAGACACTGATCAGCCTCACACCAATATACCACCAATCAATCAATCACTGATTTATTTTGAGCAATATACATCAGCCTCTCTAATAGACACTGATCAGCCTAAAACCAATACATCAGTAATGCAGGTGTAGAAGCACTGGCTAGATCAGAAAGGCTGAACAATATAAACCTAGAGAATAACAGGCTATGAGGGGTCCAGTCCTGGCTGTGCCAGATTATACCAACCCTGCCTAGATAGACAAGCATGGTCATCAATAATCAGGACAAAAATCTCAGTTGGCTTTCATAGCCGACATTAGAGTTTAAAACACCAGGTCTGGGACAGGTAGGGGTTCCATAACCGCAGGCAGATCAGTTTCAACTGGAATAGCAGCAAGGCCAGGCGGACTGGGGACAGCAAGGAGTCACTACGGCCGGTAGACACTGATCCTAGCCTCACTTTTCATAGCATCATTTAGAGTTGACAACAGCAGGTCTAGACACTAGATCAGCCTCACAGTCAAACTATAGCACAGGCTAATAGAGCACTGTCATCAGCCTCACACTGACGTATACTACCTCTCAGGTTCTAGATAGACACTGATCAGCCTCACATTCACACAGGACCATAAGACCTCCTAATAGACAACTGACCCCAGCCCCACACACATAAACTACCCTCCATAAATACTGAGGCTGAGACAGCGGTCACACCACTGTACCCCATCCGAAGAAACCCCGATCAGGGCACAGGAAGGATATAACCCCACCCACTCCGCCAAAGCACTGAGCCCCCACACCAGAGGGATATCCCCAACCACCAACTTACAATCCTGAGACAAGGCCGAGTCCCACAGAGGTCTCACAGCACAAACCAAGGGGGGGGCGCCACCCTCCTAATAGACACTGATCAGCCTCACACCAATATACCACCCTCCTAATAGACACTGATCAGCCTCACACCAATATACCACCCTCCTAATAGACACTGATCAGCCTCACACCAATATACCACCCTCCTAATAGACACTGATCAGCCTGACCAATATACCACCCTCCTAATAGACACTGATCAGCCTCACACCAATATACCACCCTCCTAATAGACACTGATCAGCCTCACACCAATATACCACCCTCCTAAATAGACACTGATCAGCCTCACACCAATATACCACCCTCCTAATAGACACTGATCAGCCTCACACCAATATACCACCCTCCTAATAGACACTGATCAGCCTCACACCAATATACCACCCTCCTAATAGACACTGATCAGCCTCACACCAATATACCACCCTCCTAATAGACACTGATCAGCCTCACACCAATATACCACCCTCCTAATAGACACTGATCAGCCTCACACCAATATACCACCCTCAAAATAGACACTGATCAGCCTCACACCAATATACCACCCTCCTAATAGACACTGATCAGCCTCACACCAATATACCACCCTCCTAATAGACACTGATCAGCCTCACACCAATATACCACCCTCAAAATAGACACTGATCAGCCTCACACCAATATACCACCCTCAAAATAGACTAGAACAATGCTGGTAACACTTTACTGGCTGCCTTTATAATGGATTTACAAAGGGCTTCTAAGGGTTTATATATACACCTCGTTGTAATGTAGTAATATATGTTAATGTAAGACAATATTAATGACGCTTTCAGGGTAGATGAAGTGCTCTTTAAGCGTGATCTTGTACTCAAAAGACAGTCTTTTAAATCATTTTTTTCAGTGGCCAGACCAAAACCATTTCTCTATTCCTGGCCAAGAATATTATTGATTGAGTTTTTGTAGAATACAGGTCAGCGGACACATGATTGCATCTGAACCAGCAGGAATATGACAGTCAGAGAGTTGGAAGGAGGTTAGTGACGCAGTGGAAATGTGTATTGTATTGAGGCCAGTGTGGAATCTTCACTGTTTGTTCTGAACACGTGTCACTCACGCAGTTCTATAATTAAAAAGGCTACAAATTGTTTACAGTTGTTGGCCCACTTCAGAGAAGATACACACTGGCCTGTAGAATACCACGGGATACGTTACCATCGTATGCTGTACATACTGAACCAACAGACCGGCCCGTTTCCTTGCTTTTACATCTTACAACAACTTTGATCAGAACAAACCAGGTCTGACATCTGTACAGATTTGGGTTTAAGATAAGACCTTAATTTTAATCATGCTTATCTTCACAATCTTCACATGCAGTAGACAAGACAGGAGATGAAAGACTCGTAAACCAGAGTTTATACGCTAATATGCTAATATAATATAATAATAATAATAATATGCCATTTAGCAGACGCTTTTATCCAAAGCGACTTACAGTCATGCGTGCATACATTTTTTTGTGTATGGGTGGTCCCGGGGATCGAACCCACTACCTTGGCGTTACAAGCGCTGTGCTCTACCAGCTGAGCTACAGAGGACCACCTAATGTCGGGGGCTTAATAATAATTTATTATTACTATACAGTAGTTCTCTAGATTAAGATTAGAAGATTAAACAAGGAAGATGTGCAAAAAAATATATGATACATTACATAAAACCAGGGATTCATCTGCCACAATTCCTAGCAGTTATAAACAGCTATAAATATATTAAATAAGAGTTTAAAATAATTTTCCTTCATAAAAACATCCATATCCATTAAACAGAACTTCCTGATATATTGCATGTTCACTAACATTGACAACATACAAAACAAGTCCAGCCTTATCTACAAAATAAACAAATCCATTTGTTCTTCCAGACATTCACAGAATGCAGTGTTTAAATAATGATCCCTTTAATCAGAGTGACACAGACCGAAGGATAATGATCCCTTTAATCAGAGTGACAGACCGAAGGATAATGATCCCTTTAAGCAGAGTGACAGACCGAAGGATAATGATCCCTTTAATCAGAGTGACAGACCGAAGGATAATGATCCCTTTAATCAGAGTGACAGACCGAAGGATAATGATCCCTTTAATCAGAGTGACAGACCGAGGGATAATGATCCCTTTAATCAGAGTGACAGACCGAGGGATAATGATCCCTTTAATCAGAGTGACAGACCGAAGGATAATGATCCCTTTAAGCAGAGTGACAGACCGAGGGATAATGATCCCTTTAAGCAGAGTGACAGACCGAGGGATAATGATCCCTTAATCAGAGTGACAGACCGAAGGATAATGATCCCTTTAATCAGAGTGACAGACCGAAGGATAATGATCCCTTTAATCAGAGTGACAGACCGAAGGATAATGATCCCTTTAATCAGAGTGACAGACCGACCCTTTAATCAGAGTGACAGACCGAGGGATAATGATCCCTTTAATCAGAGTGACAGACCGAGGGTACAGAATCTGTAGTGGAAGCCATTAACATTTTAAAGGCTGCCACTTGGCATCGGAGAGAAAATGTTGCAGTTTTTAAACTAATTTCCTGTAATTCTACACATTTTGTCATGGGGCAGAGAGATGTTTTGTTGTTGGGTAACAATTAAGTACGTTACTGTGATTGTTTGAAATAAAATAGTCAAAAAGAATCAAACATAGATTCTTAGCAAAGAGCAATTTCTCAAGCAAGAATTTTGATAGGACTGTCTGGGAGTGGTCAGAGTGGGGAGGGGAAAACTGAAAACTAGCTGTTATTGGCAGAAAGATTTGGAACTCTCTTTCTTATTGGGTATATTAACTAATTTACCACCTGGTGATGTCACCAGACAGGCCAAAACTACATCCCACCAAAACAGGCAGAAATGTCAGGTCTTTCAAACAGCTCTTACACTAAAAGGGCATTATCATAATTTTCACTACTTCACAGTATTATTCTAACCTCATATGTAAAACACAGGAAAATCACGTTTTTGACTGCACTGGGCCTTTAAGAACATAAATTGTAGGTTAATAATATAACATTATATTACACACTGTAAACTTATTCCACAGATCCCTATGCCAAAATTTGTTTAACCTGTTTTTGTTCGTAAAATTCAATAGAAATGTTTGTTTTTTAAAATATTTTTTAAAATATATATTTTTAGTTGTGGCCGCGGACTCCCTGCAGTACATCCGTAGACCCCACTTTGAGAACCCCTGAAATAGGGTGCCATTTGGAATGAAGGCTGTGTGAGTTTCTACAGGCGTTTCAGGACCCGTTGAGTCTGTGCCATACAGCAATCACCTTCTCAGGGTGAGACATGCTGTCCCTCCACTGCTCTGCTGCTTCCTGCGTTGGGCTGTCGAAGCCAAGGTGAACCTGCAGAAGCAGTTATGAAAGTTATGTAACAGGCCTAATCTTAGAACGCAAACGTTCCACGTGGTTAATTGTGTGTGTGACAGCGAGATAGGCAGAGAACATGGATAGTGGCAACCTGAGTTAGTAAAGATAGGCAGAGAACATGGATAGTGGCAACCTGAGTTAGTAAAGATAGGCAGAGAACATGGATAGTGGCAACCTGAGTTAGTAAAGATAGGCAGAGAACATGGATAGTGGCAACCTGAGTTAGTAAAGATAGGCAGAGAACATGGATAGTGGCAACCTGAGTTAGTAAAGATAGGCAGAGAACATGGATAGTGGCAACCTGAGTTAGTAATTATTGAGTAGTAGTAGTAGTACAACAACAACAACAACAACAACAACAAACAGTCATACAGATACGTTAAGCCATTATCACCTGTCCGAGGTAGCGTTTCCGTCTGACAGAGCGGCGGCTGTAGAGTTTGACTGACAGCAGGAAGCTCTGGTCCTGAGCTAAGGGGAAGTAGAAAGACTCGGTCCAGGTCAGCTGACCTCCGGAGGACTTCAGGGCATGAGTCTTCTTCTCCATCACCACCGTGCCCAGCTGCTGCATCTCTATCTTCACAAAGAACGCTGGGAGGGGGGGGACACACACAAACAAAATGGCTACTCATTAGCCTCGCATGCCCAGGCTTCTCATGTACCAGACGGGATTTGTAAGGATGCCCACTCTAGACTACTCTTCATTCAAAGAATTTCAAATGTTTCAAAGAATGACGTAAGTGAATGGTGTTTGGTGGTCAGATCCAGACCTGGGTTCAAATACTATTTGAAATCTTTCAAAAACATTGCTGCTGTAGCCTGCCCGGAGTGCCTGGTGGTGGCCAGGGTTGGTTCAATCGATCACAGCTACATTTTTTCTAATAATATTTTGAACCCAGGTCTGGTCAGGTGGAGTAGACACCTACCCTGCCTGAGTGGAGCTGGGAGGTTCTGGGCAGCGAGGACCTGCAGTTGGATGCATCCGTTAACAGGTTGGAAACAGGTGGCCAGGTGCAGCTCAGCATGACACACCTGGAGAAACAGGGAGGAAGTAGAGGAGAACATCAGACACCGGAGACGGAGGAAGAGGAGAACATCAGACACCGGAGACGGAGGAAGAGGAGAACATCAGACACCGGAGACAGAGGAAGAGGAGAACATCAGACACTGGAGACAGAGGAAGAGGAGGAGAACATCAGACACTGGAGACAGAGGAAGAGGAGGAGAACATCAGACACTGGAGACGGGAAACATTTCCTACCAACAACCTCAACAACTTCATAAGTCCCCTGTAGCTCAGTTGGTAGAGCATCAGCACTTGCAGACGCCAGGAAGAGGGGTTCGTTTCCCACGGGGGGGCCAGTATGAAAATGTATGCACTCACTAACTGTAAGTCGCTCTGGATAAGAGCGTCTGCTAAATGACTAAAAATGTAATATTGCTAAACACACTGGTGCCATCCCAAATGGAAACACACTGGTGCCATCCCAAATGGAAACACACTGGTGCCATCCCAAATGGAAACACAACTGGTGCCATCCCAAATGGAAACACATCTGGTGCCATCCCAATTGGAAATACACTGGTGCCATCCCAATTGGAAATACACTGGTGCCATCCCAAATCCAAATGTACTGGTTAGGCAGCTAATGCTGCGTGACAACAATGTGATTTTGAGGTATGGTAACGTGAGACTAGGTAACAGCGTAACAACGTGATTTGGAGGTATGGTAACGCGAGAGAGAGGTAACAGCGTAACAACGTGATTTGGAGGTATGGTAACGCGAGACTAGGTAGCAGCGTAACAACGTGATTTGGAGGTATGGTAACGTGAGACTAGGTAACAGCGTAACAACGTGATTTGGAGGTATGGTAACGCGAGACCTAGGTAGCAGCGTGACAACAACGTGATTTGGAGGTGTGGTAACGCGAGACTAGGAAGCTACTGCGGCGTGACAACAACGTGATTTGGAGGTATGGTAACGTGAGACTAGGTAGCAGCGTGACAATGTGATTTGGAGGTATGGTAACGTGAGACTAGGATAACAGCGTAACAACGTGATTTGGAGGTATGGTAACGTGAGACTAGGTAGCAGCGTGACAACGTGATTTGGAGGTATGGTAACGTGAGACTAGGTAGCAGCGTGACAAAACGTGATTTGGAGGAATGGTAACGTGAGTCTAGGTAGCAGCGTGACAACAACGTGATTTGGAGGAATGGTAACGTGAGACTAGGTAGCAGCGTGACAACAACGTGATTTGGAGGAATGGTAACGTGAGACTAGGTAGCAGCGTGACAACAACGTGATTTGGAGGTATGGTAACGTGAGACTAGGTAGCAGCGTGACAACAACGTGATTTGGAGGAATGGTAACGTGAGACTAGGTAACAGCGTAACAACGTGATTTGGAGGAATGGTAACGTGAGACTAGGTAACAGCGTGACAACAACGTGATTTGGAGGAATGGTAACGTGAGACTAGGTAGATAAAGTACTTATTGCTTCTGTGTGTAACCTGGATTGGTTTGAAGGAGTACAAATTTGAAGAAGATAGTGAAAATTCCACCATGTTTTTGTTGGCGTTTTTGTGAGTTAACCGAAAGGAATTGTATGTTCTGTTCTTGTTTGTGCTGTTTATGTGTACCTTAAAGTGGTAGACTAAATGATATGGTCTAACAACATGTGCTTGTTTTCTAGGAAAAATTGGATGTCTCTTTTCTGAGAGAGGCATAATGATGATTTGTGTCTGACTTCTGGACCGCAGAAACAAAACAGTGTCGTTTTCTGTCTGTAATTTTCTCACTCACCATTATTCACGATTCATTCAGGACTATCCGTAATCATGGTAGCATCCACATTTAATGTAGAAGTGTTTAGAAACATATTATATTCTTATCTACAATAAAAGTGACTCCAAAATGACAATACATTATTTACCATTCATTTCTATTGGGCAGAAAATAATCTGAAACACAACCAAAACAACAGCAAATGTTTACAACACATTTGTAGAGTCACAAGCTTAATGTAATCATTGCGTGCTGTTAATATGGGACAAAATACTTAACTTTTGACTACTTTAATACACATATAAGTGAATTTGTCCCAATACTTTTAGTCCCTTAAAATGGGGGGACTTCGGACAAAAAGTGCTGTAATTTCTAAACGGTTCACCCGATATGGATGGAAATACTCTCAAATTAAATCTGACGGTCTGCACGTTAACCTCATTTGTATCATTTCAAATCCAAAGTGCTGGAGTACAGAGCCAAAATAACAACAAATGTGTCACTGTCCCCAATACTTTTGGAGCTCACTGTATATGTCCTGTAAACATGTGTTATCACAACATTTTGCAGAATCGTAACCGTATGCATCCCCAGAACATCCCCATTATTTATTTAATCATAGTCTTTAAACACAATCATAAATTGATTCACAAGTACAAAGCTTAGTTCCCTATTTACTGCAGTACCGTTGACCAGGTTCCATAGGGCTCTGATCAAAAGTACTGCACTAAATTTCATTTTATTTTACCTTTATTTTAACAGGTATGTTGACTGAGAACGCGTTCTCATTTACAGCAACGACCTGAGGAATAGTTACAGGGGAGAGGAGGGGGGGATGAATGAGCCAATTGGAAGCCACCATGGGATCTTTAGTGACCACAGAGAGTCAGGTCACCAGTTTAACGTCCCATCCGAAAGACGGCACCCTACACAGGGCAATGTCCCCAATCACTGCCCTGGGGCATTGGGATATTTTATTTATTTATTAATAGCGAATAGGGAGCCATTTGATACGCAACCAATGATGCTACAGAGAGTGGGCTCTTTCATAACATTAGCATGACATTACCATTGTAAGGACCAACAGCGTGTAATGGTCCAAGTGACCCAGTTCTCCTGCTTCTCCTTTCAGAGGCCAGCCACTGGACCACTGACCCATTTCTGCCACAAGACGGACATGTTGAGGCATGACAACAACAATATGTACAAGGACATTTCCTGTTACGGTAAGTACAGTCAATAACCTTTCTTAAACTTCCTGGACTGTGTATACACCGGTGTAGAATCTTAATTTGATCACCCTGTTGCAGGAGAAATGTCCTGCAATGCAGGAAATTTAAAACTTGTAGTGTATTTTTTTAGGTTTAAAAAGGTTTCTGAAGTTTGTAATTTGTATCAACCCCATACAAAAAAGTCAATTAATTATAATCCACATAATAATTCACATTTTTTCCTGCTGCAGCTCAAATTAACTGGCTCAAGTTAAGATACTACATCTGTACATCAGATGCCTCTAATGTCCATTCTAAACCTTTCACATTATTACACAAGGCTACTTCTAAATAATATTATTGCATCAATTGTTTCTAACCGTTTCTAAATCACCTTCCTTACAGTGCTACTGCCTATAACCTCCATCAACAACTCTCATTTACACATTACATTTACGCTCTCCACATAATAAGCCCACATAAAGCTTTTTCTAAAGATGCATTTTTATTGCATCCACTGTTTGAAATACACACTCTTCATATAACAGGTTAGTAGTCTATTTCAGAAACAAGGATACAACAAAAAGGAAAGCTCTTAGGTATGACTCTGTCTAAGGCCTGTGTTATCTAAGGGCTCGGTTGGGCGACTTAAGAAACTGCAAATAAGCCAGTGCGTCACAGTTGGGAAGTACATGGGAGAAAGAAAGGAACAGCTGGGGCCAGGACGATACTCCCAGGGGACTGAGTAGTGTTCAGAGGGATACTCCCAGAGGACAGGGTAGTGTTCAGAGGGATACTCCCAGGGGACTGAGTAGTGTTCAGAGGGATACTCCCAGGGGACTGAGTAGTGTTCAGAGGGATACTCCCAGAGGACAGGGTGGTGTTCAGAGGGATACTCCCAGAGGACAGAGTGGTGTTCAGAGGGATACTCCCAGAGGACAGGGTGGTGTTCAGAGGGATACTCCCAGAGGACAGGGTGGTGTTCAGAGGGATACTCCCAGGGGACAGGGTGGTGTTCAGAGGGATACTCCCAGAGGTCTGAGTAGTGTTCAGAGGGATACTCCCAGAGGTCTGAGTAGTGTTCAGAGGGATACTCCCAGAGGTCTGAGTAGTGTTCAGAGGGATACTCCCAGAGGACAGGGTGGTGTTCAGAGGGATACTCCCAGAGGACAGGGTGGTGTTCAGAGGGATACTCCCAGAGTACAGGGTGGTGTTCAGAGGGATACTCCCAGAGGACAGGGTGGTGTTCAGAGGGATACTCCCAGAGGACTGAGTAGTGTTCAGAGGGATACTCCCAGAGGACAGGGTAGTGTTCAGAGGGATACTCCCAGGGGACAGGGTAGTGTTGAGAGGGATACTCCCAGAGGACAGGGTGGTGTTCAGAGGGATACTCCCAGAGGACAGGGTAGTGTTCAGAGGGATACTCCCAGAGGACAGGGTGGTATTCAGAGGGATACTCCCAGAGGACAGGGTGGTGTTCAGAGGGATACTCCCAGAGGACAGAGTGGTGTTCAGAGGGATACTCCCAGAGGACAGAGTGGTGTTCAGAGGGATACTCCCAGAGGACAGGGTAGTGTTCAGAGGGATACTCCCAGAGGACAGGGGTGGTGTTCAGAGGGATACTCCCAGAGGACAGGTGGTATTCAGAGGGATACTCCCAGAGGGACAGGGTGGTGTTCAGAGGGATACTCCCAGAGGACAGGGTAGTGTTCAGAGGGATACTCCCAGAGGACAGGGTGGTGTTCAGAGGGATACTCCCAGAGGACAGGGTGGTATTCAGAGGGATACTCCCAGAGGACAGGGTGGTGTTCAGAGGGATACTCCCAGAGGATAGAGTGGTGTTCAGAGGGATACTCCCAGAGGACAGGGTGGTGTTCAGAGGGATACTCCCAGAGGACAGGGTGGTGTTCAGAGGGATACTCCCAGAGGACAGGGTGGTGTTCAGAGGGATACTCCCAGCGGACAGGGTGGTATTCAGAGGGATACTCCCAGAGGACAGGGTAGTGTTCAGAGGGATACTCCCAGGGGACAGGGTAGTGTTGAGAGGGATACTCCCAGAGGACAGAGTGTAAATGTAAATCCAGGGGACACTCAAATTAGTATGATATGTTATGTTTGGTACAGTTACATAAGACAGGAGGTTACTTAAGCCAAAAAAGAAAGGAGGGTGGTTGGTCGGGGTGGATGGGTGGGTGTATAATGCGAACGTCTAGCAACCCATTTTTAGCTACTTTGCAACTACTTAGCATGTTAGCTAACTCTTCCCCTAACCCTTTAACCTAACTCCTAACCTTAACCCTAACCTTAACCCCTAACCCCTAGCTTAGCTAACATTAGCCAGCTAGCCTTCTAGCTAACGTTAGCCACAACAAATTGGAATTCGTAACATATCATACATTTTGCTAATTCATAACATATCGTACAAAATGGAAGATGGACATCCACAAATTGATACCATACGAAACATAACATATCATACTAATTGAGGTGTCTCGGAGTTACATACAGAATAATACAAAATACTCTGAGACCAGGTTGGAGCACAGGGTAGTGCTCAGAAGGATACTCCCAGAGGACAGGGTAGTGTTCAGAAGGATACTCCCAGAGGACAGGGTAGTGCTCAGAAGAATACTCCCAGATGACAGGGTGTTGTTCACCAACAAAAATATTAATTCATTCAAGGTTTATACAAATACGTCCATTCAATAGAGAATTACATCAGAAAAACAAATGGTCCAAACCCCATGTCTCTACCATGTATGATTCAAAAGTTAGACGTTTTATTCTGAGAATGTAGCATGAGAGTGGATGGAATGTCATCACAGACATGATCAACAAGTGGTCACTGCTCAATAGAACTCTGTCACTACTCCGAGGCAAAATGGCGCTAACTTTGAACGTCAACTGACAAGCTAACTAGTGGCTGCAGGCTCGTAAGTGAAAACATGGGCTTTTTCTCAATGAAATCCGCAGAATACAAAACAAAATAGGGACTAAATATATATTTATTAACAAAACTAACAGACTAAATTTCAATAGCCACCCTCCGCGAAGACAAACACTGAGAAATCACTCGGGGGAGGTACTCTCTGACCTTGCCCAATAACAAACATTCATTTTCATTTTACATTTTGCTACGGTACCCTAATGAAGACGGCCCCATTCTCAACGAGGTCATAACCCCATCCCCACAGAGGTCAGTTGGCTAGGAATGTACATTCTAAAGTAAGTAAGAATGGCTCATAGGGGGAGGAGTCTATCTCCTGTTTCTGTAGCGTGAGGCAGCTTGATGTACGAGTACACCCTCTGGACAGGACGCTAGTCTATCGCTGGGCCTTACCAATCCATCTCTTTAATGCTGAGTGCCAAGCAAAGACGCATTGGGTCCCATTTTTACACGGTTTGGTATGACTCCGCCTGGGATTCCAACTCCACAAAGTTTCAATCTCAGGGCGGACGCTCTAACCACAAGGCCACTGAGTTGGAATGTACTTTCTAGTCATTCTATTTCTATGCTGTATAACTCTATACACTCACAGGGGTCTTGGAGGGGGGGCTGAGCTCCATCCAGTGCTGTGTCTCCTCAGGGCCCAGCTGTCTGAGGGAGAGGACACACTCTGCCACCGTCCTCTTCCTGGGGTGGTGGGTCTGCAGCCGGAGGACCAGAGCACTGCAACGCAGCTGTTGCAGCCGCAACGCAAACACAAAGGTCTCCATGAAGACTGTGTCCTAGGAGGGAGGGGGAGGGAGGGAGGGAGGGAGGGAGGGAGGGAGGGGAGGGAGGGAGGGAGGAGGGAGGGAGGGAGGGAGGGAGGCAGGGGGGAGGGAGGGAGGGAGGGAGGGAGGGAGGGAGGGAGGCAGGGAGGGAGGGAGCAGAGATAGAAGATTAGGATGGTACTCCACTCTGACTAGTATCTGGTAGATTAGGATGGTACTCCACTCAGACTAGTATCTGGTAGATTAGGATGGTACTCCACTCAGACTAGTATCTGGTAGATTAGGATGGTACTCCACTCAGACTAGTATCTGGTAGATTAGGATGGTACTCCACTCAGACTAGTATCTGGTAGATTAGGATGGTACTCCACTCAGACTAGTATCTGGTAGATTAGGATGGTACTCCACTCTGACTAGTATCTGGTAGATTAGGATGGTACTCCACTCTGACTAGTATCTGGTAGATTAGGATGGTACTCCACTCAGACTAGTATCTGGTAGATTAGGATGGTACTCCACTCTGACTAGTATCTGGTAGATTAGGATGGTACTCCACTCAGAATAGTATCTGGTAGATTAGGATGGTACTCCACTCTGACTAGTATCTGGTAGATTAGGATGGTACTCCACTCAGACTAGTATCTGGTAGATTAGGATGGTACTCCACTCAGACTAGTATCTGGTAGATTAGGATGGTACTCCACTCAGACTAGTATCTGGTAGATTAGGATGGTCCTCCACTCAGACTAGTATCTGGTAGATTAGGATGGTACTCCACTCAGACTAGTATCTGGTAGATTAGGATGGTACTCCGCTCAGACTAGTATCTGGTAGATTAGGATGGTCCTCCACTCAGACTAGTATCTGGTAGATTAGGATGGTACTCCACTCAGACTAGTATCTGGTAGATTAGGATGGTACTCCACTCAGACTAGTATCTGGTAGATTAGGATGGTCCTCCACTCAGACTAGTATCTGGTAGATTAGGATGGTACTCCACTCAGACTAGTATCTGGTAGATTAGGATGGTACTCCACTCTGACTAGTATCTGGTAGATTAGGATGGTACTCCACTCTGACTAGTATCTGGTAGATTAGGATGGTACTCCACTCTGACTAGTATCTGGTAGATTAGGATGGTACTCCACTCAGACTAGTATCTGGTAGATTAGGATGGTACTCCACTCTGACTAGTATCTGGTAGATTAGGATGGTACTCCACTCAGAATAGTATCTGGTAGATTAGGATGGTACTCCACTCTGACTAGTATCTGGTAGATTAGGATGGTACTCCACTCAGACTAGTATCTGGTAGATTAGGATGGTACTCCACTCAGACTAGTATCTGGTAGATTAGGATGGTACTCCACTCAGACTAGTATCTGGTAGATTAGGATGGTCCTCCACTCAGACTAGTATCTGGTAGATTAGGATGGTACTCCACTCAGACTAGTATCTGGTAGATTAGGATGGTACTCCGCTCAGACTAGTATCTGGTAGATTAGGATGGTACTCCACTCAGACTAGTATCTGGTAGATTAGGATGGTACTCCACTCAGACTAGTATCTGGTAGATTAGGATGGTACTCCACTCAGACTAGTATCTGGTAGATTAGGATGGTACTCCGCTCAGACTAGTATCTGGTAGATTAGGATGGTACTCCACTCAGACTAGTATCTGGTAGATTAGGATGGTACTCCGCTCAGACTAGTATCTGGTAGATTAGGATGGTACTCCACTCAGACTAGTATCTGGTAGATTAGGATGGTACTCCACTCAGACTAGTATCTGGTAGATTAGGATGGTACTCCACTCAGACTAGTATCTGGTAGATTAGGATGGTACTCCACTCAGACTAGTATCTGGTAGATTAGGATGGTACTCCACTCAGACTAGTATCTGGTAGATTAGGATGGTACTCCGCTCAGACTAGTATCTGGTAGATTAGGATGGTACTCCACTCAGACTAGTATCTGGTAGATTAGGATGGTACTCCGCTCAGACTAGTATCTGGTAGATTAGGATGGTACTCCACTCAGACTAGTAGGACATTAGCTGCCAGAGAGAATTACCTTTACATCTCTCCCAAACAGACATTTCCTCTCTATCAAACAGAAGCCCAATGTCTAAGACGTGAGGATGCTGGCAGCGAGAACTGCTACTTGGATGTGAAGCTATTAGGTAACTGATCGTCAGTGGTTCAGTGTTTTAGGTAGGTCGAAGGTCGAATACAGAGAAGGTTAAGACGACGTAATAATTCCATGCAGAAGTGTTCGGAAAATAAACACATTCATTGGACCACCAGCGCTGTTGCTGATTCTAGAGGATTAGCATTGAAACCGTGACCAGCGGTCTGGACATCAGGTCATAACGTGGTTGTAGAATGACAGTAAACAGTTATTATTCTGTGTATGCTTAGCAGTTAGCTGAAATTCATTTTACATTTAAGTCATTTAGCAGACGCTCTTATCCAGAGTGACTTACAGGAGCAATTAGGGTTAAGTGCCTTGCTCAAGGGCACATCGACAGATTTTTCACCTAGTCGGCTCAGGGATTAGAACCAGCGACCTTTCGTTTACTGGCACAACGCTCTTAACCACTAAGCTACCTGCCGCTACGATTACATTTATTTTCCACTTGGATGACAAAACTTTTTGTACTGCTAACATTCACTTCCAGTCATTTTTGCTCCGGCGCTGTTCCAATGAATTTGTTTATTTTCGAACGCTCCGCATGGAATTATGATAGGTGAGGAAATGCTAGACTATCCTGGTCCCAGATCTGTTTGAGTTGTAGGCATATAGCCAACTCCTATGGTGGTTGTCATGCACAAACAGATCTGGGACCAGGCTAATGCTAGTCTATCTTAGATGTGATTGGAGACATAGCATTGTACAGTAAATGGGGTTAGCCTGGTGCCAGAACCGTTTGTGTTGTCTTTCCTACATCACTGACCATATGAGTTAGCAAGACAGCGCAAACAGATCTGGTACCAGGCTAACATGGGGTTGGGATGCGCTAAATAACTTACCGGAGAGCCTTCCTTGACGGAGCTCTTGAACTGTACTGGTTTGGTCATAGTGATGATGCCTTTAAAGCCAATCTTCTGCTGCTCGCTGCTGTCCTGAGCGAGGTACACATCCTTACACTGAGAGGAGAGGAAGAAGAGTTAGAGGTGTGGCTACAGAGTTGGAGGTGTGGCTACAGAGTTGGAGGTGTGGCTACAGAGTTGGAGGTGTGGCTACAGAGTTAGAGGTGTGGCTACAGAGTTGGAGGTGTGGCTACAGAGTTAGAGGTCTGGCTACAGAGTTAGAGGTCGTCTGGCTACAGAGTTAGAGGTCGTCTGGCTACAGAGTTAGAGGTCGTCTGGCTACAGAGTTAGAGGTCGTCTGGCTACAGAGTTAGAGTTTGTCTGGCTACAGAGTTAGAGGTCGTCTGGCTACAGAGTTAGAGATCGTCTGGCTACAGAGTTAGAGGTCGTCTGGCTACAGAGTTAGAGGTCGTCTGGCTACAGAGTTAGAGGTCGTCTGGCTACAGAGTTAGAGGTCTGGCTACAGAGTTAGAGGTCGTCTGGCTACAGAGTTAGAGGTCGTCTGGCTACAGAGTTAGAGGTCGTCTGGCTACAGAGTTAGAGGTCGTCTGGCTACAGAGTTAGAGGTCGTCTGGCTACAGAGTTAGAGGTCGTCTGGTTACAGAGTTAGAGGTCGTCTGGCTACAGAGTTAGAGGTCGTCTGGCTACAGAGTTAGAGGTCGTCTGGCTACAGAGTTGGAGGTCTGGCTACAGAGTTAGAGGTCGTCTGGCTACAGAGTTAGAGGTCTGGCTACAGAGATAGAGGTCTGGCTACAGTAGGTATCATAGTGTATTTATTATACAGGGACTTCTAGCCAAGTGTCTCAGGACTTGTCCTCTTGTTTTTGCTTTGGTTGAAAGTAATTTACTTGTTAGTGTATCTACGTTGAGATTATTTCTCCTCAGTAAATAACCTCTCAAAGCAGTGATTATTTATCCTCAGTAAAAAAAACTCTCAAAGCAGTGATTATTTCTCCTCAGTAAAAAACATCTCAAAGCAGTGATTATTTATCCTCAGTAAATAACCTCTCAAAGCGGTGATTATTTCTCCTCAATAAAAAAAATCTCAAAGCAGTGATTATTGCTCCTCAGTAAAAAACCTCTCAGAAGTTAACAGAGCAGTGACTTGTGAGAGAGAGGAGATATTGAGATGGAATTTCTGGGTTTCCAACAGTCTGAGACAGAAGCCCCATTCAGCCACCTAGCAGGCAGGTACAATGGGCCCTTCAGTCCCCTGGGTAGCCCCCTCCACCCCCCAGGCCTGTAACCGTACCTGTAGCAACGTGATCCACAC
Source organism: Coregonus suidteri (assembly GCA_036851935.1). NCBI lineage: Eukaryota > Metazoa > Chordata > Actinopteri > Salmoniformes > Salmonidae > Coregonus > Coregonus suidteri. The sequence goes on along the minus strand of CM072240.1, from coordinate 47,515,018 downwards.
CTGCTCCAGGGCCTCCTGGTAACTCAGCCGGACACACACCTTCCCCAACTCTCTCTGTTCCCTCTCATCCCCAGACAACGTGATGGACTCTACAAAGACAGACACACAGAGACTTGTCAGCTCAATGGAAAACACAATGTTGTTAGCCTAAGGCTAAAGCTAAGCTACAGAACATGACTGTTCGTTTGGATATTCATCTGCTTATTGTGAAATACTTGATGTACATTGTGTGTGTTTGACAGTTTGTGTTTGACAAGCTGCCCATCTAGTCTTATTCACAGTGTTATCTGAGGATTTAAACGCTGGATCGACCAACGTCAACAGATTTGCCCTTTCATGATTTTCTCAACAATACAGAGCAGAACAGAGCAGAGGAGAACAATCTCAATCTGACTGAATCAGGGAGGTCTGGTGGGGCTGTGTGTGTTGTGTGTGTGTGTGTGTGTGTGTGTGTGTGTGTTGTGTGTAATGGTTACCAAGGCTACGGGCTGTTTTCTTTTCTATTTCCTCAAAAAAAGAAAAAGCACAAAAACAAATTCTAACAAAGTCTGTTAGTAAGTGAATTGTTGTCTTTGTTCTGTAGTCAGGGCTTAGTGTCTCCTTTGTATTGGTTACCAAGGCTACAACTGTGTGTGTGTGTGTGTGTGTGTGTGTGTGTGCGTGCGTGTGCGTGTGCGTGTGTGTGTGTGTGTGTGTGTGTGTGCGTGTGTGCGTGTGCGTGTGTGTGTGTAATGGTTACCAAGGCTACGGCTGTTCTCCAGGGAGTCCCTCTGGGAGGACGACGCACTGCTGCTCTGGACACTGGACACACTGTCGTAACGCTACATTGGGACAAACACAGAGACATGATAAACACATGAGGCAACCTTGCGTGACATCAAGACATGAAGTCAACAGGACATTAACAGGATGTATGAATACACTACACAGAAACAGCTCAGTAGCTAAACTTCCCCCGATATTACACTACACAGAAACAGCTCAGTAACTAAACTTCCCCCGATATTACACTACACAGAAACAGCTCAGTGGCTAAACTTCCCCCGATATTACACTACACAGAAACAGCTCAGTGGCTAAACTTCCCCCGATATTACACTACACAGAAACAGCACAGTAGCTAAACTTCCCCCGATATTACACTACACAGAAACAGCTCAGTAACTAAACTTCCCCCGATATTACACTACACAGAAACAGCTCCGTAGCTAAACTTCCCCCGATATTACACTACACAGAAACAGCTCAGTAGCTAAACTTCCCCCGATAAGGCGTGATAGCAACTAACAACACAACACATTAAAACACAGACAAATAATCAAATCACAAAGTTCTGGCTATTTTCAACCAGGTCCAGTTAATGTCCCAAATGGCACCATTTACATTTATTTTTTTTTTTTACATTTTAGTCATTTAGCAGACGCTCTTATCCAGAGCGACTTATTTTTCATACTGGCCCCCCGTGGGAATCGAACCCACAACCCTGGCATTGCAAACGCCATGCTCTACATCCCTGCCGATGGGTCTCCCGGTCGCGGCCGGCTACGACAGAGCCTGGATTCGAACCAGGATCTCTAGTGGCACAGCTAGCGCTGCGATGTGCAGTGCCTTAGACCACTGCGCCACTCGGAAGGTTAACCCCCTCGGCACCCTATGTCCTATTTAGTGCACTATACTTTGGACCAGGGCCCGTAGGTCACTATATAGGGAATAGGGTCCCATTTGGGATGCAAGCCCAGGAGTAATATCAGAAACTGAAGTCTATCCCGTTATTTATCACGAGGTTCTGTACGATAGATTGTAATGTTTATCGTGGTTTTGGGGCGAGACACGAGTCCCGAAGTATTCATAACAAATCCACTATCAATATATACCTGGTAACCGATGGATTGTTGATGACTAGCGATTACGATACAATATCTCTTATATTACTAATACAGCTAAGCGGACCTCACCCACACCAACCCTGACCAAACCCTACATATTATTGTGATTGATTACCACTTCATTCAGCACAATCAACAGAGATTTGCGCCGTCTTTTAGAGGCTGAGAGGTGAGTGACGGTCAATGGAAAACCCCGGAAGGTACCGGTGACGCACAATGACAAAAATAGGTATGTCAGCTCATAGGTGGATTTAGGCTTTTGTTTACAGAGGCATCATTACTGAATGTGTCGGAGGTGGTTGTTAAATAATACAGGTGTTTGATTATTACATAAACATCCTCACTCACCTGTATGTGGCCGTGAGGGCTGGAGTTGGACAAGTCAAACATGGATTTGCTCAGAGTCAGTCTCTCAGTCTTCATATTCCCACCTGAAAGCCAATCAAACCAAAAGGACGTATTAAAGGATTAAAGATACTTTTCCCAATGTGAAAGCCAAGCAAACAGTTACAGGGAAATCTCAATTATGCAATATTCATCTTTCTTAGGGAGATGATGGGAGACTTTCTCTTTCTGATTTTACAGTACACACCTGATCCTGAGGTCCTGGTCTCTCCTCACATATAAACTACACCTGATCCTGAGGTCCTGCTCTCTCCTCACATATAAACTACACCTGATCCTGGGGTCCTGGTCTCTCCTCACATATAAACTACACCTGATCCTGGGGTCCTGCTCTCTCCTCACATATAAACTACACCTGATCCTGAGGTCCTGCTCTCTCCTCACATATAAACTACACCTGATCCTGGGGTCCTGGTCTCTCCTCACATATAAACTACACCTGATCCTGAGGTCCCGGTCTCTCCTCACATATAAACTACACCTGATCCTGGGGTCCTGGTCTCTCCTCACATATAAACTACACCTGATCCTGAGGTCCCGGTCTCTCCTCACATATAAACTACACCTGATCCTGAGGTCCCGGTCTCTCCTCACATATAAACTACACCTGATCCTGAGGTCCTGCTCTCTCCTCACATATAAACTACACCTGATCCTGGGGTCCTGCTCTCTCCTCACATATAAACTACACCTGATCCTGAGGTCCCGGTCTCTCCTCACATATAAACTACACCTGATCCTGAGGTCCTGCTCTCTCCTCACATATAAACTACACCTGATCCTGAGGTCCTGCTCTCTCCTCACATATAAACCAATATGAGCTGGTATGAGAGACTTTTCTCAGCCGTGATATTACAGTACACTAGGGGTTAGGGGTGATATTACAGTACACTAGGGGTTAGGGGTGATATTACAGTACAGGGGTTTACAGGGTTAGGGTTAGGGTCAGGGGTCAGGGGTCAGGGTGATATTCCAGTACACACCTGATCCTGAGCCCCGGGGGCTATTTTTCAGGGTGCTGTGTCGTGTTGTCCCGGGAGACATGTTGGGGGAGGAGTCAGGGTTATAGACTATGTGACTGACCCCTGACAGCTCTGCCTTCCTCTCTGCATAGGTGCTCCTGACTGAACCTGGGGTACACAGAGGTTAGAGGTCACAGGTCAGAGGTTACCTGACACATCACCTAAACCTGGGGTACACACACACAGAGGTTATCGCCATAATCAATACAGTATGTACATTATTATGATCTTAGCAATAAAAACATTGATTGATATACATTTTCTCTCTTAGAAAAGCTCAGACAATGGTGCTTGTAAAAAAAAAATGTCCCAATTGTGACAGTAAAGACATTGATTGGTTGATTGGTACATACTGTGCAGCCCTGGTAGCCCCGGTGGCTGGTAGCCGAGGTAGCGTGATCCTCGTGGTTGGATGTAGGAAGGTGTGAACGTGGGGAGGACAAAAGGAACCTCTTTTCCACCCGGGGGGAGTTTAGAGAGGAGATAGTCCTCTGTTACCCCTAGACTCTTCCTGGAGCCACCTGAGATTGCTCTGGCAGGGGGCATCTTCACTGTAATCACTACAAAGTAGAATAGACCATTTTTTATTTTAACAGAGGGGACTTCAGTTTACTAGGGCGGCAGGTAGCTTTAGTGGTTAAGAGCGTCGTGCCAGTAACCGAATGGTCGCTGGTTCTAATCCCCGAGCCGACTAGGTGAAAAATCTGCCGATGTGCCCTTGAGCAAGGCACTTAACCCCAATTGCTCCTGTAAGTCGCTCTGGATAAGAGCGTCTACTAAAATGTACTAAGTAGTGGACATCGGATCTGATTAGGCTGTAGAAAGACAATACGGGACTACATTGAAAGGGGAAAATAACACGATAAGGACGGACTATAATCAATGTATTTCCTTTAATAAACATTTATTAGATATAATAATATGCCATTTAGCAGACGCTTTTATCCAAAGCGACTTACAGTCATGTGTGCATACATTATTTTTTTTTTTTACGTATGGGTGGTCCACGGGGATCGAACCCACTACACTGGCGTTACAAGCGCCGTGCTCTACCAGCTGAGCTACAGTAAATCCCATAGCTATAGGCTATATTTTTTTATATGTATAAAATGAACAATCTACCTTGCTGTTCGATCTCAGTGCCTTTGCCTAGGAAGCTCTTGCAGCAGTTCTTGATGCATTCCATTGCCATGCTGTAATATAGGGTCGTAATCAGAGTACACAATATGATAAACAGCACAACTAAACCAAATGTATACCGCTGAAAGTTTCTGTTTACATTCAAATTAATTGATAACCTGACTGTGATTATCTTTCTGACGACAGAATAGTTCAGAAAATTAATTGACAGCAGTCAGCTTATATCTTCTAATGAGAAGAGATACATATCTAGAAAAGATTCTTAAACATTTCAGCAATTATTATCATCTCACAATAACCACATTAAATCAACTAAAACAACTTATAAAAACCTGCTAAGCGGTTATCCCGCCTGGAAGACGCAAAACGTATTTCTATCCTCTCTAGAGAACAGGCGGAATAGTGGGAATTTCCCCAGGCTGTCCTTCTCCTAAACCTCCACTGGAAACACAGACACGTGTTGGGTCCTAGTGCCCGTCGGGTGCAAGGCTGGTTGGTCTGTTGGCACGCTCTCCCTCCGGTAAATGCCCTTCAACAAACATTCTCAGATTAACAAGCTTCCTTCTCCAAACAAAGTAAATAAATAAGCAGGAGTCTCAATTGCTTCCTTAATAATGATTAAAGAATGTTATAGTCTATTAATGTGATCTCCATATGTTATAGTCTATTAATGTGATCTCCATATGTGCATGTGTTACCCTGATCAGAAGTGCCCTCATTTGACCTCCTAGTGTTGGCCACTATTGGCTTTTGTTTCTAATTCCCAAAATACGCATGATGTCATTACATTAGAAAAATAACTTCGACCAGATGCAGCATTCAGATCTAGTAGGTTTTATTTGACTGACCAGGCTCACTTACAGGTTGTTACGGAAGAGGACTGAATGAAATGTGACGAAGACTTTTGGACAAAAACACAAAACAGAACAGACCATTGTTTTTTTATGGGGAAGTTTGGTCCATGGACAATGTATAAGAGTGGTAAAATTAAACACATTTGATGTCATATATTACTTCAAGACAATATTCCAGGGAAATCTATCTTTTAAAATCCATAGTGCATCTGAGGGGCACCGTTGACAAATGATTGTGTCAAAATAAAAACAAAAATGGAATGTGTAACTTGATTAGGACACAGTGACGTCCAGTCACCAGCTGAGATGTAGCTCTTGATTAGGACACAGTGACGTCCAGTCACCAGCTGAGATGTAGCTCTTGATTAGGACACAGTGACGTCCAGTCACCAGCTGAGATGTAGCTCTTGATTAGGACACAGTGACGTCCAGTCACCAGCTGAGATGTAGCTCTTGATTAGGACACAGTGACGTCCAGTCACCAGCTGAGATGTAGCTCTTGATTAGGACACAGTGACGTCCAGTCACCAGCTGAGATGTAGCTCTTGATTAGGACACAGTGACGTCCAGTCACCAGCCGATTGTAGCAGAGGTGAGCGTCCTGCAGCAGTAGAAGAGACACTTGTGTGGTTCTTTTCCAATACAGTGACAGAAACTATGGATTGTACCCAGACCAGAGCAGTCATAGCCTGGTGTACTGTAATATCACCCTGACCCCTGACCCTGTCCTGTAATATCACCCCCGTGGTACCAGTCTGTTTGTGCTAACATTCCACTGTTGCCATGACAAGAAAATGGAATGTTAGCACAAACAGATCTGGGGCCAAGCTAGTTCGGTCGGGCAGGAATCAGAACATTTCTGCCAAGGTTAAAAGCGTATTTCTTGATGGCTTGCTGACACAAACTGTAGAGAGCCCGTTGCTACTCAAAGCATCGCTAACACATTGCATCACATACTGCAAGCTCACGTTCACAGCTTATTTAAAGGATAACGCTTCACAGGAAATAAGTGAAGACAGTTCATTGATAACAAATAGAAGTATGCAGTAAACAACCAATACTGACAATGCTTTCAATCAATGACCTTAATCATAAAAGTCATTGGAAAAAGAAAGAAAATAACAGTCTGATGTATAGACAGTCACAATGTACAGTCCAGTAACAATCTGATGGATACAGTCATAATATACAGTCCGGTAACAGTCTGATGGATAGACAGTCACAATGTACCGTCCAGTAACAGTCTGATGTGGATGTAAGAGTGGGGAAATGTAGAGCAAGGTGCCTCCATCTCCTATAACAACATATGAGAGTTTATTGAAAGTGTATTCAGATGATAACAGTGGTAAGAGACAGCATCACATCTAGTGAACAGAGGAGACAGACAGCATCACATCTAGAGAACAGAGAGAAGAGGAGACAGACAGCATCACATCTAGTAAACAGAGAAGAGGAGACAGACAGCATCACATCTAGAGAACAGAGAAGAGGAGACAGACAGCATCACATCTAGAGAACAGAGAAGAGGAGACAGACAGCATTACATCTAGTGAACAGAGGAGACAGACAGCATCACATCTAGAGAACAGAGAAGAGGAGACAGACAGCATTACATCTAGTGAACAGAGAAGAGGAGTCAGACAGCATCACATCTAGAGAACAGAGAAGAGGAGACAGACAGCTTCACATCTAGAGAACAGAGAAGAGGAGACAGACAGCATCACATCTAGAGAACAGAGAAGAGGAGACAGACAGCATCACATCTAGAGAACAGAGAAGAGGAGACAGACAGCTTCACATCTAGAGAACAGAGAAGAGGAGACAGACAGCATCACATCTAGAGAACAGAGAAGAGGAGACAGACAGCATCACATCTAGAGAACAGAGAAGAGGAGACAGACAGCATTACATCTAGTGAACAGAGGAGACAGACAGCATCACATCTAGAGAACAGAGAAGAGGAGACAGACAGCATCACATCTAGAGAACAGAGAAGAGGAGACAGACAGCATTACATCTAGTGAACAGAGGAGACAGACAGCATCACATCTAGAGAACAGAGAAGAGGAGACAGACAGCATTACATCTAGTGAACAGAGAAGAGGAGTCAGACAGCATCACATCTAGAGAACAGAGAAGAGGAGACAGACAGCTTCACATCTAGAGAACAGAGAAGAGGAGACAGACAGCATCACATCTAGAGAACAGAGAAGAGGAGACAGACAGCATCACATCTAGAGAACAGAGAAGAGGAGACAGACAGCATCACATCTAGAGAACAGAGAAGAGACAGACAGACATAATCACATCTAGAGAACAGAGGAGACAGACAGCATCACATCTAGAGAACAGAGGAGACAGACATCATCACATCTAGAGAACAGAGAAGAGGAGACAGACAGTATCCCTTCTAGAGAACAGAGAAGAGGAGACAGACAGCATCACATCTAGAGAACAGAGAAGAGGAGACAGACAGCATCACATCTAGAGAACAGAGAAGAGGAGTCAGACAGCATCACATCTAGAGAAAAGAGAAGAGGAGACAGACAGCATCACATCTAGTGAACAGAGAAGAGGAGACAGACAGCATCACATCTAGAGAACAGAGAAGAGGAGACAGACAGCATCACATCTAGTGAACAGAGAAGAGACAGACAGACAGAATCACATCTAGAGAACAGAGGCGACAGACAGCATCACATCTAGAGAACAGAGAAGAGGAGCCAGACAGCATCACATCTAGTGAACAGAGAAGAGGAGACAGACAGAATCACATCTAGAGAACAGAGGAGAGGAGACAGCATCAAATCTAGAGAACAGAGGAGACATACAGCATCACATCTAGAGAACAGAGGAGACAGACAGCATCACATCTAGTGAACAGAGAAGAGACAGACAGACAGAATCACATCTAGAGAACAGAGGAGACAGACAGCATCACATCTAGAGAACAGAGGAGACAGACAGCATCACATCTAGAGAACAGAGAAGAGGAGACATACAGCATCACATTTAGTGAACAGAGAAGAGACAGACAGACATAATCACATCTATAGAACAGAGAAGAGGAGACAGACAGTAGCACATCTAGAGAACAGAGAAGAGGAGACAGACAGCATCACATCTAGTGAACAGAGGAGACAGACAGCATCACATCTAGAGAACAGAGAAGAGGAGACAGACATCATCACATCTAGAGAACAGAGAAGAGGAGACAGACAGCATCACATCTAGAGAACAGAGAAGAGGAGACAGACAGCATCACATCTAGAGAACAGAGAAGAGGAGACAGACAGCATCACATCTAGAGAACAGAGAAGAGGAGACAGACAGCTTCACATCTAGAGAACAGAGAAGAGGAGCCAGACAGCATCACATCTAGAGAACAGAGAGAAGAGGAGACAGACAGCATCACATCTAGAGAACAGAGAAGAGGAGACAGACAGCTTCACATCTAGAGAACAGAGAAGAGGAGACAGACAGCATCACATCTAGAGAACAGAGAAGAGGAGACAGACAGCATCACATCTAGAGAACAGAGAAGAGGAGCCAGACAGCATCACATCTAGTGAACAGAGAAGAGGAGACAGACAGCATCACATCTAGAGAACAGAGAAGAGGAGACAGACAGCATCACATCTAGAGAACAGAGAAGAGGAGTCAGACAGCATCACATCTAGAGAACAGAGAAGAGGAGACAGACATCATCACATCTAGAGAACAGAGAAGAGGAGACAGACAGCATCACATCTAGAGAACAGAGAAGAGGAGACAGACAGCATCACATCTAGAGAACAGAGAAGAGGAGACAGACAGCTTCACATCTAGAGAACAGAGAAGAGGAGCCAGACAGCATCACATCTAGAGAACAGAGAGAAGAGGAGACAGACAGCATCACATCTAGAGAACAGAGAGAAGAGGAGACAGACAGCATCACATCTAGAGAACAGAGAAGAGGAGACAGACAGCTTCACATCTAGAGAACAGAGAGAAGAGGAGACAGACAGCATCACATCTAGAGAACAGAGAAGAGGAGACAGACAGCATCACATCTAGTGAACAGAGAAGAGGAGACAGACAGCTTCACATCTAGAGAACAGAGAAGAGGAACAGAGCTGCCTGAGGAGAGATGGTAGATTGGTAGATTTGGAGAGTTAAGGATTCTGGGATGGTATCCTTAGGGTTGTGAGAGGAAGACAGGACGTGGTGATTGGTCAAGGGGGAGGGGCCTCAGTAAGGACGCTCTGACACGTATATCGTGAGCCGTATGATGCTGCTGCCTCTGAAGTTGATGACGTTGTTAACGGTTACCATCTCCAGGTCCAGGACCAGCTCCCTGGGACCCTTGATGGGCCGAGACAGGACCAGAGTGGCACTCACGTTACTGGTTTGCTGAAAGAGAACAGAGAAGAAAAGAGATAGAGAGAACTTTGTGACAACTCCGTTGACGTAAAAAGGGATTGATAAATAAACATGACAGACTGATTGACATCATGTGCTACTAGTTAATGTGATCCTATCTCCCCACAAAACTGGTCTTACCAGGCCTATTGCATAACGGTTATATACAGTGGAAGTATTCAGACCACTTCACTTTTTACACATTTTGTTACATTACAGCCTTATTCTAAAATGGATTACATTTATTTTTTTTCCTCATCAATCTACACACAATACCCCATAATGACAAAGCAAAAACAGGTTTTTAGAAATGTTTGCAAATGTATAATTTTTTTTAAAATGCCTTATTTAAATAAGTATTCAGACCCTTTCCTCAGTACTTTGTTGAAGCACCTTTGGCAGCGATTACAGCCTCGAGTCTTCTTGGGTATGACGCTACAATCTTGGCGCACCTGTATTTGGGGAGTTTCTCCCATTCTTCTCTGCAGATCCTCTCAAGCTCTGTCAGGTTGGATGGGGAGCGTCGCTGCACAGCTATTTTCAGGTCTCTCCAGAGATGTTCGATCGGGTTCAAGTCCGGGCTCTGGCTGGGCCACTCAAGGACATTCAGAGACTTGTCCCGAAGCCACTCCTGCATTGTCTTGGCTGTGTGCTTAGGGTCGTTGTCCTGTTGGAAGGTGAACCTTCGCCCCAGTCTGAGGTCCTGAGCGCTCTGGAGCAGGTTTTTCATCAAGGATCTCTCTGTACTTTGCTCTGTTCATCTTTCCATCAATCCTGACTAGTCTCCCAGTCCCTGCCGCTGAAAAACATCCCCACAGCATGATGCTGCCACCACCATGCTTCACCGTAGGGATGGTGCCAGGTTTCCTCCAGACGTGACGCTTGACATTCAGGCCAAAGAGTTCAATCTTGGTTTCATCAGACCAGAGAATCTTTTTTCTCATGGTCTGAGAGTCCTTTAGGTGCCTTTTGGCAAACTCCAAGCGGGCTGTCATGTGCTTTTTACTGAGGAGTGGCTTCCGTCTGGCCAATTTTGAGTCTCATAGCAAAGGGTCTGAATACTTATGTAAATAAGGTATTTCTGTTTTTTATTTCTAATACATTTGCAAAAAAAATCTAAAAACCTGTTTTTGCTTTGTCATTATGGGGTATTGTGTGTAGATTGATGAGGAAAAACAAACAATTTAATCAATTTTAGAATAAGGCTGTAACGTAACAAAATGTGGAAAAAGTCAAGGGGTCTGAATACTTTCCGAATGCACTGTATGTTATAACACTGTCCCTCCCGTATGTTATAGTATGAAAAATGTATGCACTCATTAACTGTAAGTCGCTCTGGATAAGAGCGTCTGGTAAATGACGTAAATGTAAATGTAAATAACACTGTACTGTTTAAGGAACTCAAATATACTGGCTTTTCCCTTCTGCATAGCAGTAGTTTAGTTAAAACCACTTCCTACTTTCCTTCATGCAAGTCATGATTTATGGTTTCAGATCAAACACTGCCGGATCATGAGCAAACAGAGGGTTCGGCACGACACTGTACGCCACAATGTACTTTGGAGGGATTTCATTACGGTCTTTGCAGTAGATTATTTAAAAACCAAAATCAAACAGCAGTCTTATTATTAGAGAACACAATCAGAATCTCCTGAGTGAGTGAGTCTGCATGACACTGGCCTAGCAGAGTAGAGCTCCACCTCTCTCTAACCCTACACACTCTTAGTGCCCCATCTGCTGGCCAACTACACCAAGCACAGTGCGCATACTGGATCCTGGACTTCCTGACGGGCCGCCCCCTGGTGGTAAGGGTAGGCGACAACACATCTGCCAAGCTGATCCTCAACACTGGAAAGGGAAAGGGCGATACCTAGTCAGTTGAATTCATTCAGCTGAAATGTGTCTTCCACATTTAACCCAACCCCTCTGAATCACAGAGGTGTGGAGGGCTGCCTAAATCGAGATGCACGTCTTCGGCGCCCGGGGAACAGTGGGTTAACTGCCTTGCTCAGGGGCAGAACGACAGATGTTTACCTTGTCAGCTCGGGGATTAGATGAGGGTTCTACATGAGGGTGAGTAAGGGAGGGAGGGAGGGAGGGAGGGAGGGAGGGAGGGAGGGAGGGAGGGAGGGAGGGAGGGAGGGAGGGAGGGAGGGAGGAGGGAGGGAGGGAGGGAGGGAGGGAGGAGTTCTACATGAGGGTGAGTAAGGGAGGGAGGGAGGAGAGTAAAAAAAAAAAAAATAAAAAATTAAATTAAAGAGCAGCAGTAAAATAACAGTAGGGAGGCTATATACAGGGGGTACCGGTACAGAGTCAATGTGCGGCGGGGGCACAGGTTAGTCGAGGTAATTGAGGTAATATGTACATGTGGGTAGAGGTAAAGTGACTATGCATAGATAATAAACAGAGAGTAGCAGCATCGTAAAAGAGGGGATGGGGGATAGTCCGGGTAGCCATTTGATTAGCTGTTCAGGAGTCTTATAGCCTGGGGGTAAAAGCTGTTAAGAAACCTTATGGACCTAGACTTGGCGCTCCGGTACCGCTTGCCGTGCGGTAGCAGAGAGAACAGTCTATGACTTGGGTGGCTGGAGTCTTTAACAATTTTTAGGGCCTTCCTCTGACACCGCCTGGTATAGAGGCCCTGGATGGCAGGAAGCTTGGCCCCAGTGATGTACTGGGCCGTACGCACTACCCTCTGTAGTGCCTTAAAGTCAGATGCTGAGCAGTTGCCATACCAGGCGCTGATGCAACCAGTCAGGATGCTCTCAATGGTGAAGCTGTATAACTTTTTGAGGATCTGAGGACCCATGCCAAATCTTATCAGTCTCCTGAGGGGGAATAGACTTTGTCGTGCCCTCTTCACGACTGTCTTGGTGTGTTTGGACCATGATAGTTTGTTGGTGATGTGGACACCAAGGAACTTAAAACTCTCAACCTGCTCCACTACAGCCCTGCTGATGAGAATGGGGGCGTGCTCAGTCCTCTTCTTTTTCCTGTAGTCCACACACAATCATCTCCTTTGTCTTGATCACGTTGAGGGAGAGGTTGTTAACCTGGCACCATGGCCAGGTCTCTGACCTCCTCCCTATAGGCTGTCTCATCGTTGTCGGTGATCAGGCCTACCACTGTTGTGTCATCGGCAAACTTAATGATGGTGTTGGAGTCGTGCCTGGCCATGCAGTCAAGGGTGAACAGGGAGTACAGGAGGGGACTGAGCACGCACCCCTGAGGGGCCCCCGTGTTGAGGTTCAGCGTGGCAGATGTGTTGTTACCTACCCTTACCACCTGGGGGCGGCCCGTCAGGAAGTCCAGGATCCATGAGCTGTTGTCAATGAATAGCATTCTCACGTACAGTTGGGAAAAAAAGTATTTAGTCAGCCACCAATTGTGCAAGTTCTCCCACTTGAAAAGATGAGAGAGGCCTGTAATTTTCATCATAGGTACACGTCAACTATGACAGACAAATTGAGAAAAAATATCCAGAAAATCACATTGTAGGATTTTTTATGAATTTATTTGCAAATTATGGTGGAAAATAAGTATTTGGTCACCTACAAACAAGCAAGATTTCTGGCTCTCACAGACCTGTAACTTCTTCTTTAAGAGGCTCCTCTGTCCACCACTCGTTACCTGTATTAATGGCACCTGTTTGAACTTGTTATCAGTATAAAAGACACCTGTCCACAACCTCAAACAGTCACACTCCAAACTCCACTATGGCCAAGACCAAAGAGCTGTCAAAGGACACCAGAAACAAATTGTAGACCTGCACCAGGCTGGGAAGACTGAATCTGCAATAGGTAAGCAGCTTGGTTTGAAGAAATCAACTGTGGGAGCAATTATTAGGAAATGGAAGACATACAAGACCACTGACAATCTCCCTCGATCTGGGGCTCCACGCAAGATCTCACCCCGTGGGGTCAAAATGATCACAAGAACGGTGAGCAAAAATCCCAGAACCACACGGGGGGACCTAGTGAATGACCTGCAGAGAGCTGGGACCAAAGTAACAAAGCCTACCATCAGTAACACACTACGCCGCCAGGGACTCAAATCCTGCAGTGCGAGACGTGTCCCCCTGCTTAAGCCAGTACATGTCCAGGCCCGTCTGAAGTTTGCTAGAGTGCATTTGGATGATCCAGAAGAGGATTGGGAGAATGTCATATGGTCAGATGAAACCAAAATAGAACTTTTTGGTAAAAACTCAACTCGTCGTGTTTTGAGGACAAAGAATGCTGAGTTGCATCCAAAGAACACCATACCTACTGTGAAGCATGGGGGTGGAAACATCATGCTTTGGGGCTGTTTTTCTGCAAAGGGACCAGTACGACTGATCCATGTAAAGGAAAGAATGAATGGGGCCATGTATCGTGAGATTTTGAGTGAAAACCTCCTTCCATCAGCAAGGGCATTGAAGATGAAACGTGGCTTGGTCTTTCAGCATGACAATGATCCCAAACACACCGCCCGGGCAACAAAGGAGTGGCTTCGTAAGAAGCATTTCAAGGTCCTGTAGTGGCCTAGCCAGTCTCCAGATCTCAACCCCATAGAAAATCTTTGGAGGGAGTTGAAAGTCCGTGTTGCCCAGCGACAGCCCCAAAACATCACTGCTCTAGAGGAGATCTGCATGGAGGAATGGGCCAAAATACCAGCAACAGTGTGTGAAAACCTTGTGAAGACTTACAGAAAACGTTTGACCTGTGTCATTGCCAACAAAGGGTATATAACAAAGTATTGAGAAACTTTTGTTATTGACCAAATACTTATTTTCCACCATAATTTGCAAATAAATTCATTAAAAATCCTACAATGTGATTTTCTGGAAAAAAAATTCTCATTTTGTCTGTCATAGTTGACGTGTACCTATGATGAAAATTACAGGCCTCTCTCATCTTTTTAAGTGGGAGAACTTGAACAATTGGTGGCTGACTAAATACTTTTTTCCCCCACTGTAGGTGTTCCTTTTGTCCAGGTGGGAAAGGGCAGTGTGGAGTGCAATAGAGATTGCATAATCTGTGGATCTGTTTGGGCGGTATGCAAATTGGAGTGGGTCTAGGGTTTCTGGGACAATGGTGTTGATGTGAGCCATGACCAGCCTTTCAAAGCACTTCATGGCTACAGACGTGAGTGCTACGGGTCGGTAGTCATTTAGGCAGGTTACCTTAGTGTTCTTGGGTACAGGGACTATGGTGGTATGCTTGAAACATGTTTGTATTACAGACTCAGTCAGGGACAGGTTGAAAATGTCAGTGAAGACACTTGCCAGTTGGTCAGCGCATGCTCGGAATACGCGTCCTGGTATTCCGTCTGGCCCTGCGGCCTTGTGAATGTTGACCTGCTTAAAAGTCTTTCTCACATCGGCTACGGAGAGCGTGATCACATAGTCATCCGGAACAGCTGGTGCTCTCATGCATGCTTCAGTCTTGCTTGCCTCGAAGCGAGCATAGAAGTAATTTAGCTCGTCTGGTAGGCTGGTGTCACTGGGCAGCTCGCGGCTGTGCTTCTCTTTGTAGTCTGTAATAGTTTTCAAGCCCTGCCACATCCGACGAGCGTCGGAGCCGGTGTAGTACGATTCAATCTTAGTCCTGTATTGACTCTTTGCCTGTTTGATGGTTCGTCGGAGGGGCATAGCGGGATTTCTTATAAGCGTCCGGGGTTGGTGTCCCGCTCCTTGAAAGCGGCAGCTCTACCCTTTAGCTCGGTGTGGAAGTTTCCTGTAATCCATGGCTTCTGGTTAGTGTATGTACGTACGGTCACTGGGGACGACGTCATCGATGCACTTATTGATGAAGCCAGTGACTGATGTGGTGTACTCCTCAATACCATCGGAAAAATACTGGAACATATTCCAGTCTGTGCTAGCAAAACAGTCCTGTAGCTTAGCATCTGTGTCATCTGACCACTTCTTTATTGACGAGTCACTGGTTCTTCCTGCTTTAGTTTTTGCTTGTAAGCAGGAATCAGGAGGATAGAGTTATGGTCAGATTTGCCAAATGGAGGGTGAGGGAGAGCTTTGTATGCGTCTCTGTGTGTGGAGTAAAGGTGGTCTAGAGTTTTTTTTCCCTCTGGTTGCACATTTGACATGCTGGTAGAAATGAAGTAGAACGGATTTAAGTTTCCCTGCATTAAAGTCCCCGGCCACTAGGAGCGCCGCCTCTGGATGAGTGTTTTCCTGTTTGCTTATGGCCGTATACAGCTCATTGAGTGCGGTCTTTGTGCCAGCATCAGTTTGTGGTGGTAAATAGACAGTTACGAAAAATATAGATGAAAACTCTCTTGGTAAATAGTGTGGTCTACAGCTTATCATGAGATACTCTACCTCAGGAGAGCAAAACCTTGATACTTCCTTAATATTAGATTTTGTGCACCAGCTGTAGCGTATATCCCGCCAGCTGTATGTTACAAATATACACAGACCGCCACCCCCTTGTCTTACCGGAGTCTGCCGTTCTATTCTGCCGATGTAGCGTATATCCCGCCAGCTGTATGTTGTCCATGTCGTCGTTCTGCCACGACTCGGTGAAACATAAGATATTACAGTATTTAATGTCCCGTTGGTGGATATTCGTGATCGTAGTTCGTCTATTTTGTTATCCAATGATTGTAGGTTGGCTAATAGGACTGATGGTAGAGGCAGATTACCCACTCGCCGTCGGATCCTTACAAGGCACCCCGACCTACGTCCCCGATATCTCTGTCTCTATGTGAATGAAGGGAATTTGGACCTTGTCGGGTGTCCGAAGAAAATCCTTCGCGTCCGACTCGTTAAATAAAAAATATTCGTCCAGTACGAGGTGAGTAATCGCTGTCCTGATATCCAGAAGCTCTTTTCAGTCGTAAGAGACGGTGGCAGAAACATTATGTACAAAATAAGTTACAAATAACGCGAAAAAAACACACACACACTAGTACAATTGGTTGGGAGCCCGTAAAACGACAGCCATCTCCTTCGGCGCCATCTACCTCAATACCTTACTCCCCCTCATGTAGATCTCTCCTCCCTCCCTCCCTCCCTCATGTAGATCTCTCCTCCCTCCCTCATGTAGAACTCTCCTCCCTCCCTCATGTAGATCTCTCCTCCCTCCCTCATGTAGATCTCTCCTCCCTCCTCCCTCCCTCATGTAGAACTCTCCTCCCTCCCTCATGTAGATCTCTCCTCCCTCCCTCATGTAGATCTCTCCTCCCTCCCTCCCTCCCTCCCTCCCTCATGTAGATGTAGAACTCTCCTCCCTCCCTCATGTAGATCTCTCCTCCCTCCCTCATGTAGAACTCTCCTCCCTCCCTCATGTAGATCTCTCCTCCCTCCCTCATGTAGAACTCTCCTCCCTCCCTCATGTAGATCTCTCCTCCCTCCCTCATGTAGATCTCTCCTCCCTCCCTCCCTCCCTCCTCATGTAGAACTCTCCTCCCTCCCTCCCTCATGTAGATCTCTCCTCCCTCCCTCATGTAGATCTCTCCTCCCTCCCTCATGTAGAACTCTCCCTCCCTCCCTCATGTAGATCTCTCCTCCCTCCCTCTCATGTAGATCTCTCCTCCCTCCCTCATGTAGATCTCTCCTCCCTCCCTCATGTAGATCTCTCCTCCCTCCCTCCCCTCCCTCATGTAGATCTCTCCCTCCCTCCCTCATGTAGATCTCTCCTCCCTCCCTCATGTAGAACTCTCCTCCCTCCCTCATGTAGATCTCTCCTCCCTCCCTCCCTCATGTAGATCTCTCCTCCCTCCCTCATGTAGAACTCTCCTCCCTCCCTCCCTCATGTAGATCTCTCCTCCCTCCCTCATGTAGAACTCTCCTCCCTCCCTCCCTCATGTAGATCTCTCCTCCCTCCCTCATGTAGAACTATCCTCCCTCCCTCATGTAGATCTCTCCTCCCTCCCTCATGTAGAACTCTCCTCCCTCCCTCATGTAGATCTCTCCTCCCTCCCTCATGTAGAACTCTCCTCCCTCCCTCATGTAGAACTCTCCTCCCTCCCTCCCTCATGTAGAACTCTCCTCCCTCCCTCATGTAGAACTCTCCTCCCTCCCTCCCTCATGTAGATCTCTCCTCCCTCCCTCATGTAGAACTCTCCTCCCTCCCTCATGTAGATCTCTCCTCCCTCCCTCCCTCCCTCATGTAGAACTCTCCTCCCTCCCTCATGTAGATCTCTCCTCCTCCCTCATGTAGATCTCTCCTCCCTCCCTCATGTAGATCCCTCCTCCCTCCCTCATGTAGAACTCTCCCTCCCTCCCTCATGTAGATCTCTCCTCCCTCCCTCCCTCCCTCATGTAGATCTCTCCTCCCTCCCTCATGTAGAACTCTCCTCCCTCCCTCATGTAGATCTCTCCTCCCTCCCTCCCTCCCTCATGTAGATCTCTCCTCCCTCCCTCATGTAGATCTCTCCTCCCTCCCTCCCTCCCTCATGTAGATCTCTCCTCCCTCCCTCATGTAGATCTCTCCTCTATCCCTCCCTCATGTAGATCTCTCCTCCCTCCCTCCCTCATGTAGATCTCTCCTCCCTCCCTCATGTAGATCTCTCCTCCATACTACATAGAGCCATGACTACATGGAACTCTATTCCACGTCCGGTAACGGATGCAAGCAGTAGAATCAGGACTGTGAAGAGACACACACATACGGGCGCTAGCACACGTACTCTACACACACATACATTGTAATATTGTTGTATGGTGATATCGTACATTTTGTGTTGTAGATACAGTGCATTGGGAAAGTATTCAGACCCCTTGACTTTTTCCACATTTTGTTACGTTACGGCCTTATTCTAAAATGGATTAAACCCTCATCAATCTACACACAATACCCCATAATGACAAAGCGAAAAAAGTTTTTTTAGAAATGTTAGCTAATTAATTAAAAAATACAAAACAGAAATACCTTATTTACATAAGTATTCAGACCCTTTGCTATGATACTCTAAATTGAGCTCAGGTGCATCCTGTTTCCATTGATCATCTTTGAGATGTTTTTACAACTTGATTGGAGTCCACCTGTGGTAAATTCAATTGATTGGACATGATTTGGAAAGGCACAACACCTGTCTATATAAGGTCCTACAGTTGACAGTGCATGTCAGAGCAAAAACCAAGCCATGAGGTCGAAGGAACTGTCTGTAAAGCTCAGAGACAGGATTGTGTCGAGGCACAGATCTGGGGAAGGGTACCAAAAAATATCTGCAGCATTGAATGTCCCAAGAACACAGTGGCCTCCATCATTCTTAAATGGAAGAAGTTTGGAACCCCCAAGACTCTTCCTAGAGCTGGCCGCCCGGCCAAACTGAGCAGTCGGGGTAGGAAGGGCTTTGATCAGGGAGGTGACCAAGAACCCGATGGTCACTCTGACAGAGCTCCAGAGTTCCTCTGTGGAGATGGGAGAACCTTCCAGAAGGACAACCATCTCTGCAGCACTCCACCAATCAGGCCTTTATGGTAGAGTGGCCAGAGGGAAGCCACTTCTCAGTAAAAGGCACATGACAGCCCGCTTGGAGTTTGCCAAAAGGCCCCTAAAGGACTCTCAGACACATGAGAAACAAGATTCTCTGGTCTGATGAAACCAAGATTGAACTCTTTGGCCTGAATGCCAAGTGTCACGTCTGGAGGAAAACCTGGCAACATCCCTACGGTGAAGCATGCTGGTGGCAGCATCATGCTGTAGGGATGTTTTTCAGCAGCAGGGACTGGGAGACTAGTCAGGATTGATGGAAAGATGAACGAACCTGCCCCTGAATGTCCTTGAGTGGCCCAGCCAGAGCCCGGACTTGACCTGATCTAACATCTCTGGAGAGACCTGAAAATAGGTGTGCAGCAACGCTCCCCATCCAACCTGACAGAGCTTGAGAGGATCTGCAGAGAGGAATGGGAGAAACTCCCAAATACAGGTGTGCCAAGCTTGTAGCGTCATACCCAAGAAGACTTGAGGCTGTAATCGCTGCCAAAGGTGCTTCAACAAAGTACTGAGTAAAAGGTTTGAATAAATAAAAAAAATTCTCTTTTTTCATTTGCAAAAAAGTCTAAAAAACGGTTTTTGCTTTGTCATTATGGGGTGTTGTGTATAGATTGATGAGGGGGAAAAAACAATTTAATCAATTTTAGAATAAGACTTTAACATAACAAAACATGGAAAAAGTCAAGGGGTTTGAATACTTTCTGAATGCACTGTATGTAGTGGTATAATAATGTTATATGATTCAACTGTTTTATCTTTTGTTTTATGTGTATGTAAGTGCCTTAATGTGTTTGGTGACCACAGGAAGAGTCGCTGCTGCCTTGGCAGGAACTAATGGGGATCCATAATAAAACCCAGGAAGAGTAGCTGCTGCCTTGGCAGGAACTAATGGGGATCCATAATAACCCCAGGAAGAGTAGCTGCTGCCTTGGCAGGAACTAATGGGGATCCATAATAAACCCCAGGAAGAGTAGCTGCTGCCTTGGCAGGAACTAATGGGGATCCATAATAAACCCCAGGAAGAGTAGCTGCTGCCTTGGCAGGAACTAATGGGGATCCATAATAAACCCCAGGAAGAGTAGCTGCTGCCTTGGCAGGAACTAATGGGGATCCATAATAAACCCCAGGAAGAGTAGTTTGCTGCCTTGGCAGGAACTAATGGTGATCCATAAATAAACCCCAGGAAGAGTAGTTGCTGCCTTGGCAGGAACTAATGGGGATCCATAATAAAACCCCAGGAAGAGAGTTGCTGCCTTGGCAGGACTATGGGGATCCATAATAAACCCAGGAAGAGTAGTTGCTGCCTTGGCAGGAACTAGGGGATCCATGATAAACCCCAGGAAGAGTAGGCTGCCTTGGCAGGAACTAATGGGGATCTATAATAAACCCAGGAAGAGTTAGTTGCTGCCTTGGCAGGAACTAATGGGGGATCCATAATAAACCCCAGGAAGAGTAGCTGCTGCCTTGGCAGGAACTAATGGGGATCCATAATAAACCCCCAGGAAGAGTAGCTGCTGCCTTGGCAGGAAACTAATGGGGATCCATAATAAACCCCAGGAGAGTAGCTGCTGCCTTGGCAGGAACTAATGGGGATCCATAATAAACCCCAGGAAGAGTAGTTGCTGCCTTGGCAGGAACTATGGGGATCTAATAACCCCAGAGAGTAGTTGCTGCCTTGGCAGGAACTAATGGGGATCCATAATAAACCCCAGGAAGAGTAGTTGCTGCCTTGGCAGAACTAATGGGGATCCATAATAAACCCCCAGGAAGAGTAGTTGCTGCCTTGGCAGCAACTAATGGGATCCATAATAAAGAGGAAGAGTAGTTGCTGCCTTGGCAGGAACTAATGGGGATCCATAATAAACCCCAGGAAGAGTAGCTGCTGCCTTGGCAGAACTAATGGGGACCATAATAAACCCCAGGAAGAGTAGCTGCTGCCTTGGCAGGAACTAATGGGGATCCCTAATAAATACAAAAATACAAATACCTCCCTCCCCTCCCCCCTCATGTAGAACTCTCCTCCCTCCTTCATGTAGAACTCCCTCCCTCATGTAGAACTCTCCTCCCTCCCTCACCCTCATGTAGAACTCTCCTCCCTCCCTCACCCTGATGTAGAACTCACTCTCCTCCTCTCCCTCACCCTCATGTAGAACTCTCCTCCTCACCCTCATGTAAACTCTCCTCCCTCCCTCCCTCCCTCCCTTCCACCCTCACCCTCATGTAGAACTCTCCTCCCTCCCTCCCTTCCACCCTCACCCTCAGTAGAACTCACCTCCCTCCCTCCCTCCCTCCCTTCCACCCTCACCCTCATGTAGAACTCTCCTCCCTCGTTGCCCGGTCCTTTGATCTGGAAGATATAGAAAGCTCCGGGGTATCGCGTGGTGGCCTGCATCTGGAAGATGTCTGCTGGGACACTGCGGCCTGAGGACAGGTCCATGTGGCGGTACAGGATGGTGAAGGGCCTGTCTCTACAAGCTGGGTTCACAGCACTACACATACACTGACTGGAGGGAGGGAGGGAGGGAGGGAGGGAGGGGGAAAAAGAGAGATGCATCACTTAGAGAGAGACGCATCACTTAGAGAGAGACACATCACTTAGAGAGAGACGCATCACTTAGATACTTATCACTTAAAGAGAGACGTATCACTTAAAGAGAGTCCCTCTCAGCTTAGAGAGAGACGTATCACTTACAGAGAGACATATCACTTACAGGAGAGACATATCCCTTACAGAGAGACATATCCCTTACAGAGAGACATAAGTCTTACAGAGAGAATATATCACTTACAGAGATGACATATCACTTACAGAGAGACATATCCCTTACAGAGAGACATATCCCTTAGAGAGAGACATATCACTTACAGAGAGACATATCCTTACAGAGAGACATATCACTTACAGAGAGACATATCCCTTACAGAGAGACATATCCCTTACAGAGAGACATATCCCTTACAGAGAGACATATCACTTACAGAGAGACATATCCCTTACAGAGAGACATATCCCTTACAGAGAGACATATCCCTTACAGAGAGACATATCCCTTACAGAGAGACATATCACTTACAGAGAGACATATCCCTTACAGAGAGACATATCCCTTACAGAGAGACATATCACTTACAGAGAGACATATCCCTTACAGAGAGACATATCACTTACAGAGAGAAAGAAATATCACTTGAACTCCTGTGTTCATGTTCATAACGCATCAGAGTAGGAGTGCTGACAGGATCAGGTCCCCCCCTGTCCATATGGAGTGCTGATCCAGGATCGGGTCCCCCCCTGTCCATATGGAGTGCTGATCCAGGATCAGGTCACCCCCTGTCCATGTGGAGTGCTGATCCAGGATCGGGTCACCCCCTGTCCATATGGAGTGCTGATCCAGGATCGGGTGATCCATATGGGATGCATCCAGGTCACCCCCCCTGTCCATATGGAGTGCTGATCCATCAGGTCCCCCCCTGTCCATGTGATGTATTCATTATTATCGAAAAGGCTAAACTGGTCCCAGATCAGCACTCCTACACTGAGATGCATTATGAACATAGGAGCATTAAAATGAGAGTGAGTATAAGAGGTAGTGAGTAGACATACAAAACCACAGTCCAAGACAGACAGACAGACAGACAGACAGACAGACAGACAGACAGACAGACAGACACTGAGTGTACAAAACATTAAGAACGCCTTCCTAATATTGAGTTGCACCCCCCTTTTGCCCACAGAACAGCCTCAATTCGTCGGGGCATGGACTTTAAAAAAGGTATCGAAAGTGTTCCACAGGGATGCTGGCCCATGCTGACTCCAATGCTTCCCACAGTTGTGTGAAAAACCCAACAGCGTTGCAGTTCTTGACACAAACCGGTGCGCCTGGCTCCTACTACCATACCCCGTTCAAAGGCACTTAAATCTTTTGTCTTGCCCATTCACCCTCTGAATGGAACACACACACAATCCATGTCTCAATTGTCTCAAGGCTTAAAAAATCCTTCTTTAACCTGTCTCCTCCCCTTCATCTACACTGATTGAAGTGGATTTAACAAGTGACATCAATAAAGGGATCATAGCTTTCACCTGGATTCACCTGGTCAGTCTGTCATGGAAAGAGCAGGTGTTCTTAATGTTTTGTACACTCAGTGTAGATCAAAACATTTGGGTGAACTGTTGGAATCAGAGAAACAGAATGACTTAATTCTATGGTTGGTGTTGTTGGCATGACAACAAATTAAAAAGCCAGGTAGGAGTTATGACAGGGTAGGAACCAAAGAGCAGGTGTTCCTATTGTCAGTGTAAACATAACCACAGTCTTAAGACACAGAACGTATTGGCACTCACTTGTCACCGAGTTCAACGTACGGTGGATCACATTTTAGCGGATCCAAGCATGTATAGCCTCCCTGGAAATTGAAACATACTTGTGCTGTTGTACACGTGTTGTTACCAGTCTCACATTCATTGATATCTTCAAAATCAAACACACAACAATTCACGTCAGTTAGACAACATCGGCAGCATCATCCAGTTATTATTACACAAGGTTAAAAAAATGCACAAAACAAGAGGTTGTAAACCAGGTTGACTGCAGTATGTCTGAGAAAAAGGGTTATGTTAAAGTTGGTCACGGAGTGAATCTCAAATTAGTCCTCTTCTTCTCACCATTTGAGAAGGAGGCGGCAAGGAGAGAGGACTTGAGGAATCACGGAAATATACTTTTGAGATTCACCCACAAAAGTAAGGTGCATCTGAAATGGCATCCAATTCCTTATATAGTGCACTACTTTTGACCAGAACTCTGTAGTGCACTACAGAGGGTATTATAAGTATTCACCCTCCTTGGACTTCTAAACATTTTTAATTGTGTAACAAAGTGAGATTAAAATGGATTTAAATTGTAATGTTTTGTCAACAAATACACAAAATTCTCTTTAATGTCAGTGGAAGAAAAATGCAAACATTTTTTAAAGATTAATTTAAAATAAAACACTAATATACCTTGATTAAATAAGTATTTCCCCCCCCCCCCCCCCCCCCCCCAATGCTAACTAGCATTAGCGCAATGACTGGAAGTCTATGGGTATCTGCTAGCGCAATGACTGGAAGTCTATGGGTAACGCTAGTTAGCAATTGCGCTGGCGCTAGCTAGCAACGTCCTTCATACTGCACGCAGAGACATAAAAATGGTAT
The DNA here is from genome assembly GCA_036851935.1 of Coregonus suidteri. Classification (NCBI taxonomy): domain Eukaryota; kingdom Metazoa; phylum Chordata; class Actinopteri; order Salmoniformes; family Salmonidae; genus Coregonus; species Coregonus suidteri. The sequence continues at coordinate 47,490,676 of CM072240.1, read as the reverse complement.
CAACGAGTTCATCGGACTCTGGGGAAGTAGATACAGGGCTCTGCCAAAATCCAGAAGTTTCCCTTTAAGTCAAAACTGTAACTAGGCCACTCAGAAACATTCACTGACTTCTTGGTAAGCATCTCCACTGTAGATTTGGCCTTGTGTTTTAGGTTATTGTCCTGCTGAAAGGTGAATTCCTCTACCAATGTCTGGTGTAAAGTAGACTGAAGCAGGTTTTCCTCTAGGATTTTGCCTGTGCTTAGCTCCATCCTGTTTATTTTTATCCTGAAAAAGTATTTTCCTATGTCAAGCATTCCCATACCGTAACACAGCCACCACCATGCTTGAAAATAAGGAGGCAGTTACTCAGTGATGTGTTGGATTTGCCCCAAACATAAGGCTTTGCATTTTGGCCAATAATGTATTGCTTTGCCTTGTTTTTTTTGCATGTTTTGGAATATTTTTATTCTGTATATTTGTATTCTTCTTTTCACTCTGTCATTTAGGTCATTATTGTGGAGTCACTACAATGTTGTTGATCCATCCTCAGTTTTCTACCATCACAGCCATTGAACGCCATAGCTGTTTTAAAATCACCAATGGCTTCATGGTGACATCCCTGAGCAGTTTCCTTCCTCTCCTGCAGCTCAGTTCAGAATAATGACTGTATCTTTGATGTGTCTGGATGGTTGAATAAATCACCCACAGCATCAATTATTAACTTGACCATGCTTAAAGATAATTAATGTCTGATTGTTATTGTTACCCATCCACCAATCACAGCCCTTCTTTGTGAGGCTTTCTAAAAGCTCCCTGGTCTTTGTAGTTGAATCTGTGCTTGAAATTCAACACTTGACTGAGAGACCTTACAGATATTGTATGTATGGGGGCCAGAGGAAGGGTTAGTCATTTAAAATATTTCACACAGAGTGAGTCCATGTAACTTATTATGTGATTTGTCAACCCTCTACACTCCTAACCATATACGGGTTGAAAATGGCAGATTTGGACACTGATAAGCACCTACATTGTAACGTAGTGGCAGTACAGTAACATGCTATACATGACGTCAGAGATCAGTGTACAGTAACATGCTATACATGACGTCAGAGATCAGTGGCAGTACAGTAACATGCTATACATGATGTCAGAGCTCTGTGGCAGTACAGTAACATGCTATACATGATGTCAGAGCTCTGTGGCAGTACAGTAACATGCTATACATGACGTCAGAGCTCTGTGGCAGTACAGTAACATGCTATACATGATGTCAGAGCTCTGTGGCAGTACAGTAACATGCTATACATGACGTCAGAGCTCTGTGGCAGTACAGTAACATGCTATACATGATGTCAGAGCTCAGTGGCAGTACAGTAACATGCTATACATGATGTCAGAGATCAGTGGCAGTACAGTAACATGCTATACATGACGTCAGAGATCAGTGGCAGTACAGTAACATGCTATACATGACGTCAGAGCTCTGTGGCAGTACAGTAACATGCTATACATGATGTCAGAGATCAGTGGCAGTACAGTAACATGCTATACATGACGTCAGAGATCAGTGGCAGTACAGTAACATGCTATACATGCCGTCAGAGCTCTGTGGCAGTACAGTAACATGCTATACATGACGTCAGAGCTCAGGCTCTGAGCTTCACAGCTCTGTAAAGGGTTTTGACTGACAGCCGTTCTGAACCTGAGGACCACACGCAACAAGAAGTTTCCCCCCATCCCTCTTGCTGATTGGGCAACTTTAGCACATGTTTTGTTGTCGGAGTGACGGAAATGCTGTAAATTACGAGGACTCGATTGTATTTTGAAAGATGAGACGTTGAGGATTATAATAAATACCGCTTTGATGTCATACAAGCAAGCCAAACACCCGTGAGTCCAAATGTGCACTTCACATTTCCATATCATAAAAGTAATGTTATATACAGCGTCAACGTTTATGATCACTGTTTGATGTACAGTTAAAAGATGACATGGCGTCATACCCTGGGTTGTCCTGAACAGAATGAGCCTGTTTGATGTATTGTGATGAAAATCTGCCGCGGACCACGCATCTGAATGCACTCATGACACCTAAATTGCGATCGGCTTCTCTGAATTGCCCAGTGAAAGCCTAACCACTGTAAGATCGTATTTTATAATTTAGCTAGTCATGTTGGCAATAGAACAAGTTCTGTACCACTGACCCAATTGACATTTACAACATCGTAATTGGATTCTAACAGTAATTGTGTGATAACGGGGATGCAGGGTTGTGTTCCAAACTAAATAACTACCAGTGTGTTTGCTCTAGTTCCTCAACAGAACAGCTAGGAGAGCTAAAACAAGCACCTTATAGTTGAAGACTCTTCTTTGAGTCATAAAAGTGCATTGAAATTACTTAGGAACTGTGCACACTTTGGAGAGGTGTGGCCACTTGGAGACACCAGCAGTTAGTCCTCTCACTCAAACCCAGTGTAAAGGGGTTAAGCCACCAAATGTTACTCCTGAACTAATTTAGGCTTGCCTCAACCAAGGGGGTGAATACTTAAGCAACAACTATATTATAGTTATTTAATTTGTATTAATTTGTAGAATTTTCTTTTCACTTTGACATTACAGAGTATACTGTGTAGATCAATGACAAAAATAATCACAATTACATCTATTTCAATCACAAATTTGTAACAACAAAATGGGTTAGTACAGTAGGTCTCCATTACCTTCACAGCTCCTCCCATTCCCTGGGCAGGTTAGAGTTAGTACAGTAGGTGTCCTGATTACCTTCACAGCTCCTCCCATTCCCTGGGCAGGTTAGAGTTAGTACAGTAGGTGTCCTGATTACCTTCACAGCTCCTCCCATTCCCTGGGCAGGTTAGAGTTAGTACAGTAGGTGTCCTGATTACCTTCACAGCTCCTCCCATTCCCTGGGCAGGTTAGAGTTAGTACAGTAGGTGTCCTGATTACCTTCACAGCTCCTCCCATACCCTGGGCAGGTTAGAGTTAGTACAGTAGGTGTCCTGATTACCTTCACAGCTCCTCCCATTCCCTGGGGCAGGTTAGAGTTAGTACAGTAGGTGTCCTGATTACCTTCACAGCTCCTCCCATTCCCTGGGCAGGTTAGAGTTAGTACAGTAGGTGTCCTGATTACCTTCACAGCTCCTCCCATTCCCTGGGCAGGTTAGAGTTAGTACAGTAGGTGTCCTGATTACCTTCACAGCTCCTCCCTCCCCATTCTGGAGGTTAGAGTTAGTACAGTAGGTGTCCTGATTACCTTCACAGCTCCTCCCATTCCCTGGGCAGGTTAGAGTTAGTACAGTAGGTGTCCTGATTACCTTCACAGCTCCTCCCATTCCCTGGGCAGGTTAGAGTTAGTACAGTAGGTGTCCTGATTACCTTCACAGCTCCTCCCATTCCCTGGGCAGGTTAGAGTTAGTACAGTAGGTGTCCTGATTACCTTCACAGCTCCTCCCATTCCCTGGGCAGGTTAGAGTTAGTACAGTAGGTGTCCTGATTACTTCACAGCTCCTCCCATTCCCTGGCAGACAGTAGGTGTCCTGATTACCTTCACAGCTCCTAGTTCCCTGGGCAGGTAGAGAGTTAGTAAAGTAGTGGTCCTGACTACCTTGGTTAAATAAAGCTCCTCCCATTCCCTGGGCAGGTTAGAGTTAGTACAGTAGGTGTCCTGATTACCTTCACAGCTCCTCCCAAATCCACTGGGCCAGTTAGAGTTAGTACAGTAGGTGTCCTGATTACAGCTCCTCCCATTCCCTGGGCGGGGATGCAGGTTTTGTTGTACACAATCCTGAGTGAATAAGCTTAGCTTAGCCTTCAGATCAGCTCCTTCTTAGCCTTTTAAGACCCTGGGCAGGTTAGAGTTTTTAGACACTAGGTGTCCTGATTACCTTCACAGCTCCTCCCATTCCCTGGGCAGCTTAGCGTTAGTACAGTAGGTGGGTGAATACCTTCACAGCTCCTTTTTAATTCCCTGGGCAGGTTAGAGTTTTAAGACACTGGGTAAGTCTCTGATTACCTTTTACAGCTCCTCCCATTCCCTGGGCAGGTTAGAGTTAGTACAGTACACCTGATTACCTTCACAGCTCCTCCCATTCCCTGGACAGGTTAGAGTTAGTACACAGTAGGTGTCCTGATTACCTTCACAGCTCCTCCCATTCCCTGGGCAGGTTAGGTTAGTACAGTAGGTGTCCTGATTACCTTCACAGCTCCTCCCATTCCCTGGGCAGGTTAGAGTTAGTACAGTAGGTGTCCTGATTACCTTTACAGCTCCTCCCATTCCCTGGGCAGGTTAGAGTTAGTACAGTAGGTCTCCTGATTACCTTCACAGCTCCTCCCATTCCCTGGGCAGGTTAGAGTTAGTACAGTAGGTGTCCTGATTACCTTCACAGCTCCTCCCATTCCCTGGGCAGGTTAGAGTTAGTACAGTAGGTGTCCTGATTACCTTCACAGCTCCTCCCATCCTCATAAAGGTAGTATCCTCCTGGGCAGTGACACTGGAAGGAGCCAGGTGTGTTCACACAGTGGTGTTGACACAGAAACTCAGAGAAGCCACACTCGTCCAGGTCTACAGTCGATACACACCGTTAGTAGTCATCACATTACATGGCATCACAGTAATCACACTAGTGGCAGACTACCGTTGGTTAAATAAACACTAGTGGCAGACTACCGTTGGTTAAATAAACACTAGTGGCAGACTACCGTTGGTTAAATAAACACTAGTGGCAGACTACCGTTGGTTAAATAAACTGATTTTACAGCATTCCCTGAATTCTACATGCCTTTTACCATTACGGTATCGCCAAACATTATAGCTCAAAGTTAAATAAGGTTCACAGGCAATGAATTAATAATCATTTGTATCGCCTTTTATCAATCACTAAAACACTGAGTGAATAAGCTTAGCTTAGCCTTTTAAGACACTGAGTGAATTGCTTAGCTTTTTAAGACACTGAGTGAATTGCTTAGCCTTTTAAGACACTGCGTGAACAGCTTAGCTTAGCTTAGCCTTTTAAGACACTGAGTGAATAGCTTAGCCTTTTAAGACACTGGGTGAATAGCTTAGCGTAGCTTTTTAAGACACTGAGTGAATAGCTTAGCCTTTTAAGACACTGCGTGAATAGCTTAGCCTTTTAAGACACTGGGTGAACAGCTAGCTTAGCCTGGGTGAATAGCTTTTTTTAAGACACTGAGTGAATAGCTTAGCCTTTTAAGACACTGCGTGAACAGCTTAGCCTAGCTTTCTAAGACACTGAACAGCTTTTAAGACACTGGGTGAATAGCTTAGCCTTTTAAGACACTGGGTGAACAGCTTAGACTTTTAAGACACTGGTGAGTGAATTAGCTTAGCTTTTAAGACACTGAGTGAACAGCTTAGCCTTTTAAGACACTGAGTGAATAGCTTAGCCTTTTAAGACACTGGGTGAATAGCTTAGCCTTTTAAGACTGGGTGAATAGCTTAGCCTTTTAAGACACTGGGTGAATAGCTTAGCCTTTTAAGACACTGGGTGAATAGCTTAGCCTTTTAGCACTGGGTGAAGCTAGCCTTTTAAGACACTGGGTGAATAGCTTAGCCTTTTAAGACACTGAGTGAATAGCTTAGCCTTTTAAGACACTGGGTGAATAGCTTAGCCTTAGACCTTGAAACAGCTTAGCCTTTTAGACACTGGGTGAATAGCTTAGCCTTTTAAGACACTGAGTGAATAGCTTAGCCTTTTAAGACTGGGTGAATAGCTTAGCCTTTTAAGACACTGAGTGAATAGCTTAGCCTTTTAAGACACTGGGTGAATAGCTGAGCCTTTTAAGACACTGGGTGAATAGCTTAGCATAGCCTTTTAAGACACTGGGTGAATAGCTTAGCCTTTTAAGACACTGAGTGAACTGGAGTGAATAACTTAGCCTTTTAAGACACTGGGTGAATAAGCTTAGCCTTTTAAGACACTGAGTGAATAGCTTAGCCTTTTAAGACACTGGGTGAATAGCTTAGCCTTTTAAGACACTGGGTGAATAGCTTAGCCTTTTAAGACACTGGGTGAATAGCTTAGCCTTTTAAGACTGGGTGAATAGCTTAGCCTTTTAAGACACTGAGTGAATAGCTTAGCCTTTTAAGACACTGGGTGAATAGCTTAGCCTTTTAAGACACTGGGTGAATAGCTTAGCTTAGCCCTTAGCTGTGTCTCTGCAACACCATCTCATTGGCTGTAATGTAACACAGAAGACTATTATCTCTCATCATCACCATTGCAGCTGGTCCCATCAGAAGCCAGCTCAAATCCCTGATCACAGTTACACATGTAGGAGCCATAGGTGTTGAAACAGCCGTGGGTACACGGTTTATCCTCGCACTCATCCACATCTAGAGAGGAGAGAAGGTTAGATTACCACCTTTAATATATCTCTATATGCACACTAATGCTAAATAATTAGTAAGGCCACCTACAGGTATTTGTGCATGTGTACGTGTAAGCATGCGTGTGCATGTGTAAGCATGTGTGTGTGTGTACGTGTAAGCATGCGTTGTGCGTGGCGTGTGTGCATGTGTATGTGTAAGCATGCGTGTGCGTGTGTGCATGTGTACGTGTAAGCATGTGTGTGTGTGCATGTGTACGTGTAAGCATGCGTGTGTGCATGTGTGCATGTGTACGTGTAAGCATGCGTGTGCGTGTGTGCATGTGTATGTGTAAGCATGCGTGTGCGTGTGCATGTGTAACTGTAAGCATGCGTGTGCGTGTGTGCATGTGTACGTGTAAGCATGCGTGTGCGTGTGTGCATGTGTACGTGTAAGCATGCGTGTGTGTGTGTGCATGTGTACGTGTAAGCATGCGTGTGCGTGTGTGTGCATGTGTACGTGTAAGCATGCGTGTGCGTGTGCATGTGTACGTGTAAGCATGCGTGTGCGTGTGCGTACCTTGGCAGGTCCTGCTGTCAGGGTTGAGGAGGAAGCCAGGGTTACAGGAGCAGGAGTAGGAGCCTGGCACGTTGGCACACAGCTGCTGGCAGTACCCATAGCGGCACTCATCAATGTCTGGACACAGGGAGGTGGAAGTTAAACAATCAATGGTCCCGTGTAGCTCAGTTGGTAGAGCATGGCGTTTGCAACGCCAGGGTTGTGGGTTCAATTCCCACGGGGGGCCAGTATGAAGAAAAAAAACTGTAAATAATTCTGGACTCTGCTAAATGTAAGTCGCTCTGGATAAGATAATCTGCACACAAACAGACTGAAGACAGTACAAAGAGATAGGCAACAGGTCTGGTAGACACAGAGAGAGACAGGCAGAGACAGAGAGAGACAGAGAGACAGACAGGCAGACAGAGAGAGACAGGCAGAGACAGACAGAGAGAGAGAGAGACAGACAGACAGACAGGCAGAGACAGAGAGAGAGAGACAGACAGAGACAGACAGACAGGCAGGCAGAGAGACAGGCAGAGACAGAGAGAGAGACAGACACAGGCAGACAGAAACAGACAGACAGAGACAGACAGACAGAGGAGAGACAGAGAGAGAGAGAGACAGACAGACAGAGACAGACAGACAGGCAGAGCGACACAGACAGACAGACAGAGACAGGCAGGCAGAGACAGGCAGAGACAGAGAGAGACAGAGAGAGAGACGCAGACAGGCAGACAGAGACAGAGAGACAGAGACAGACAGACAGGCAGAGACAGACAGACAGAGACAGACAGACAGGCAGAGAGAGAGACAGATAGGCAGAGACAGAAGAGACAGACAGAGACAGGCAGAGAGAGAGAGAGAGAGACAGGCAGACATAGAGAGACAGGCAGACAGGCTGGCAGAGACAGAGAGAGAGAGACAGGCAGAGAGAGAGAGAGAGAGACAGGCAGACAGAGAGAGACAGACAGGCTGAGAGACAGAGACAGACAGGCAGACAGAGAGAGAGAGAGAGGCTGGCAGAGACAGAGAGACAGAGAGAGAGAGAGACAGGCAGACAGAGACAGACAGACAGGCAGACAGACAGAGACAGACAGGCAGACAGAGAGAGAGAGACAGTCAGAGAGAGACAGAGAGATACAGACAGAAAGAGACAGGCAGAGACAGACAGACAGAGACAGACAGAGAGACAGGCTGGCAGAGACAGGCAGAGAGAGAGACAGAGACAGGCAGACAGAGGCAGACAGCAGAGAGAGAGAGAGAAGACAGAGAGCAGACAGAGACAGAGACAGAGAGACAGACAGACAGACAGAGCAGGCAGAGAGAGACAGACAGACAGAGACAGACAGAGAGAGGCAGACAGAAAGACGCAGAGACAGAGAGAGAAAGAGACATGGAATAATCAGCGGAACTAAACAAGAGGAAACTGTTTGACACACGCGTCAGTGACGACATAGCATCTGGTCTAACCCTGAAATAATATGATTTCATTGTGTGTAAAAGTTCTGATCCCAAATCTAATGGATGAAGACTTCCAGTTTATAGCACACACAAACACAGGTTACAGTCCGTACCCTGACACTGTCCCCCGACCAGCCAGTAGCCCTCGGTACAGGAGCAGGTATATCCTCCGACTGTGTTGATACACACCTGGGTGGGGTTACACTGGTGAGAGTCTGTCTCACACTCATCAATGTCTGGAGAGAGAGAGAGAGAGAGAGAGAGAGAGAGGGAGACAGAGAGAGAGAGAAGAGAGAGAGAGAGAGAGAGAGAGAGAGAGAGAGAGAGAGAGAGAGAGAGAGAGAGAGAGAGAGAGAGAGAGAGAGAGAGAGAGAGAGCGTAGAGATAGAGAGAGAGAGAGAGAGACAGAGAGAGAGAGAGAGAGACAGAGAGAGAGAGAGAGAGAGAGAGAGAGAGAGAGAGAGACAGAGAAAGAAAAGAGAGAGAGAGAGAGAGAGAGAGAGAGAAACAGAGCGAGAGAGAGAGAGCGAGAGAGAGAGAGAGAGAGAGAGAGAGAGAATTACTTGACACATTGGAAAGAACAAACAAAAAAACAGAGCAAACTAGAATGCTATTTGGCCCTAAACAGAGAGTACACAGTGGCAGAATACCTGACCACTGTGACTGACCCAAACTTAAGGAAAGCTTTGACTATGTACAGACTCAGTGAGCATAGCCTTGCTATTGAGAAAGGCCGCCGTAGGCAGACCTGGCTCTCAAGAGAAGACAGGCTATGTGCACACTGCCCACAAAATGAGGTGGAAACTGAGCTGCACTTCCTAACCTCCTGCCAAATGTATGACCATATTAGAGACACATACAGTGGGGAGAACAAGTATTTGATACACTGCCGATTTTGCAGGTTTTCCTACTTACAAAGCATGTAGAGGTCTGTAATTTTTATCATAGGTACACTTCAACTGTGAGAGACGGAATCTAAAACAAAAATCCAGAAAATCACATTGTATGATTTTTAAGTAATTCATTTGCATTTTATTGCATGACATAAGTATTTGATACATCAGAAAAGCAGAACTTAATATTTCGTACAGAAACCTTTGTTTGCAATTACAGAGATCATACGTTTCCTGTAGGTCTTGACCAGGTTTGCACACACTGCAGCAGGGATTTTGGCCACTCCTCCATACAGACCTTTCTCCAGATCCTTCAGGTTTCGGGGCTGTCGCTGGGCAATACGGACTTTCAGCTCCCTCCAAAGATTTTCTATTGGGTTCAGGTCTGGAGACTGGCTAGGCCACTCCAGGACCTTGAGATGCTTCTTACGGAGCCAATCCTTAGTTGCCCTGGCTGTGTGCTTCGTGTCATTGTCATAATGGAAGACCCAGCCACGACCCATCTTCAATGCTCTTACTGAGGGAAGGAGGTTGTTGGCCAAGATCTCGCGATACATGGCCCCATCCATCCTCCCCTCAATACGGTGCAGTCGTCCTGTCCCCTTTGCAGAAAAGCATCCCCAAAGAATGATGTTTCCACCTCCATGCTTCACGGTTGGGATGGTGTTCTTGGGGTTGTACTCATCCTTCTTCTTCCTCCAAACACGGCGAGTGGAGTTTAGACCAAAAAGCTCTATTTTTGTCTCATCAGACCACTTGACTTTCTCCCATTCCTCCTCTGGATCACCCAGATGGTCATTGGCAAACTTCAGACGGGCCTGGACATGCGCTGGCTTGAGCAGGGGGACCTTGCGTGCGCTGCAGGATTTTAATCCATGACGGCGTAGTGAGTTACTAATTGTTTTCTTTGAGACTGTGGTCCCAGCTCTCTTCAGGTCATTGACCAGGTCCTGCCGTGTAGTTCTGGGCTGATTCCTCACCTTCCTCATGATCATTGATCCCCCACGAGGTGAGATCTTGCATGGAGCCCCAGACCGAGGGTGATTGACCGTCATCTTGAACTTCTTCCATTTTCTAATAATTGCACCAACAGTTGTTGCCTTCTCACCAAGCTGCTTGCCTATTGTACTGTAGCCCATCCCAGCCTTGTGCAGGTCTCCAATTTTATCCCTGATGTCCTTACACAGCTCTCTGGTCTTGGCCATTGTGGAGAGGTTGGAGTCTGTTTGATTGAGTGTGTGGACAGGTGTCTTTTATACAGGTAACGAGTTCAAACAGGTGCAGTTAATACAGGTAATGAGTGGAGAACAGGAGGGCTTCTTAAAGAAAAACTAACAGGTCTGTTAGAGCCGGAATTCTTACTGGTTGGTAGGTGATCAAATACTTATGTCATGCAATAAAATGCAAATTAATTACTTAAAAATTATAAAATGTGATTTTCTGGATTTTTGTTTTAGATTCCGTCTCTCGCAGTTGAAGTGTACCTATGATAAAAATTACAGACCTCTACATGCTTTGTAAGTAGGAAAACCTGCAAAATTGGCAGTGTATCAAATACTTGTTCTCCCCACTGTATTTCCCTCAGATTACAGCGATCCACAAAGAATTCGAAAACAAACCCAATTTTGATAAACTCCCTTATCTACTGGGTGAAAAACCACAGTGTGCCATCACAGCTGCAAGATTTGTGACCTGTTGCCACAAGAAAAGGGCAACCAGTGAATACAACCCATATTTATGTTTATTTATTTTCCCAACTATTTGCACATTGTTACAACACTGTATATATACATAATATGACAATTGAATTGAGAGAGAGAGAAACAGAGCGAGAGAGAGGGGGTGGGTCAGGTGGTAGTGTATAGGAAACTAAGTGGAGTAACTAACCTTGTTTGTCGATTCTACCCAGAGGTAGACTTTCCTAACATTCAAAGTTTTGGAAAATATGCAGTTGCTCTAGTCTCCTCAAACACAACTCTGGACCTTGAAGCCAGTGCCACTGCATTTTTTCATTGTTCCCCTCTAATTAGGGACTGATTTAGACCTGGGACACCAGGTAAGTTCAATTAATTATTTACATTTTAGTCATTTAGCAGACGCTCTTATCCAGCGAGTACATTCATTTTTCGTACCGGTCCAACGTGGGAATCGAACCCACAACCCCTGGCGTTGCAAGCGACACGCTCTACCAACTCAGCCACACGGGACCAGGTAGAACAGAAAATCAGCCGGACCTCGTAGAGTAAGAGTTTAATACCCCTGTAACTAAACTGAATGCATTGATAGAGGGTCTATGCTGTAATTCCCAAAGACCGCACATAAATATCTCAAATTCCATTTCACTGTACTTGGGACATTAAAACTTGAATTCCCTATCCAGTTAAAAAGGTTATTACACAAGATTAACGACCAGTGTTCTGGGTGACATTCCTTACATTTTTACATTTTAGTCATTTAGCAGACGCTCTTATCCAGAGCAATTAGGGTTAAGTGCCTTGCTCAAAGGCACATCGACACTGCCCTACGTTTCCACATGTCCTCACAAATCAAAATGCCAAACAGTTTATGGTCCTAAGACAATGAAATCCTTTTAAGAGAGAGCGAGAGAGAGACCGAGAAATAGAGAAGTCAGGAGGAGCCTGAACTCCAGCTAAGATAAGCGTTCTTCTTTAAAACAGGCAGCTAATTTCCACCAGCGTGTCACAGGCGGCGCTCCTAGTGGCCAGAGACATTCATGCAGGGAAACTCGGTCAATAAAGAAGTGGTCAGATGACACAGATGCTAAGCTACAGGACTGTTTTGCTGCACAGACTGGAATATGTTCCGGGATTCATCCAATGGCATTGAGGAGTATACCACCTCAGTCACCGGCTTCATCAATAAGTGCATCGACTACATCGTCCCCACAGTAACCGTACCTACATATCCCAACCAGAAGCCATGGATTACAGGCAACATCCGCACCGAGCTAAAGGCTAGAGCTGCCGCTTTCAAGGAGCGGGACACTAATCCGGACGCTTATAAGAAATCCCGCTATGCCCTCAGACGAACCATCAAACAGGTAAAGCGTCAATACAGGACTAAGATCGAATCCTACTACACCGGCTATGACGCTCGTCGGATGTGGCAGGGCTTGAAAAATATTACGGACTACAAAGGGAAACCCAGCCGCGAGCTGCCCAGTGACGCGAGCCTACCAGACGAGCTAAATGCCTTTTATGCTCGCTTCAAGGCAAGCAACACTGAAGCATGCATGAGAGCACCAGCTTTTCCGGACGACTGTGTGATCACGCTCTCCGTAGCAGATGTGAGCAAGACCTTTAAACAGGTCAACATTCACAAAGCCGCGGGGCCAGATGGATTATCAGGACATTTACTCAAAGCATGCGCTGACCAACTGGCAAGTGTTGGTCAACATTTTCAACCTCTCCCTGACCGAGTCTGTAATACCAACATGTTTCAAACAGACCACCATAGTCCCTGTGGCCAAGAAAGTGAAGATAACCTGCCTAAATGACTACCGCCCCGTAGCACTCACGTCGGTAACCATAATGTATGCACTAACTGTAAGTCGCTCTGGATAAGAGCGTCTGCTAAATGACTAAAAATGTAAAATGTAAAGTGGTTTGAAAGGCTGGTCATGGCTCACATCAACACCATCATCCCAGAAACCCTAGACCCACTCCAATTCGCATACCGCCCCAACAGATCCACGGATGACGCAATCTTAATCTCACTCCACACTGCCCTTTCCCACCTGGACAAAAGGAACACCTATGTGAGAATGCTGTTCATTGACTACAGCTCAGCGTTCAACACCATAGTGCCCACAAAGCTCATCACTAAGCTAAGGACTAAACACCTCCCTCTGCCTCTGGGACTAAACACCTCCCTCTGCAACTGGATCCTAGACTTCCTGACGGGCCCCCCCAGGTGGTAAGGGTAGGCAACAACACTTCTGCCACGCTGATCCTCAACACTGGGGCTCCTCAGGGGTGCGTGCTTAGTCCCCTCCTGTACTCCCTGTTCACCCACGACTCCAACACCATCATTAAGTTTGCTGACGACACAACAGTGGTAGGCCTGATTACCGACAACGACGAGACAGCCTATAGGGAGGAGGTCAGAGACCTGGCCGTGTGGTGCCAGGACAACAACCTCTCCCTCAACGTGAGCAAGACAAAGGAGCTGATCGTGGACTATAGGAAAAGGAGGGCCGAACAGGCCCCCATTAACATCGACGGGGCTGAAGTGGAGCGGGTCGAGAGTTAAGTTCCTTGGTGTCCACATCACCAACAAACTATCATGGTCCAAACACACCAAGACAGTTGTGAAGAGGGCACGACAACACCTTTTCCCCCTCAGGAGATTGAAAAGATTTGGCTTGGGTCCCAAGATCCTCAAATAGTTCTACAGCTGCACCATCGAGAGCATCCTGACCGGTTGCATCACCGCCTGGTCGGCATCTGACCGTAAGGCGCTACAGAGGGTAGTGCGTACGGCCCAGTACATCACTGGGGCCAAGCTTCCTGACCATCCAGGACCTCTATACCAGGCGGTGTCAGAGGAAGGCCCCAAAAATTGTCAAAGACTCCAGTCACCCAAGTCATAGACTGTTCTCTCTTGTACCGCACGGCAAGCGGTACTGGAGCACTAAGTCTAGGACCAAAAGGCTCCTTAACAGCTTCTACCCCCAAGCCATAAGACTGCTGAACAATTAATCAAATTGCCACCCGGACTATTTACATTGACCCCCCCCCCCCCCCCTTTGTTTTTACACTGCTGCTACTCTAACTAGCACCTGCTAACAGTTAAAACACCATACACTCTCAGGCAGACCTGGGTTCAAATACTATTCACAAGAATTTACTAATACTGTATCTGTGCTTGACTGAGCGTGCCAGTTGCAATGGAACCAATAGAACAGTTCAAAAGAAGAGAACACTAAAAGTAGTTGAAAGACTTCGAATCATGTTTGAACCCTGTCTGTCTCAGTATGGTAGTGAGAGTTCAGAGAGAGAGAGAGATAGAGAGAGGCTGACCATGTGTAGTAACTCAGAGAGAGAGAGAGAGAGAGGCTGACCATGTGTAGTAACTCAGAGAGAGAGAGAGAGGCTGACCATGTGTAGTAACTCAGAGAGAGAGAGGGAGAGAGAGAGGCTGACCATGTGTAGTAACTCAGAGAGAGAGAGAGAGGAAGAGAGAGAGGCTGACCATGTGTAGTAAACTCAGAGAGAGAGAGAACCATCAGAGAGAGAGAGAGGCTGACCATGTGTAGTAACTCAGAGAGAGAGAGAGAGGCTGACCATGTGTAGTAACTCAGAGAGAGAGAGAGGCTGTGTACCATGTGTAGTAGTAACTCAGAGAGAGAGAGAGGCTGACCATGTGTAGTAACTCAGAGAGAGAGAGAGAGAGAGAGAGAGACTGACCATGTGTAGTAACTCAGAGAGAGAGAGAGGCTGACCATGTGTAGTAACTCAGAGAGAGAGAGAGAGAGGCTGACCATGTGTAGTAACTCAGAGAGAGAGAGAGAGAGAGGCTGACCATGTGTAGTAACTCAGAGAGAGAGAGAGGCTGACCATGTGTAGTAACTCAGAGAGAGAGAGGAGGCTGACCATGTGTAGTTAACTCAGAGAGAGAGAGAGAGCTGACCATGTGTAGTAACTCAGAGAGAGAGAGAGAGAGAGAGGCTGACCATGTGTAGTAACGCAGAGAGAGAGAGAGGCTGACCATGTGTAGTAACTCAGAGAGAGAGAGAGAGAGAGGCTGACCATGTGTAGTAACTCAGAGAGAGAGAGAGAGAGAGGCTGACCATGTGTAGTAACTCAGAGAGAGAGAGAGAGACTGACCATGTGTAGTAACTCAGAGAGAGAGAGAGAGAGAGGCTGACCATGTGTAGTAACTCAGAGAGAGAGAGAGAGAGAGGCTGACCATGTGTAGTAACTCAGAGAGAGAGAGAGAGAGAGAGGCTGACCATGTGTAGTAACTCAGAGAGAGAGAGAGAGGGCTGACCATGTGTAGTAACTCAGAGAGAGAGAGAGAGAGAGAGGCTGACCATGTGTAGTAACTCAGAGAGAGAGAGAGAGAGGCTGACCATGAGTAGAGAGAGAGAGAGAGAGAGGCTGACCATGTGTAGTAACTCAGAGAGAGAGAGAGAGAGAGCTGACCATGTGTAGTAACTCAGAGAGAGAGAGAGAGGCTGACCATGTGTAGAGAGAGAGAGAGAGAGGCTGACCATGTGTGTAGTAACTCAGAGAGAGAGAGAGAGAGAGAGGCTGACCATGTGTAGTAACTCAGAGAGAGAGAGAGAGAGGCTGACCATGTGTAGTAACTCAGAGAGAGAGAGAGAGAAGCTGACCATGTGTAGTAACTCAGAGAGAGAGAGAGAGAGGCTGACCATGTGTAGTAACTCAGAGAGAGAGAGAGAGGCTGACCATGTGTAGTAACTCAGAGAGAGAGAGGCTGACCATGTGTAGAGACTCAGAGAGAGCTGACCAGAGAGTAGTAGAGAGAGAGGAGACCATGTGTAGTAGAGAGAGAGAGAGGCTGACCATGTGTAGTAACTCAGAGAGAGAGAGAGAGAGAGGCTGACCATGTGTAGTAACTCAGAGAGAGAGGCTGACCATGTGTAGTAACTCAGAGAGAGAGGCTGACCATGTGTAGTAACTCAGAGAGAGAGAGAGAGAGGCTGACCATGTGTAGTAACTCAGAGAGAGAGAGGCTGACCATGTGTAGTAACTCAGAGAGAGAGAGAGGCTGACCATGTGTAGTAACTCAGAGAGAGAGAGGCTGACCATGTGTAGTAACTCAGAGAGAGAGAGAGAGAGAGAGAGAGCTGACCATGTGTAGTAACTCAGAGAGAGAGGAGAGGCTGACCATGTGTAGTAACTCAGAGAGAGAGGCTGACCATGTGTAGTAACTCAGAGAGAGAGAGAGAGAGGCTGACCATGTGTAGTAACTCAGAGAGAGAGAGAGAGAGAGAGAGGCTGACCATGTGTAGTAACTCAGAGAGAGAGAGAGGCTGACCATGTGTAGTAACTCAGAGAGAGAGAGGCTGACCATGTGTAGTAACTCAGAGAGAGAGAGAGAGGCTGACCATGTGTAGTAACTCAGAGAGAGAGAGAGAGGCTGACCATGTGTAGTAACTCAGAGAGAGAGGCTGACCATGTGTAGTAACTCAGAGAGAGAGCTGACCATGTTGTAACTCAGAGAGAGAGGCTGACCACTCAGAGAGAGAGAGAGGCTGACCATGTGTAGTAACTCATGAGAGAGAGAGAGGCTGACCATGTGTAGTAACTCAGAGAGAGAGAGACCATGTGTAGTAACTCAGAGAGAGAGGCTGACCATGTGTAGTAACTCAGAGAGAGAGGCTGAGTGTAGTAACTCAGAGAGAGAGAGAGAGAGAGAGAGGCTGACCATGTGTAGTAACTCAGAGAGAGAGAGAGAGACCATGTGTAGTAACTCAGAGAGAGAGAGAGGCTGACCATGTGTAGTAACTCAGAGAGAGAGGCTGACCATGAGGCTGACCATGTGTAGTAACTCAGAGAGAGAGAGAGAGAGAGAGAGACAGAGAGAGAGGCTGACCATGTGTAGTAACTAGAGAGAGAGGGCTGACATGTGTAGAACTCAGAGAGAGAGAGAGGCTGACCATGTGTAGTAACTCAGACAGAGAGAGAGCTCAGAGAGAGAGAGAGAGAGGCTGACCATGTGTAGTAACTCAGAGAGAGAGAGAGGCTGACCATGTGTAGAGAACTCAGAGAGAGAGAGAGGCTGACCATGTGTAGTAACTCAGAGAGAGAGAGGCTGACCATGTGTAGTAACTCAGAGAGAGAGACTGACCATGTGTAGTAACTCAGAGAGAGAGAGAGAGACTGACCATGTGTAGTAACTCAGAGAGAGAGAGAGAGAGAGAGAGAGAGAGAGGCTGACCATGTGTAGTAACTCAGAGAGAGAGAGAGGAGGCTGACCATGTGTAACTCAGAGAGAGAGAGACTGACCATGTGTAGAGAGAGAGAGAGAGGCTGACCATGTGTAGTAACTCAGAGAGAGAGAGAGGCTGAGGCTGACCATGTGTAGTAACTCAGAGAGAGAGAGAGGCTGAGTGTAGTAACTCAGAGAGAGAGAGAGACCACCATGTGTAGTAACTCAGAGAGAGAGAGAGAGGCTGACCATGTGTAGTAACTCAGAGAGAGAGAGAGAGAGAGAGAGAGAGAGAGAGAGAGGCTGACCATGTGTAGTAACTCAGAGAGAGAGAGGCTGACCATGTGTAGTAACTCAGAGAGAGAGAGAGAGAGGCTGACCATGTGTAGTAACTCAGAGAGAGAGAGAGGCTGACCATGTGTAGTAACTCAGAGAGAGAGAGAGAGAGAGAGAGAGGCTGACCATGTGTAGTAACTCAGAGAGAGAGAGAGAGAGGCTGACCATGTGTAGTAACTCAGAGAGAGAGCTGAGGCTGACCATGTGTAGTAACTCAGAGAGAGAGAGAGAGGGCTGACCATGTGTAGTAACTCAGAGAGAGAGAGAGGCTGACCATGTGTAGTAACTCAGAGAGAGAGAGAGGCTGACCATGTGTAGTAACTCAGAGAGAGAGAGGCTGACCATGTGTAGTAACTCAGAGAGAGAGAGAGAGGCTGACCAGTGTAGTAAGAGAGAGAGAGGAGAGTAACTCAGAGAGAGAGAGAGAGGCTGACCATGTGTAGTAACTCAGAGAGAGAGAGAGAGAGAGAGGCTGACCATGTGTAGTAACTCAGAGAGAGAGGCTGACCATGTGTAGTAACTCAGAGAGAGAGAGAGAGGCTGACCATGTGTAGTAACTCAGAGAGAGAGAGAGAGGCTGACCATGTGTAGTAACTCAGAGAGAGAGAGAGAGAGAGAGAGAGAGAGAGACTGACCATGTGTAGTAACTCAGAGAGAGAGGCTGAACTGTGTAACACACTATGGGAGCGTTTCAGTTCAGCTCCTTATATAGACTGGTTCATGGGCGGCCCGAACCCAAACCCACAAGGAGATAGAGGAGGAGGACGATGCGGAGAGGAGAGAGAGAAGGGAAGAGAAGAGGGGGGGGGGGAGAGATGAGGAGAAAATAGAGCAGAGATAAAGTAGATACAAAAGAACATAAAAATAGATAAGAAAATAGGAATGATTCTAAATACAACCCTATATAGTTATCCAGTGGACCTACAGTACACCACACCAGATGATGACACCACACTCATGAAATGCATGATGAAGACCTATCGGTGGCATATCGTTGGACAACCAGCTTACCTGCGCCTTGTGTGTGTGTGTGTGTGTGTGTGTGTGTGTGTGTGTGTGTGTGTAGAAAGGGTGCGTCCCAAATGGGACCCTATTCCCTATGTAGGTGCACTACTTTCTACCAGAGCCCCTGTGAGTAGTGCACTACATAGGGAATAGGGTGCGATTTGGGACGCGTCCTTTGTGTCATAGCAGTTTAAAGTCAGTAAGATGATATCAGCTGTCATTACTGTTCATAGCATCTCTTATGTAATGGTTACGGCGGGTTATGTAGGCTTTCCGACGGGTTATGTAGGCTTTACGACGGGTTATGTAGGCCTTACGACGGGTTATGTAGGCCTTACGACGGGTTATGTAGGCTTTACGACGGGTTATGTAGGCTTTACGACGGGTTATGTAGGCTTTACGACGGGTTATGTAGGCTTTACGACTGGTTATGTAGGCTTTACGACGGGTTATGTAGGCTTTACGACGGGTTATGTAGGCTTTACGACGGGTTATGTAGGCTTTACGACGGGTTATGTAGGCTTTACGACGGGTTATGTAGGCTTTACGACAAAGGGTTCAAAGTAAAGTGCGACCAACATTTCATGTTTTTTTTGTAAACCCTTGAACCAACATGACATATTTAGACCATGTTATTTACTACCCTGAATAAACTTGGAGAGTCACAATTTAGACCTTTTCAGAGCGCAAAAGTCTCCAGAGCTTCAAGTCCACCTGCATATGGTCATAAACCTAATATGTTAACAGACTGATGGGGGGTCTCTGGTAGTTTCAAATGTATAGACAACAACAGGAGAAGGCACTTTGTTTATTTGTGAACCGGCATCTGTTATTCTTTTGAAAATCACAAACTGCGTATCAGATCACTTGTGCAATCTTGCTCAAGGAGGAGGATTGTTGTCCTTTCAGACGTATTTGTAATAGAGGATGACACAATATAATGCTAGAGGTTATAATACGCCTTTATGGTCCTTTTATGGCGCCAGCAGTTACCGTGCAACTTACTTTTTTTTCAGACAAGGCTCTGCATCTGTGTAATGGGTTAGGTCCCGGGGGAAAACCTGTACCTTGGCGTTACAAGCGTTGTGCTCTTGAGCTACAGTACATATACAGTAAACGTTTTATGGTTTAACTGGCAGCCACAGTTACAGTAAACGTTGGTGTAGAAAAACAGTACATTACAGTAAACGTTGGTTTAACAGTACATTACAGTAAACGTTGGTTTAACAGTACATTACAGTAAACGTTGGTTTAACAGGACATTACAGTAAACGTTGGTTTACCAGTACATTACAGTAAACGTTGGTTTAACAGTACATTACAGTAAACGTTGGTTTAACAGGACATTACAGTAAACGTTGGTTTAACAGTACATTACAGTAAACGTTGGTTTAACAGGACATTACAGTAAACGTTGGTTTAACAGGACATTACAGTAAACGTTGGTTTACAGGACATTACAGTAAACGTTGGTTTAACAGGACATTACAGTAAACGTTGGTTTAACAGGACATTACAGTAAACGTTTGGTTTAACAGTACATTACAGTAAACGTTGGTTTAATCAGTACATTACAGTAAACGTTGGTTTTAACAGTACATTACAGTAAACGTTGGTTTTAACAGGACATTACAGTAAACGTTGGTTTAACAGGACATTACAGTAAACGTTGGTTTACAGGACATTACAGTAAACGTTGGTTTTAACAGTACATTACAGTAAACGTTGGTTTAACAGGACATTACAGTAAACGTTGGTTTAACAGTACATTACAGTAAACGTTGGTTTAACAGTACATTACAGTAAACGTTGGTTTAACAGTACATTACAGTAAACGTTGGTTTAACAGTACATTACAGTAAACGTTGGTTTAACAGTACATTACAGTAAACGTTGGTTTAACAGTACATTACAGTAAAACGTTGGTTTAACAGGACATTACAGTAAACGTTGGTTTAACAGTACATTACAGTAAACGTTGGTTTAACAGTACATTACAGTAAACGTTGGTTTAACAGTACATTACAGTAAACGTTGGTTTAACAGTACATTACAGTAAACGTTGGTTTAACAGTACATTACAGTAAACGTTGGTTTAACAGTACATTACAGTAAACGTTGGTTTAACAGTACATTACAGTAAACGTTGGTTTACCAGTACATTACAGTAAACGTTGGTTTAACAGGACATTACAGTAAACGTTGGTTTAACAGGACATTACAGTAAACGTTGGTTTAACAGTACATTACAGTAAACGTTGGTTTAACAGTACATTACAGTAAACGTTGGTTTAACAGGACATTACAGTAAAGTTTCCTCATTTTGTTGTGTTACAGCCTTTAATTTAAAAAAATTTTTGATTTAAAATGAGATTGTGTCACTGGCCTAGACACAATAACCGATAATGTCAAAGTGGAATTATGCTTTTAGAAATGTTTACAAGTTAATTAAAAATGAAAATCTGAAATGTCTTGGGTCAATAAGTATTCATCCCCTTTGTTATGGCAAGCCTAAATAACTTCAGGAGTAAAAATGTGCTTCGCAAGTCACATAAGTTACATGGACTCACTCTGTGTGCAATAATAGTGTTTAACATGATTTTTGTACCCCACACATACAGGTAATTTTAAGGTCCCTCAGTCGAGCAGTGAATTTCAAACACAGATTCAACCACAAAGACCACTGAGGTTTTCCAATGCCTCGCAAAGAAGAGCACCTATTGGTAAAAAAAAAAAAAATTAAGCTGACATTGAATATCCCTTTGAGCATGGTGAAGTTATTAATTACACTTTGGATGGTGTATCAATACACCCAATCACTACAAAGATACAGGCGTCCTTCCTAACTCAGTTGCCGGAGAGGAAGGAAACCGCTCAGGGATTTCACCATGATGCCAATGGTGACTTTAAAACAGTTACAGAGTATAATGAGGTGGAGGACTTGTGATTTTACGAGAAAAACAAAACAACAAACGAGGAGTCCTACGGTATCAACAACCATGTGTGTCTAAATATGGTTCCCAATCAGAGACAACCAGCAAACCAGCTGACACTCGTTGCCTCTGATTGGGAACCACTCTGGCCAACATAGAAGCCTACAACTACCTGAAAAACCAATGGAAACTCACACCCTGGCTCAACATACAAGTGTCCCCAGAGCCAGGGGATGTGACAATACTAACCTAATTGACAGAGTGAAAAGGAAGCCTGTACAGCAAAAAAATATTCAAAAACATGCAACTTGTTTGCAATAAGGCACTAAAATAAAACTGCAAAAATGTGGCAAAGAAATGAACTTTGTCCTGAATACAAAGCGTTATGTTTGGGGCAAATCCAACACAATACATCACTATACCACTACATATGTTTAAGCATGGTGGTGGCTGCATCATGTTATGTATGCTTGTCATCGGCAAGGACTAGGGAGTTTTTTTAGGATAAAAAGAAACGGAATAGAGCTAAGCACAGGCAAAATCCCAGAGGAAAACCTGGTTCAGTCTGCTTTCAAACAGACACTGGGAGACTAATTCACCTTCAAGCAGGACAATAACCTAAAACACAAGGCCAAATATACACTGGAGTAGCTTACCAAGAAGACAGTGAATGTTCCTGAGTGGCCTAGTTACAGTTTTGACTTAAAAATGGCTGTCTAGCAATGATCTAACAACCAACTTGACAGAGTTTGAGGAATTTAAAAATAATAATGTGCAAATATTGTACAATCCAGGTGTGCAAAGCTCTTAGAGACAAATTCAGAAAGAAACAGCTGTAATCACTGCCAAAGGTGATTCTAACATATATATTGACTCAGGGGTTGAATACTTATAAAAAAATCAAGATATATTTGTTTAATTTGTCATTCATGTTTTACAAACTGTTAGAATTTCTCTTCCAGGTTGACAGAGTATTTTGAGTAGATCATTGACATAAAATTACAATGAAATCCATTTTAATCCATCTTTGTAACAAAACAAAATGTAGAAAAAGTCAAGGGGTGTGAATACAGTGTGTTTCGTTACAGCCTTATTCTAAAATTGATTAAATATTTTTTCCCCCTCATCAATCTACACACAATACCCCATAATGACAAAGCATAAACACGTTTTTAGAAATGTTTGCTAATTTATTAAAAATAAAAAGCTGAAATATCACATTTACATAAGTATTCAGACCCTTTACTCAGTACTTTGTTGAAGCACCTTTGGCAGCGATTACAGCCTCGAGTCTTCTTGGGTATGACGCTACAAGTTTCTCCCATTCTTCTCTGCAGATCCTCTCAAGCTCTGTCAGGTTGGATGGGGAGCGTTGCTGTACAGCTATTTTCAGGTCTCTCCAGAGATGTTCGATCGGGTTCAAGTCCGGGCTCTGGCTGGGCCACTCAAGGACATTCAGAGACTTGTCCCGAAGCCACTCCTGCTTTTTCTTGGCTGTTTGCTTAGAGTCGTTGTCCTGTTGGAAGGTGAACCTTCGCCCCAGTCTGAGGTCCTGAGTGCTCTGGAGCAGGTTTTCATCAAGGATCTCTCTGTACTTTGCTCCGTTCATCTTTCCCTCGATCCTGACTAGTCTCCCAGTCCCTGCCACTTAAAAATATCCCCACAGCATGATGCTGCCACTAGAGTCGATATGAAACATGTATTCTACAAAATGAGATTAGGAACTAGGAATATAGAAGCAATGCTGTTGTTGAAGTGGTCAATGCAGCTATGTATGGCATTCAACAAGATATTGAAATGGAGTTAAACAACGCTAACCTGTGGCTGTAGAAGTCCCTGTAACACATTTTAACAGTCATCCCTGCCCACTAACAATCATCATTCAGGACCACTATCCCACCACCAGATAGACAGACAGACAGACCACTATCCCACTACCAGACAGACAGACCACTATCCCACTACCAGACAGACAGACCACTATCCCACCACCAGACAGACAGACCACTATCCCACCACCAGATAGACAGACAGACAGACCACTATCCCACCACCAGATAGACAGACAGACCACTATCCCACCACCAGATAGACAGACCACTATCCCACCAAGACCACTACCAGATATACAGACCACTATCCAACCAAGACCACTACCAGACAGACAGACCACTATCCCACCAAGACCACCACCAGATATACAGACCACTATCCAACCAAGACCACTACCAGACAGACAGACCACTATCCCACCAAGACCACTACCATATATACAGACCACTATCCCACCAAGACCACTACCAGACAGACAGACCACTATCCCACCAAGACCACCAGATATACAGACCACTATCCCACCAAGACCCCTACCAGATATATAGACCACTATCCCACCAAGACCACTACCAGATATACAGACCACTATCCCACCAAGACCACTACCAGATATACAGACCACTATCCCACCAAGACCACTACCAGATATACAGACCACTATCCCACCAAGACCACCAGATATAGAGACCACTATCCCACCAAGACCACCAGATATAGAGACCACTATCCCACCAAGTCCACCAGATATAGAGACGAAAGATACATTATTTTATTTCTAGGTCCATTTTCTGGGGAAGCCTGGTTTCCCTTGGCAGCCGTGAATATAAGCCAGTGGATAAACAGTCATCCAGGCCCTCCATCCCCTCACCACTGTTATGACAGAAGTATAGGGCGGGATCTGGGTTTGTCTGTACTCTGTCTGTGATGAGGAAAAACAATTACGTTTTGACCCACTTAAATGTAATACTATGATTCAATCCAATTTCTGCTTACTACAAGTCTAGTACTATTGACCTACACTAGTAGTACTTTAAAACAACCAGGAACAACAGTTGATAAACCCATCTGGGCCTATTCATGAAAAAGATACAATTTCAACAGGGCATAACATTGTGCAAACGTTTGTTTTGAATTGGTGCTCACCATGACAGGTCCCATCTTCTGCCAGGGCGTATCCCAGGAGGCAGGGAGCGGACCGGCTTACGATGGGGTAGCTGGGTGCCACGGGGCCAGGAGGGGGTGGCAGAGGGTAAGGGTATGGGGACCCTCCACCACCACCCCGGGGGTAGCTAGGCTGGCTGTACAGCCCCCGGGGGACGCAGAGATAGCCGCCGTTCTGGTTCACACACTGCATGTCCCCTCTGCAGGCGTCCGCTACCGTACGACACTCGTCAATGTCTAGAGAGGAAGGAACGTTAGTTACGGTAAGAATAAGGGATTAACTTTATTGTTCCAGAGTGGAACACAAAGTAAACGATCCTGCCTTCAAAACACAGCCTATAAAGATACAGAATGAATGGACAGGAGTGATTCAACTCACCAACACATACTCTCGCTCTGCGGTCATAGGCGAACCCCTCTGTGCAGGTCTTCGTGACAGAGTAGGAAAGAGCAGATGGCCAGGAGCATTATTCAGACAACCACCGAGTGACAGCAAAAACAATCACTACAGTTTTGCTATGGTGATTTAATTTGAAGAACGTGAAACACTTGGAACATTGCAGTAACTTAGTTTCATTCATTGTCATATCTTGTTCATCGTTCATAATCTTTCACTGAAGCTGTAGCCTACTTCTGTCCAACACTTTACTCATCTCTTTGCAGATCCGTGCAGGAATGAATATAACGCAGACAGGCAGGCAGGCAGACAGACAGACAGGCAGGCAGGCAGACAGACAGACACAACAGACAGGCAGGCAGACAGGCAGACAGACAGGCAGGCAGACAGGCAGACAACAGACAGGCAGACACAACAGACAGGCAGGCAGGCAGAGACAGGGCAGGCAGGCAGGCAGACAGGCAGAGACAACAGACAGGCAGACAGACAGACAGAGACAACAGACAGGCAGACAGACAGACAGGCAGGCAGGCAGACAGACAGACCGGCAGGCAGGCAGACAGACACAACAGACAGGCAGGCAGACAGGCAGACAGACAGACAGACAGACAGGCAGGCAGACAGGCAGACAACAGACAGGCAGACACAACAGACAGGCAGACAGGCAGACAGACAGACAGGCAGACAGACAGGCAGACAGACAGGCAGGCAGACATCACACTTTAAGAAATACCACGAGAGAAAGAAAAGCCTGTTTTACCTGACCATTTCCAGACTGGACGCTGAATAAAGCCAACACCAGAACTGTCAACATTCTGAAAATATAGTTGTTGTTTTTTTTTGTCAGGAATAGACTTCATTCCACAAGGATGCATAATGCCATTGCCCACCTAAAGCCAATTTTAGGCTCCTGTATTATTATTCAATGGGACAAATACGTAGTATAAAGGCTGTTTTAAAAGGACCAGGATACATCAACGACTGCTTGTGCATGAGTATGATGCTGTTGGTGATCTAAAAGTAAATACATTGCTCTGGCTAGAAGAAAAAAAACTTGGTCAAAACTGTTTCACAACCGACATCATCCACTAACCTTGAGTAAGTCAAGACATTCAAGCCACGCACGTCAAAAAGCATAGTCTATGGATCCCGTTGATCGACTCAAGACGACCCCAAAAACCAGGATTTTATTAACAGCTGTCCAGTCGACCCAATGCCTCGATATATGGACCAACGGTACGTGG
This sequence comes from Coregonus suidteri, assembly GCA_036851935.1. NCBI lineage: Eukaryota > Metazoa > Chordata > Actinopteri > Salmoniformes > Salmonidae > Coregonus > Coregonus suidteri. The sequence continues at coordinate 47,464,604 of CM072240.1, read as the reverse complement.
AATGTATTTCAAAACGGTCTGGTCTACTCCCCCCCTTTCTTCCGGCTGTACAGATAGTTTAGCAAATGAACGGGTCCCCGAGCACTTCTGACAACAGCTGGAATCAATTACTGAGAGACCGCCCCCTCACCAAGGCGCGTGGAGGGGAGGGGAGAGCAATAGGCCAACTAGGGTGACCTCATTTAAAATACCCAAAGGCGGGACAACAGGATGAGTTTGCGGGACAGTGTAGTAGCCTACATGCAAGAAAATAGTTTTTTTTGTCAACAAGATATGCCAAATAAATCAGATTTGACCTTTCAGACACAAGTCACATGGCCAGGAATCACATTTGTATCTGATTTCTAAGACCACCTAGGGTGGTGTCTTGAAATATCAGATTCCATATACTTTGTAAGTTCAGACTGCAGGAAAAAGAACAGATTCGAATTTGAGATGCACATTTTTTATTTTATTTGAGTCACTTCAAACTGCAAGTGTGAACAAGGCTTTAGTCTAACTTGTATCCATTTGTTATTTTTAACATTTTACTGCAGTGGGCTAAATCGGGGTCACACAGAGTGATTCTTGGTAGTCTTAAACAAATCTAATTGAAACAAAAGTATACACCTCACACACATGGTTATGGGGCTTTAAAAAAAAAACTAGACACCTGTACCATGTCAGATATAGAGTTGAAATGTATTACATTTTGAGTTTGCATCCCAACATTACACTTTATATACATCACAGACGGCGGGTTTTTGAAAGAATGTTTATGAATTATGAAAAATCAGAATACAATTCAATCCATGAGGCCACTTGGTCATTTGACTGCAGGAAAGGGCTATGACATGTGACAGGGACACACACATGATATCATATTCTATATGTTCTGTTGTCTTCTATTCTGTCTGGTTCTGTTTGATTCTATTCTGTCTGGTTCTATTTGATTCTATTCTGTCTGGTTCTGTTTGATTCTATTCTGTCTGGTTCTATTTGATTCTATTCTGTCTGGTTCTGTTTGATTCTATTCTGTCTGGTTCTGTTTGATTATATTCTGTCTGGTTCTGTTTGATTATATTCTATTGTCTGGTTCTGTACAAAGTGACTGTCTACCTCCAGCACATATAATTAATCTAGCCTTATTGCGTTGACACAGTAAGGCTTGCCTTAGTCTGGGACTAAATATCTGGGCTTTCACCAGAGGCCTTACATGGCAGTGGTGCTTCAGTAAACACAGGTGGGTCTCACCTATCAACACAACACCGTCCACTGTTACTCTGTCAGCTCTGCAATATATGATCATTCTTTCCATCACTGTACAAGGCATATTTTAAAACCTAGCTGGAGGGTGTATTTTGTGGCAAACACTATTCATTGCATAAGCAAGGCTATATAAGGCTGCATCTCACGTTTATATAATAATACAACGCCCTCCTCCGGTCTCCCTTTTCGGCAAATCAGATCGCTCCTCCATTCTGCTCCTCCCCACCTATAGGCAGAAACTTCAACTGGAAGCTCCTGTGGTAAGACTGTTCAATGTTGGTCTGACCAATCGAAATCTATGCTTCAAGTTTGTTTTGATCACGTGGTATGGGAAATGTTCCGGGTCGCCTCTGAGAACAGTATCGACGTATACACTGGGCGGAATCGATTATGCTGAGCCATGGGCCACCGGTCTGTGGCGTGAAGGTAGCATGGTGCATCGTCCAATAAGCATACAACATCTCTGTTCCAAAAAATAAATGTTTGAATTTGATCAAAAGCAATTACGTTTCCATGGGAAAACACACAATCCTACTAATTATTACACATGCTTAATTACGTCATTTTTGTTTTGAGCCGACTTCACCGTTGGAGAGAGCGGGGCACTTGGCTCACGCCCGGGAGGCAGCCCGGTTCCAAAACTAATGCAATCAACTTTCACCCGGTGCAAAACACGCCTACCCGGGCCAGATTAATCTAATCCCCTCAATGACTCAGTGACTGAGTTCATCAGGAAGTGCATAGAGGATGTTGTTCCCACTGTGACGATTAAAACTTATCCAAACCAAAAACTGTGGATAGATAGCAGCATTCACGCAAAACTGAAAGCATGAACCACCGCATTTCATTATGGCAAGGTGACTGTGAACATGGATGTGTAAATATGACTGTAAGTCGCTTTGGATAAAAGCGTCTGCTAAATGGCATATTATTATTATTATTATTATTATTATTATATTATATATTATACAAACAGGCCAGCTATGACCTCCGTAAGGCAATCAGAGGCAAAACGACAGTACAGGGACAAAGTGGAGTCGCAATTCAACGGCTCAGACACGAGACGTATGTGGCAGGGACTCCAGATAATCACAGCGTATAAAGGGATAGCCTGCCACGTCGCGACACAACTGCCTCGCTCCCAGACGAGCTAAACAGCGCCCACTACGAGCAAAACAACACTGAGCAGCCGACGCGAGGACTGTGTGCTCTCGTTTTCTCTGTGGCCGATGTGAGTAAGACATTTAAGCGTGTTAACCCCTGCAAGGCTGCCTGCCCAGACGGCATCCCAAGCCGCGTCCTCAGAGCATATTAAAATCTTTCCCTATCCCAGCCAGAAACAGCAGGGGGTCAAACTGAAGAACCCAGTTTCCTACATTTGAATATAAAATTGATTTGATCAAACAAAACTATGCTACATTTTATCTCTGGGACCCTCAGGATGACAAATCAGAGCAAGATTACTGAATGTAAGTACATTATTTACCTTCAGAGGTGAATGTATCCTCAACCAGTTGCCGTGAAAAGTGTTTTGTTGTTGTGCACTATCCTCAAACAATAGCATGGTATTTTTATAGAGACTAGTTGTTCTGAGTTGCAGCGTATAGAGGCTAGTTGTTCTGAGTTGCAGCGTATATAGAGGCTAGTTGTTCTGAGTTGCAGCGTATAGAGGCTAGTTGTTCTGAGTTGCAGCGTATACAGAGAGACTAGTTGTTCTGAGTTGCAGCGTATACAGAGGCTAGTTGTTCTGAGTTGCAGCGTATACATAGAGGCTAGTTGTTCTGAGTTGCAGCGTATACAGAGGCTAGTTGTTCTGAGTTGCAGCGTATACAGAGACTAGTTGTTCTGAGTTGCAGCGTATACAGAGGCTAGTTGTTCTGAGTTGCAGCGTATACAGAGGCTAGTTGTTCTGAGTTGCAGCGTATACAGAGGCTAGTTGTTCTGAGTTGCAGCGTATACAGAGGCTAGTTGTTCTGAGTTGCAGCGTATAGAGAGCTAGTTGTTCTGAGTTGCAGCGTATACAGAGGCTAGTTGTTCTGAGTTGCAGCGTATACAGAGGCTAGTTGTTTCTTTGCTGAGGAGGTCATGGTGGAAAATGGTACAAATTCAAAATACCTGGAGATACTTGTGGAGATCATGAAACATATTAAGCCGATAAATCAGTGGTTTTTGGCTCAAACTCATAGGTAGCGGCTCAAATGGCACCCGATTCCCTATGAAGTGCACTACTTTAGACCAGAGAATGGCACCCGATTCCCTATGAAGTGCACTACTTTTGACCGGAACCCTACGGGACCTGTACAGGGAATAGGGTGCAATTTGAGACGCTGACAATAGCTTCAACTCAAAAGGAGGAGACAGACCTACATACATTTTGAGGGGATAGTAATACCTTTATTTTATCAAAACAACCAACATAGAAAGTCACTCGTTCTTCTGATCAATAATTATTTGAGTCTTCTTCCATTTTTAGGGTTTTTCTAATAATGCATTAACACTTCTCTATCTGAGGCTGCATCTTTAAACATCTGTTTTGGGGAGTATGAGGATATATCATTTCAATATTATTTGACTATTTTACCTCAGAAGTATCGGTGAAAATAAATTTTCCAGCAGTTGACTGTGGAGGATATTCCTAGAAAAACTTGACAGAGTCGGCTAGACATCAGGTAAAGCTTTTTAATGTGCAGTTGTTGTTTTTACAACTTTGTAAATATATATTTATAATTTATAATTTACAAACCAAAATCACATACCTATCTTAATAGCAAAATTGGTAGGCGCTTTAGACAGTACTTTCAGAACTCCCTTAAGTGTCTACAAATATGAAAAATACCACCCATTTACACACATATTAATATTAATATATATATATATAATTATATAATAGCACTGTATGTTTAATACATACAGCAGTGTTATATAATACGTCCCAAATTGTACCCTATTCCCTATAGTGCATTACATTTGACCAAGGTTCTGGTAGGTAGATTAGGGTGCCATTTTGCCAGCTCAGACAGATTATACTGAAGTCCTATGGCTAAAATAAAAGAATACAAAACATAAAAATGAAGAAACTCCTACATCCTCAATTGGTTATAGGGTGAATGCACCAATTTGTAAGTCGCTCTGGATAAGAGCGTCTGCTAAATGACGTAAATGTAAATGTAATGTAAATGGTTCAAGCGGTCATATTTAGTAGTACGCCCGAGATGTTCTTCCTCACTCACACACGTTACACAGCTATACACAGGAGTCACACACACACACAAGTTCCCCTCGTTGTTCAATGCATAAACAGTAACAATCCTGTGGCAGAAAAGGTTACAGAGACCGAGTGAGTGGGAGGGACACTGAACAGCAAGTCCTGATTCTACCTCATCTCCTTAAAAGCAGCAATCTGTAGTTCAAACAACCAAAAAAACGTATGTACCGACACAGATTGCCCCTTTAATAGTGCCAATGAAACGTCGACCCCTTCTAAAGAATAAGACGACAAACTGACAGTACATTCAGAGAGGGTCTGCCTGACATGTCCTGCTGTGTGGAAGTCAGTAGAACCATCATCCTGTGTGGAAGTCAGTAGAACCATCATCCTGTGTGGAAGTTAGTAAAACCATCATCCTGTGTGGAAGTTAGTAGAACCATCATCCTGTGTGGAAGTCAGTAGAACCATCATCCTGTGTGGAAGTTAGTAGAACCATCATCCTGTGTGGAAGTTAGTAGAACCATCATCCTGTGTGGAAGTCAGTAGAACCATCATCCTGTGTGGAAGTTGGAAGAAAGAAAGCAGCACACTGTTATAATGTTCCTGCTCCCTTCATCTCAGTCTATGTAGTGTCAACACTCCTGATTGGACGAGGAGCTTTGAGTGACAGGCCGTGGCTCCAATCACTGCTTGAGTAAGTCTTTGAGCACCTGCCCTCCGCTCTCAGCAGAGACGGGCACGGGGGTGAAGGTAGGCAGGTTGTCTGAGATGGGTTTCATTAGGAGGTGGTGGTGGTGTCCTCCCCCCGACACACTGGAACTACCACTCCCATGATGCATCAGTGGTACGGCCGCAGAGCGGGGAGCCAGGAAAGGGTTGGACTCCCCGGCTGCTCTCTGTCCCCTGCCGGCTGCCGCCCCTCCTGAGAAGGAAAGAGAGGTTAGAGGTCGGAATAAGCTGGAGGTGGCAGGGGTTGAGCTGGTCCGAACCTACGCTTGAGGTTTGTTTGTTTACTTAAGAAATAAACAAAAACAAACAAGTCTGCTCTTATCCTTCTAGATCTGTCTGCTGCCTTTGATACTGTGAACCTCCTCTCCACCCTCTCCGAGTTGGGCATCTCCGGCGCTGCTCACTCTTGGATTGCGTCCTACCTGACAGGTCGCTCCTACCAGGTGGCATGGCGAGAATCTGTCTCCGCACCACGTGCTCTCACCATTGGTGTCCCCCAGGGCTCAGTTCTAGGCCCTCTCCTATTCTCGCTATACACCAAGTCACTTGGCTCTGTCATATCCTCACATGGCCTCTCCTATCATTGCTACGCAGACGACACACAATTCATTTTCTCCTTTCCCCCTTCTGATAACCAGGTGGCGAATCGCATCTCTGCATGTCTGGCAGACATATCAGTGTGGATGATGGATCACCACCTCTGCAAGATGGAGCTGCTCTTCCTCCCGGGGAAGGACTGCCTGCTCCATGATCTCGCCATCATGGTTGACAACACCATTGTGTCCTCCTCCCAGAGTGCAAAGAACCTTGGCGTGACCCTGGACAACACCCTGTCGTTCTCCGCTAACATCAAAGCTTGCTGTTGGCTGGCCTCCCTGCCTGTGCCATTAAACCCCTACAACTCATCCAGAATGCCGCAGCCCGTCTGGTGTTCAACCTTCCCAAGTTCTCTCACGTCACCCCCCTCCTCCGCACACTCCACTGGCTTCCAGTTGAAGCTCGCATCTGCTACAAGACCATGGTGCTTGCCTACGGAGCTGTGAGGGGAACGGCACCTCCGTACCTTCAGGCTCTGATCAGTCCCTACACCCAAACGAGGGCACTACGTTCATCCACCTCTGGCCTGCTGGCTCCCCTACCTCTACGGAAGCAGAGTTCCCGCTCAGCCCAGTCAAAGCTGTTCGCTGCTCTGGCACCCCAATGGTGGAACAAGCTCCCTCCACGACGCCAGGACAGCGGAGTCACTCACCACCTTCCGGAGACACTTGAAAACCTACCTCTTTAAGGAATACCTGGAATAGTATAAAAGTAATCCTTCTACCCCCCCTCCCCCACATTTAAATAAATAAATAAAACAAGTGGTTGTCCCACTGGCTATCATAAGTTGAATGCACCAATTTGTAAGTCGCTCTGGATAAGAGCGTCTGCTAAATGACGTAAATGTACAAAGTCCCTACAGAGGTTCTGGCTAGGGGTGAGACTGAGGGCAGAGGAGTCTGGGTAGAGGAGTCTGGGTAGGGATGATATTCTGAACGGTCCCTCTGGGAGCAACTGCTGCCTAGCTGTCTCCCACTGTAAATCATCCATGCCACACACAGGTGCTAACGCTCTCGCTCAACCCTGGCCAAGTTCTTCATATTTCATGCCACATGGGTCCTTCTGCCCTCAGTCTCAACCCTACACTGCCCGCCTAAACTTCACCATGGAACAATATTACCATGACAGCATTACTTCACCCTGGAACAATATTACCATGACAGCATTACTTCACCATGGAACAATATTACCATGACAACATTACCTTCTGGTTGTTGAGCCCAGGCTGAGCTGGTGGTCCTCCCAGGGGGCGGGGCACTGAGAGGTTTGATGTCATAGACAGGAAGTCTGGGGGCAGGGAGCGCCGGCCTAGACTCCACCTCCAGGAACTTCACAAACATCTCAGAGAATGACTGGAAAAAGAAGAACAGAGGAGATGAGAGAAGAAGAAGAGGAGATCGGAGAAGAAGAACAGAAGATCAGAGTAGCGTAGCTAGGTACCAAAGTTAGTTTAGGTACGTGTGTGTATCTGTGTGTGTCTATATCTGTGTGTGTGTGTGTGTGTGTGTGTGTGTGTGTGTGTGTGTGTGTGTGTATGTATGCATACTGTCCATATACTCACGTTGTTGAAGCCCTCCTGGGATGCTCCAGGTCTCTGTGGTGTGTTGGGGACACTCTGTACAGCTCTGCCTCCCAACCAGCTGGACACCCAGCCTCCGACACCATGGCCTCCCTCCTCCTCCAACATCTACAACGACATAGGTCAGAGGTCAGAGTTGACGATTAGTCAGAGCCAGAGTGAGGTGACCCCCAGTCAGGGATAGAGGTCACGTAGTGGTAGAGAGTCGACTCCAGAATAGTTGATTCCTCGACTCCTTGACCACCGAGAGCAGGAGTCGACTCCAAAGACTCTGATAGCAGGAGTCGGAGTCGACTCCAAAGACTCTGATAGCAGGAGTCGGAGTCGACTCCAAAGACTCTGATAGCAGGAGTCGGAGTCGACTCCAAAGACTCTGATAGCAGGAGTCGGAGTCGACTCCAAAGACTCTGATAGCAGGAGTCGGAGTCGACTCCAAAGACTCTGATAGCAGGAGTCGGAGTCGACTCCAAAGACTCTGATAGCAGGAGTCGGAGTCGACTCCAAAAATCCTGGAGTCTTTATTTATTTTTTGCCCAGGCAGCTGACGTAGGCTACTGATTGGCCTTGAATATTTAGTAGAGATTGTCAGACGGCTCCATATGCAGTGCTAATCAATTACCCAGTTCATTAGGATGAGCGCACATTCTGTCATCGTAGCTGTAGCCAATTATAGCTCATTTTAGTATTTTAGTTTTGTGAACTTGGAGTCGAGAGTCGACTCCAAAGACTCTGATAGCAGGAGTCGGAGTCGACTCCAAAGACTCAGATAGCAGGAGTCGGAGTCGACTACAAAGACTCTGATAGCAGGAGTCGGAGTCGACTCCAAAGACTCTGATAGCAGGAGTCGGAGTCGACTCCAAAGACTCTGATAGCAGGAGTCGGAGTCGACTCCAAAAATCCTGGAGTCATTCACGGCCAGTCAGCACTAAGTGTTACACTCAGAGTTTACATATTGACTCTTGCAAAGTCTTGGGGGTGCCCGACATTTATATCTTTGACACTTGTGGGGTTAGGGATATTTCAATTGTTATGGGGGGGGTTCTGATTTGCTATGGGGGGTTCTGATTTGCTATGGGGGGTTCTGATTTGCTATGGGGGGGTTCTGATTTGCTATGGGGGGGTTCTGATTTGCTATGGGGGGTTCTGATTTGCTATGGGGGGTTCTGATTTGCTATGGGGGGGGTTCTGATTTGCTATGGGGGGGTTCTGATTTGCTATGGGGGGTTCTGATTTGCTATGGGGGGGTTCTGATTTGCTATGGGGGTGCCCATTGCCCAGCTTCTATAATTCAAACCCTGCCCTCACATCACATCATCAGTTAGCGCTGCGCTCTCAGGGGACACATTTTTTTTTACATTTTACATTATTTAGCAGACGCTCTTATCCAGAGCGACTTACAGTGAGAGCATACATTATTTATTTATTTTTTCATACTGGCCCCCCGTGGGAATCGAACCCACAACCCTGGCGTTGCAAACGCCATGCTCTACCAACTGAGCTACCTCCCTGCCGGCCATTCCCTCCCCTACCCTGGACGACGCTGGGCCAATTGTGCGCCGCCCCATTGGTCTCCCGGTTGCAGCCAGCTACAGCAGAGCCTGGATTCGAACCAGGATCTCTAGTGGCACAGCTAGCACTGCGATGCAGTGCCTTAGACCACGCTACACATTATAATCCCCTCAGCCCAGGCCGTAGTGGACACTATCTGTGGCTGGACTCTGACCGGGTCACTGAACATGGCTTGCTGATGGCATGTTTCCCTTCCCGATAAGCTCAGACGGCAGACATGGGTGTTGAGTCACAGCGAGACCCAATACATTTATCACTGAGTGACTGGTCCAAAAAACTGTTCCAACCCAGTCCAATACACATTGAGTGATTGGTCCAAAACACAGTTCTCAAACAATGGCAAGCCGAGGGGAAACTATCATAACTGGGAATACTCAACAGCTGTGGTCACCAACCTCTTCCAAGAGTCAAGATCACTTTCTGAGGTCAAAATGCAAGCAGAGATCCACCGCTTAGATTTTTGACTTAAAAAATGTAAGCCTATGCAACATTAACCAATTAAAAACACTTCTGTAGCAATGAGGTTTGTGCAGTAGGCTATTGGCCCAGTACATCATCACTGCATATTGGCTTTGCTTGAATTGCCCTGCCAATATAGTTTCTCTCAGACCAATAGAATTTATATTTTATAGAAGAAACCAATAAAAGTCTCTGCACACTTTGTCAGATGCAAATGTATTTTAATTATAGCTGAGTTTTGGGTCAGTCGACCTTCAGCAGAGCATATCTCCACAAACAACGGTGGGACAGGGAAGGCCACACAGAGAGCCAGAGGTCACTGCAGACACCAGGCGGTAATCTAATGTACCCAAAAGGGCCACTAGATGTCATAACATCAGATAGAAATACAGGATAGAACAGAACGTGTTATAGATGTATTTCTACCAGAACAAAAACCCATGTACACAGGATATGGGGTGTCAGTATAAGGAACCCGTACTATCAAAGACAGAGCAATAAAGCTGAAACACTGCAAATGAAAGAAAATTAAAACATCTAAAACCCTAAATAGACTAGATATGTAGAACCAGGAAGTGTAGAACATGATATTATATAAATGGTATATGCCCACCCTGGTGATCCATCATCTGGAGTATTACTTGTGACACACAGCTGGGTGAGCATAAGAATTAGCTAAAACATTTTTTTATTTTTTACTGGACTGATGGCCTGCATCTGATGGTCAGTCTGAGGGGAGGGAGGGAGCAGCACTGCCTCTCACAGTCCCTCCGCTCTCCCTCCCTCCCTCCGCGCTCTCCCTCCCTCCGCTCTCCCTCCGCTCTCCCTCCCTCCGCTCTCCCTCCCTCCCTCCCTCCCTCCCTCCGCTCTCCCTCCCTCCCTCCGCTCTCCCTCCCTCCCTCCGCTCTCCCTCCCTCCGCTCTCCCTCCCTCCGCTCTCCCCCCCCCTCTGCTCTCCCTCCCTCCTCCCTCCCTCCCTCCGCTCTCCCTCCCTCCCTCCGCTCACCCTCCTCCCTCCCCGCGCTCTCCCTCCCTCCCTCCGCTCTCCCTCCCTCCCTCCGCTGAGAAAAGGGGACACAGTCTTCCAGCTGATGGCGAAAACTCAAGTCGCACTGCATTATTTCTGCCTCATGCACAAATTCATGTTGTTACTCCGATGACCAGAGAAAGTGAACTATTCCTCGATAAAAAAAATAAAAAAAAGACACAAGCTGCTAATAATAACAACGCAAAGCTTATCGGAACACTTTGCTGTACTCATTCATCACAGCTGCAGTGTTGGTTGTAGCTCTGAGTGGAAGTAGGGAGAACGCGCATCTTATGGCTTATAAAAGGGTTGAATACAAAAGTGTTGACAGTGTTGAATAACAACTTAAGACATGAACTTACTCAAAAACAGCAGGTCTTTGCTGTATTCATTGAGTCTCTCTCTCTCGAGTCATGGTTTTAAAAGTTTTCAAATCTCACAGTATCAACTTTGCCGTGCGTTCAAGGCTTCTTTTTACAGTCTATGGCTCGAGAAAACTGCGCAGAAACGGTGATCTGAGCTATCTGATTGGCCAACGGCAGGCCTGTAGGTGCACTTGATTTGCTCTCTGGGCCTGCCGGGTAGGCGGAGTTGTACCTTCAGACACATGAAACGGTTGAAAATGGGAACACTTTGTCTTCCTGACGCTAGGGCTGCCGAAGCAAGTGCACCTACCGCCAACAGCGCGGAACGAATAAAACAAATAAGAACGGAAGGCTTAATCGTTGTTGTTTTTTACAGAAATGTTTGGCGAATCGACTACGAATGTCTTGGAGATCGACCAGTTGATCGCGATCGACCAATTGGTGACCACTGCTCTACAGAAAAACACTGACGTCATAAACTATGTCCAGAATTCCTTGTGGAGAACAAAACCAATGAAGAAAGATCGTTGGGAAGTCACACTGGGAAGAGGAGAGGATGTGTGTGTATTGGGGAATACATTGGGAATAGTTGGCCGTGGTCCCACAGGGTCCAGCCAGCAGATACAGTGAGGGAAAAAAGTATTTGATCTCCTGCTGATTTTGTACGTTTGCCCACTGACAAAGACATGATCAGTCTATAATTTTAATGGTAGGTTTATTTGAACAGTGAGAGACAGAATAACAACAACAAAAATCCAGAAAAACACATGTCAAAAATGTTATAAATTGATTTGCATTTTAAATGAGGGAAATAAGTATTTGACCCCCTCTCAATCAGAAAGATTTCTGGCTCACAGGTGTCTTTTATACAGGTAACGAGCTGAGATTAGGAGCACACTCTTAAAGGGAGTGCTCCTAATCTCAGTTTGTTACCTGTATAAAAAATACCTGTCCACAGAAGCAATCAATCAATCAGATTCCAAACTCTCCACCATGGCCAAGACCAAAGAGCTCTTCAAGGATGTCAGGGTAGAGATTGTAGACCTACACAAGGCTGGAATGGGCTACTACATCTTGCATGGGGCTCCATGCAAGATCTCACCTCGTGGAGTTGCAATGATTATGAGAACGGTGAGGAATCAGCCCAGAACTACACGGGAGGATCTTGTCACTGATCTCAAGGCAGCTGGGACCATAGTCACCAAAGAAAACAATTGGTAACACACTACGCCGTGAAGGACTGAAATCCTGCAGTGTCCGCAAGGTCCCCCTGCTCAAGAAAGCACATATACAGGCCCGTCTGAAGTTTGCCAATGAACATCTGAATGATTCAGAGGAGAACTGGGGGAAAATGTTGTGGTCAGATGAGACCAAAATCAAGCTCTTTGGCATCAACTCAACTCGCCGTGTTTGGAGGAGGAGGAATGCTGCCTATGACGCCAAGAACACCATCCCCACCGTCCTCTGTAGCTCAGCTGGTAGAGCACGGCGCTTGTAACGCCAAGGTAGTGGGTTCGATCCCCGGGACCACCCATACACAAAAAATGTATGCACGCATGACTGTAAGTCGCTTTGGATAAAAGCGTCTGCTAAATGGCATATTATTATTATTTATTATTAAACATGGAGGTGGAAACATTATGCTTTGGGGGTGTTTTTCTGCTAAGGGGACAGGACAACTTCACCGCATCAAAGGGATGATGGACGGGGCCATGTACCGTCAAATCTTGGGTGAGAACCTCCTTCCCTCAGCCAGGGCATTGAAAATGGGTAGTGGATGGGTATTCAAGCATGACAATGACCCAAAACACACGGCCAAGGCAACAAAGGAGTGGCTCAAGAAGAAGCACATTAAGGTCCTGGAGTGGCCTAGCCAGTCTCCAGACCTTAATCCCATAGAAAATCTGTGGAGGGAGCTGAAGGTCCGAGTTGCCAAACGTCAGCCTGGAAACCTTAATGACTTGGGGAAGATCTACAAAGAGGAGTGGGACAAAATCCCTCCTGAGATGTGTGCAAACCTGGTGGCCAACTACAAGAAACGTCTGACCTCTGTGATTGCCAACAAGGGTTTTGCCACCAAGTACTAAGTCATGTTTTGCAGAGGGGTAAAATACTTATTTCCCTCATTAAAATGCAAATCAATTCATAACATTTTTGACATGCCTTTTTCAGGATTTTGTTGTTGTTATTCTGTCTCTCACTGTTCAAATAAACCTACCATTAAAATGATAGACTGATCATGTCTTTGTCAGTGGGCAAACGTACAAAATCAGCAGGAGATCAAATACGTTTTTTCCTCACTGTATGCAGCTTCACTCTAGAGGAATACATTGTGAATAGTTGGCCGTGGTCCCACAGGGTCCAGCCATCAGATACAGTGCCTCCAGAAAGTATTCATACCCCTTGACTTATTCCACATTTTGTAGTGTTACAGCATGAATTCAAAATGGATTGAATTGATTTTTTCTCTCAACCATCTACACACAGTACCCCATAATGACAAAGTGAAAACATGTTTTTAGACATTTTTGCAAATTGCTTGGGTTTGGTAACAGAACTCAGAATGGGTTGGCCTTGGTAACAGAACTCAGAATGGGTTGGGTTTGGTAACAGAAGACAGAATAGGTTTGGGATTGGTAACAGAAGACAGTAAAAGCAGCTAAACAAAGTCTAGATGGGAGGATGGAGGATTTTACAACATTTGGATTCGCAGACAGTACTAGAACCAGAGTCCAGAGGAACCAGTCTTTAACACCACGTATTTCAAATGGTGCGCAGAGTCCAGAGGTATGATTATGTACCAAATAAACACTCCAAGACATGTAAACACAAGTGTGCAGTTTCTCCCATGTTGAATTAGAAAAAAAAACACAAAAAGAGTTCTCCAGTGCAATTGTGGGGCAAGGGTAAGGTTTCTCCCAGGACGCAACATTGGGAAACACTCAAATGTTCTCCACATCATCCTCAGTGTAAGAGTCAAGGGTAGTCAATAGCAACAACAACATGTTTGTTTGTAGCCCATTAGGTAACACACTAATCACAAATAGACCTATGAGGTTACACACTAATCACAAATAGACCTATGAGGTTACACACTAATCACAAATAGACCTATGAGGTTACACACTAATCACAAATAGACCTATGAGGTTACACACTAATCACAAATAGACCTATGAGGTTACACACTAATCACAAATAGACCTATGAGGTTACACACTAATCACAAATAGACCTATGAGGTTACACACTAATCACAAATAGACCTATGAGGTTACACACTAATCACAAATAGACCTAAGATAAATAATAAATAAAGATTAACTAATAATCTAAATGCAACAAGTTCCTGAGTAAAAGTCCACAGGCTAAAGATACAATTCGGTAAGTAACTTGTTGACAACATCCCAAAAATTCACTGTTGTATTTGGAATGGTTACAACAAACAAAAAACACTCGCAAACAAACAAACAGAAGTGCACGAGACACACGGGGTCAACTGCCGTCTTGGTAGGAATGTTCGCTTCTCAGTGGAAACAGACCACCGTGGCAAAAACCTCCAAATTAATTAGAGTTCTTGAGTTAACTTAGATTTATTCAGACTTTTGAGGAAGTGTACTGGCTATGTTGTTGCTACGGTGTCTCAAGAGGGACAAACAGTAATATTGCTGTATTTTTTTTTTTTTCAAGCTAAGGTATTTTAAGGGAGGATGTGAGCACAGACGTTCACTTCGCCTAACCAAGTTCAGCTAGGAGCAAACCTAGCTGATCTAGGACCAAGCTAGGGATTCACAGCCACAGAATGTTAATGTGTCATTATCTAGAGACTGACGCCAGATCAGTTGTGGTTGGGCTAAGGGGATTACAAACATATCTAAATCTAAAAACATTCCATACCTTTTCAGCCTTCAAGCCAAGATATATTCAGAAATCACAGAGGGAGACAGATAACGGTTTGAAAAGACAAATAAAACAGAGAAAAAAGAAGACAAGGAGAGGAGAGGATCCCAAATAAGGATAAGAGATAAAAACAAGGAGGGAGTAATGAGAAGGGGGAGAAAGAGGGAGTAATGAGAGGGGGAGAAAGAGGGAGTAATGAGAGGGGGAGAAAGAGGGAGTAATGAGAAGGGGGAGAAAGAGGGAGTAATGAGAGGGGGAGAAAGAGGAGTAAGGGGGAGAAAGAGGGAGTAATAAGGAGGGGGGAGAAAGAGGGAGTAATGAGAGGGGGAGAAAGAGGGGAGTAATATGTAATGAGAGGGGGAGAAGAGGGAGTAATGAGAAGAGGGAGTAATGAGTAAGGGGGAGAAAGAGGGAGTAATGAGAGGGTAGAAAGAGGGAGGGATGAGGAGAAAGAGGGAGTAATGTAAGGGGGAAAAGAGGGGGAGAAAGAGGGAGTAATGAGAGGGGGAGAAGAGGGAGTAAAGAGGGGGAGAAAGAGGGAGTAATGAGGAGGGGGAGAAAGAGGGAGTAATGAGAGGGGGGGAGAAAGAGGGAGTAATGAGAGGGGGGAGAAGAAAGAGGGAGTAATGAGAAGGGGGAGAAAGAGGGAGTAATAAGGAGGGGGAGAAAGAGGGGGAGAAAGAGGGAGTAATGAGAGGGGGAGAAAGAGAGGGGGAGAAAGAGGGAGTAATGAGAGGGGGGGAGAAAGAGGGAGTAATGAGAGGGGGAGAAAGAGGAGTAATGAGAGGGGGAGAAAGAGGGAGTAATGAGAAGGGGAGAAAGAGGGAGTAATGAGGAGGGGGAGAAAGAGGGAGTAATGAGGGGGGGAGAAAGAGGGAGTAATGAGAAGGGGGAGAAAGAGGGAGTAATGAGGAGGGGGAGAATAGAGGGGGAGAAAGAAGAGGAGTAATGAAAGGGGGAGAAATAAGGAGGGGGAGAAAGAGGGAGTAATGAGCGGAGGGGGAGAAAGAGGGAGTAGTAATGAGAGGGGGGGAGAAAGAAGTAATGAGAGGGGGAGAAAGAGGGAGTAATGAGAGGGGGGAGAAAGAGGGAGTAATGAGGGACAGTCAATTAGAGCGGGGAGAAAGAGGGAGTAATGAGAGGGGAGAAAGAGGGAGTAATGAGAGGGAGAAAGAGGAGGGGGAGAAAGAGGGAGTAATGAGAGGGGGAAAAGGGAGTAATAGCGGAGGGGGAGTAAGAGGGGGAGAAAGAGGGAGTAATGAGAGGGGGGGAGAAAGAGGGGGAGAAAGAGGGGAGTAATGAAGGGGGAGTTAATGAGGGGAGTAATGAGGAGGGGAGAAAAGCAGGGGAGTAAGAGGGAGTATGAGAGGGGGAGAAAGAGGGGGAGAAAGAGGGAGTAATGAGAGGGGGAGAAAGAGGGGGAGAAAGAGGGCGAATGAGAGGGGAGAAAGAGGGAGTAATGATAGGGGGAGAAAGAGGGGGAGAAAGAGGGAGTAATGAGTAGGGGAGAAAGAGGGAAAGAGGGATAATGAGAGGGGGAGAAGAGGGAGTAATGAGAGGGGGAGAGAGGGAGTAATGAGGAGGGGGAGAAAGAGGGAGTAATAATGAGGGGAGAGAAGAGGGATTAATGAGAGGGGGAGAAAGAGGGAGTAATGAGAGGGGGAGAAAAGAGGGGAGAAAGAGGGAGTAATGAGGAGGGGGGAGAAAGAGGAGTAATGAGGAGGGGGAGAAAGAGGAGTATAAGAGGGGGGGGGGAGAAAGAGGAGTAATGAGAGGGGGAGAAAGAGGGAGTAAAGGGGAGAAAGAGAGCGGGGAGAATGAGGAGGGGGAGAAGAGGAGTAATGGATATTACACGGAGGTAATAATGAGAGGGGGAGAAGAGGGAGTAATGAGAGGGGGAGAAAGAGGAGAAGAGGGGGAGAAAAGAGGGAGTAATGAGGAGGGGGAGAAAGAGGGAGAAAGATAGGGGGGAGAAAGAGGGAGTAATGAGAGAGGGGGGAGAAAGAGGGAGTAATGAGGAGGGGAGAAAGAGGGGGAGAAAGAGGGAGTAATGAGGAGGGGAGAAAGAGGGGGAGATGAGGGGGAGTAAGAGAGGCTAGAAAGAGGGGGAGAAAGAGGGAGTAATGAGGGGGGGGAGAAAGAGGGGTAGAAAGAGGGAGTAATGAGAAGGGGGAGAAAGAGGGAGTAATGAGGAAAGAGGGGGAATGAGGAGGGGAGTAAACACGGGAGAAAGAGGGAGTAATGAGAGGGGAGAAAGAGGGGGAGAAAAGGGAGTAATGAGAGGGGGAGAAAGAGGGAGTAATGAGGAAGGGGGATTAAGAGGGGGAGAAAGAGGGGTGAGTAAGGAGGGGGGAGAAAGAGGGAGACATAGAGGGTAATTAGACGGGTAAGAGGGGGGAATATACTCTTATTAAGAGGGGAGTAATGAGAGGGGGGAGAAAAGAGGGAGTATGAATGAAGAGGGGGAGAAAGAGGGGTATTAAATAGGGGAGTAATGAGAGGGGGAAAAGAGGGAGTAAAAGGAGGGAGTAATCTAGAGGGAGAATGAGAAGAGGGGAAAGAGGGAGTAATGAGGAGGGGGAGAAAGAGGGAGTAATGATCTATTACATAAAGATTAATATAGGGGAGAAAGAGGGAGTAATGAGAGGGGAAAAGAGGGAGTAATGAGAGGGGGAGAAAGAAGGGAGTAATGAGAAGGGGGAGACAAGAGGGAGTAATGAGAGGGGGAGAAAGCTCTATTAACACGGATAAAGAGGAGTAATGAGAAGGGGGAGAAAGAGGGAGTCTAATAGGAGGGGGACAATCTAAGAGGAGTAATAAGAGGGGGAGAAGCTATTAGACATGAGGAGGGGGAGAAAGAGGAGTAATGAGTAAAGAGGGAGAGAGGGGGAGAAAGAGGGAGTAATGAGAAGGGGGAGAAAGAGGGAGTAATGAGGAGGGGGAGAAAGAGGGAGTAATGAGAAGGGGGGAAAAGAGGGAGTAATGAGAGGCGGGAGAAAGAGGAGTACAATCGAAGGGGAGAAATAGGAATGAAGGGGGAGAAAGAGGGAATAATGAGAGGGGGAGAAAGAGGGAGTAAAGAGATCTATTAGGGGAGAATAAGGAGGGGGAGAAAGAGGGAGTAATGAGAGGGGGGAGAAAGAGGGAGTATGAGAGAGGGAGAGCTATGTTGTCATCACCTGGAGTCTATTAACACGGGAGAAATCTAGTAATGAGGAGGGGGATTACCTCGGCGAGGAGCAATCTATTACATATAGAGTAGTGGACGGCCTACATGAATAGGTTCCGCATCAGAGCCCTGGACAGGCAGAATAATGAGAGAAGTAGAGCAATGTCCGGCCTAGAACAGCACATATTAGGAGGGGGACAATCTCCACGTTTCTATGAACAGGGAGTACAATCTGAGTATAGCTCTATTACAGGGGAGAAAATCTATTACTATATAGCTCTACAAGCCATAACACGGCCACAACAGTCTCATTACATGGCATGATGGGAGGATAATACGGCCTACAATCTATTACATATAGCTCTATTAACACGGCTACAATCTATTACATATAGCTCTATTAACACGGCCTACAATCTATTAAATATAGCTCTATTAACACGGCCTACAATCTATTACACTCTATTAACACGGGGGAATTAGCTATTACATATAGAGGGAGCTTACATATAGCTTCTATTAAACGGCCTACAATCTATTACATATAGCTCTATTACATATAGCTATTACATAACACGGGCCTACAATCTATTACATATAGCTCTATTAATACACGGCCTACAATCTATTACATATAGCTCTATTAACACGGCCTACAATCTATTACATATAGCTCTATTAACACGGCCTACAATCTATTACATATAGCTCTATTAAACACGGCCTACAATCTATTACATATAGCTTCTATTAACACGGCCTACAATCTATTACATACAGCTCTAACACACGGCCTATATTACATATAGCTCTATTACGGCCTACAATCTATTACATATAGCTCTATTAACACGGCCTACATCTATTACATATAGCTCTATTAACACGGCCTACAATCTATTACATATAGCTCTATTAACACGGCCTACAATCTATTACATATAGCTCTATTAACACGGCCTACAATCTATTACATATAGCTCTATTAACACGGCCTACAATCTATTACATATAGCTCTATTAACACGGCCTACAATCTATTACATATAGCTCTATTAACACGGCCAATCTATTACACACGCCTACAATCTATTACATATAGCTCTATTACACGGCCTACAATCTATTACATATAGCTCTATTAACACGGCCTACAATCTATTACATATAGCTCTATTAACACGGCCTACAATCTATTACATATAGCTCTATTAACACGGCCTACAATCTATTACATATAGCTCTATTAACACGGCATACAATCTATACATATAGCTCTATTAACACGGCTACAATCTATTACATATAGCTCTATTAACACGGCCTACAATCTATTACATATAGCTCTATTAACACGGCCTACAATCTATTACATATAGGCTCTAAACACGGCCTACAATCTATTACATATAGCTCTATTAACACGGCCTACAATCTATTACATATAGCTCTATTAACACGGCTACAATCTATTACATATAGCTCTATTAACACGGCCTACAATCTATTATATACATATCAGCTCTATAACACGGCCCTACAATCTATTACATATAGCTCTATTAACACGGCCTACAATCTATTACATATAGCTCTATTAACACGGCCTACAATCTATTACATATAGCTCTATTAAACACGGCCTACAATCTATTACATATAGCTCTATTAACACGGCCTACAATCTATTACATATAGCTCTATTAACACGGCCTACAATCTATTACATATAGCTCTATTAACACGGCCTACAATCTATTACATATAGCTCTATTAACACGGCCTACAATCTATTACATATAGCTCTATTAACACGGCCTACAATCTATTACATATATCTATTAACACGCTCTATTACATAGTAGCTCTATTAACACGGCCTACAATCTATTACATATAGCTCTATTAACACGGCCTACAATCTATTACATATAGCTCTATTAACACGGCCTACAATCTATTACATATAGCTCTATTAACACGGCCTACAATCTATTATTAACACGGCCCTACAATATTAGCTCTATTAACACGGCCTACAATCTATTATATACATTAACAGCTCTATTCCTACAATCTATTACATATAGCTCTATTAACAATCTATTATTACATATAGCTCTATTAACACGGCCTACAATCTATTACATATAGCTCTATTAACACGGCCTACAATCTATTACATATAGCTCTATTAACACGGCCTACAATCTATTACATATAGCTCTATTAACACGGCCTACAATCTATTACATATAGCTCTATTAACACGGCCTACAATCTATTACATATAGCTCTATTAACACGGCCTACAATCTATTACATATAGCTCTATTAACACGGCCTACAATCTATTACATATAGCTCTATTAACACGGCCTACAATCTATTACATATAGCTCTATTAACACGGCCTACAATCTATTACATATAGCTCTATTAACACGGCCTACAATCTATTACATATAGCTCTATTAACACGGCCTACAATCTATTACATATAGCTCTATTAACACGGCCTACAATCTATTACATATACAGCTCTATTAACACGGCTACAATCTATTACATATAGCTCTATTAAACACGGCCTACAATCTATTACATATAGCTCTATTAACACGGCCTACAATCTATTACATATAGCTCTATTAACACGGCCTACAATCTATTACATATAGCTCTATTAACACGGCCTACAATCTATTACATATAGCTCTATTAACACGGCCTACAATCTATTACATATAGCTCTATTAACACGGCCTACAATCTATTACATATAGCTCTATTAACACGGCCTACAATCTATTACATATAGCTCTATTAACACGGCCTACAATCTATTACATATAGCTCTATTAACACGGCCTACAATCTATTACATATAGCTCTATTAACACGGCCTACAATCTATTACATATAGCTCTATTAACACGGCCTACAATCTATTACATATAGCTCTATTAACACGGCCTACAATCTATTACATACAGCTCTAACACGGCCTACAATCTATTACATATAGCTCTATTAACACGGCCTACAATCTATTACATATAGCTCTATTAACACGGCCTACAATCTATTACATATAGCTCTATTAACACGGCCTACAATCTATTACATATAGCTCTATTAACACGGCCTACAATCTATTACATATAGCTCTATTAACACGGCCTACAATCTATTACATATAGCTCTATTAACACGGCCTACAATCTATTACATATAGCTCTATTAACACGGCCTACAATCTATTACATATAGCTCTATTAACACGGCCTACAATCTATTACATATAGCTCTATTAACACGGCCTACAATCTATTACTATAGCTCTATTAACACGGCCTACAATCTATTACATATAGCTCTATTAACACGGCCTACAATCTATTACATATAGCTCTATTAACACGGCCTACAATCTATTACATATAGCTCTACTAACACGGCCTACAATCTATTACATATAGCTCTATTAACACGGCCTACAATCTATTACATATAGCTCTATTAACACGGCCTACAATCTATTACATATAGCTCTATTAACACGGCCTACAATCTATTACATATAGCTCTATTAACACGGCCTACAATCTATTACATATAGCTCTATTAACACGGCCTACAATCTATTACATATAGCTCTATTAACACGGGCCTACAATCTATTACATATAGCTCTATTAACACGGCCTACAATCTATTACATATAGCTCTACTAACACGGCCTACAATCTATTACATATAGCTCTACTAACACGGCCTACAATCTATTACATATAGCTCTATTAACACGGCTACAATCTATTACATATAGCTCTATTAACACGGCCTACAATCTATTACATATAGCTCTATTAACACGGCCTACAATCTATTACATATAGCTCTATTAACACGGCCTACAATCTATTACATATAGCTCTATTACACGGCCTACAATCTATTACATATAGCTCTATTAACACGGCCTACAATCTATTACATATAGCTCTATTACACGGCCTACAATCTATTACATATAGCTCTATTAACACGCCTACAATCTATTACATATAGCTCTATTAACACGGCCTACAATCTATTACATATAGCTCTATTAACACGGCCTACAATCTATTACATATAGCTCTATTAACAAACACGGCCTACAATCTATTACATATAGCTCTATTAACACGGCCTACAATCTATTACATATAGCTCTATTAACACGGGCCTATCTATTACATATAGCTCTATTAACACGGCCTACAATCTATTACATATAGCTCTATTAACACGGCCTACAATCTATTACATATAGCTCTATTAACACGGCCTACAATCTATTACATATAGCTCTAACACGGCCTACAATCTATTACATATAGCTCTCTAACACGCCTACAATCTATTACATATAGCTCTATTAACACGGCCTACAATCTATTACATATAGCTCTATTAACACGGCCTACAATCTATTACATATAGCTCTATTAACACAGCTCTAACACACGCCTACAATCTATTACATATAGCTCTATTAACACGGCCTACAATCTATTACATATAGCTCTAACACGGCCTACAATCTATTACATATAGCTCTATTACACGGCCTACAATCTATTACATATAGCTCTATTAACACGGCCTACAATCTATTACATATAGCTCTATTAACACGGCCTACAATCTATTACATACAGCTCTAACACGGCCTACAATCTATTACATATAGCTCTATTAACACGGCCTACAATCTATTACATATAGCTCTATTAACACGGCCTACAATCTATTACATATAGCTCTATTAACACGGCCTACAATCTATTACATATAGCTCTATTACAAGGCCTACAATCTATTACATATAGCTCTATTAACACGGCCTACAATCTATTACATATAGCTCTATTAACACGGCCTACAATCTATTACATATAGCTCTATTAACACGGCCTACAATCTATTACATATAGCTCTATTAACACGGCCTACAATCTATTACATTAGCTCTATTAACACGGCCTCCAATCTATTACATACAGCTCTATTACACGGCCTACAATCTATTACATATAGCTCTATTAACACGGCCTACAATCTATTACATATAGCTCTATTAACACGGCCCTACAATCTATTACATATAGCTCTATTAACACGGCCTACAATCTATTACATATAGCTCTATTAACACGGCCTACAATCTATTACATATAGCTCTATTACACGGCCTACAATCTATTACATATAGCTCTATTAAACACGGCCTACAATCTATTACATATAGCTCTACTAACACGGCCTACAATCTATTACATATAGCTCTATTAACACGGCCTACAATCTATTACATATAGCTCTATTAACACGGCCTACAATCTATTACATATAGCTCTATTACACGGCCTACAATCTATTACATATAGCTCTATTAAACGGCCTACAATCTATTACATATAGCTCTATTACACGGCCTACAATCTATTACATATAGCTCTAACACGGCCTACAATCTATTACATATAGCTCTATTAACACGGCCTACAATCTATTACATATAGCTCTATTAACACGGCCTACAATCTATTACATATAGCTCTATTAACACGGCCTACAATCTATTACATATAGCTCTATTAACACGGCCTACAATCTATTACATATAGCTCTATTAACACGGCCTACAATCTATTACATATAGCTCTATTAACACGGCCTACAATCTATTACATATAGCTCTATTACACGGCCTACAATCTATTACATATAGCTCTATTAACACGGCCTACAATCTATTACATATAGCTCTATTAACACGGCCTACAATCTATTACATATAGCTCTATTAACACGGCCTACAATCTATTACATATAGCTCTATTACACGGCCTACAATCTATTACATATAGCTCTATTAACACGGCCTACAATCTATTACATATAGCTCTATTAACACGGCCTACAATCTATTACATATAGCTCTATTAAACACGGCCTACAATCTATTACATATAGCTCTATTAACACGGCCTACAATCTATTACATATAGCTCTAACACGGCCTACAATCTATTACATATAGCTCTACTAACACGGCCTACAATCTATTACATACAGCTCTATTACAAGGCCTACAATCTATTACATATAGCTCTATTAACACGGCCTACAATCTATTACATATAGCTCTATTAACACGGCCTACAATCTATTACATATAGCTCTATTAACACGGCCTACAATCTATTACATATAGCTCTATTACACGGGCCTACAATCTATTACATATAGCTCTATTAACACGGCTACAATCTATTACATATAGCTCTAACACGGCCTACAATCTATTACATATAGCTCTATTAACACGGCCTACAATCTATTACATATAGCTCTATTAACACGGCCTACAATCTATTACATATAGCTCTATAAACACGGCCTACAATCTATTACATATAGCTCTATTAACACGGCCTACAATCTATTACATATAGCTCTATTAAACACGGCCTACAATCTATTACATATAGCTCTATTAACACGGCCTACAATCTATTACATATAGCTCTATTAACACACGGCCTACAATCTATTACATCTATAGCTCTATTAACACGGCCTACAATCTATTTACATATAGCTCTATTAACACGGCCTACAATCTATTACATATAGCTCTATTAACACGGCCTACAATCTATTACATATAGCTCTATTAACACGGCCTACAATCTATTACATATAGCTCTATTAACACGGCCTACAATCTATTACATATAGCTCTATTAACACGGCCTACAATCTATTACATATAGCTCTAAACACGGCCTACAATCTATTACATATAGCTCTATTAACACACGGCCTACAATCTATTACATATAGCTCTATTAACACGGCCTACAATCTATTACATATAGCTCTATTAACACGGCCTACAATCTATTACATATAGCTCTATTAACACGGCCTACAATCTATTACATATAGCTCTAATTAACACGGCCTACAATCTATTTACATATAGCTCTACTTAACACGGCCTACAATCTATTACATATAGCTCTATTACACGGCCTACAATCTATTACATATAGCTCTACTTAACACGGCCTACAATCTATTACATATAGCTCTATTAACACGGCCTACAATCTATTACATACAGCTCTAACACGGCCTACAATCTATTACATATAGCTCTATTAACACGGCCTACAATCTATTACATATAGCTCTATTAACACGGCCTACAATCTATTACATATAGCTCTATTAAACGGCCTACAATCTATTACATATAGCTCTATTAACACGGCCCTACAATCTATTACATATAGCTCTATTAACACGGCCTACAATCTATTACATATAGCTCTACTATTACAATCACATATAGCTCTACTAACACGGCCTACAATCTATTACATATAGCTCTATTAACACGGCCTACAATCTATTACATATAGCTCTAATAAACACGGCCTACAATCTATTACATATAGCTCTATTAACACGGCCTACAATCTATTACATATAGCTCTATTAACACGGCCTACAATCTATTACATATAGCTCTATTAACACGGCCTACAATCTATTACATATAGCTCTATTAACACGGCCCTACAATCTATTACATATAGCTCTATTAACACGGCCTACAATCTATTACATATAGCTCTATTAACACGGCCTACAATCTATTACATATAGCTCTATTAACACGGCCTACAATCTATTACATATAGCTCTATTAACACGGCCTACAATCTATTACATATAGCTCTATTAACACGGCCTACAATCTATTACATATAGCTCTATTAACACGGCCTACAATCTATTACATATAGCTCTATTAACACGGCCTACAATCTATTACATATAGCTCTATTAACACGGCCTACAATCTATTACATATAGCTCTATTAACACGGCCTACAATCTATTACATATAGCTCTATTAACACGGCCTACAATCTATTACATATAGCTCTATTACACGGCCTACAATCTATTACATATAGCTCTATTAACACGGCCTACAATCTATTACATATAGCTCTATTAACACGGCCTACAATCTATTACATATAGCTCTATTAACACGGCCTACAATCTATTACATATAGCTCTATTAACACGGCCTACAATCTATTACATATAGCTCTATTAACACGGCCTACAATCTATTACATATAGCTCTATTAACACGGCCTACAATCTATTACATATAGCTCTATTAACACGGCCTACAATCTATTACATATAGCTCTATTCTAACACGGGCCTACAATCTATTACATATAGCTCTATTAACACGGCCTACAATCTATTACATATAGCTCTATTAACACGGCCTACAATCTATTACATATAGCTCTATTAACACGGCCTACAATCTATTACATATAGCTCTATTAACACGGCCTACAATCTATTACATATAGCTCTATTAACACGGCCTACAATCTATTACATATAGCTCTATTAACACGGCCTACAATCTATTACATATAGCTCTATTAACACGGCCTACAATCTATTACATATAGCTCTATTAACACGGCCTACAATCTATTACATATAGCTCTATTACACGGCCTACAATCTATTACATATAGCTCTAAACACGGCCTACAATCTATTACATATAGCTCTATTAACACGGCCTACAATCTATTACATATAGCTCTATTAACACGGCCTACAATCTATTACATATAGCTCTATTAACACGGCCTACAATCTATTACATATAGCTCTATTAACACGGCCTACAATCTATTACATATAGCTCTATTAACACGGCCTACAATCTATTACATATAGCTCTATTAACACGGCCTACAATCTATTACATATAGCTCTATTAACACGGCCTACAATCTATTACATATAGCTCTATTAACACGGCCTACAATCTATTACATATAGCTCTACTAAACACGGCCTACAATCTATTACATATAGCTCTATTAACACGGCCTACAATCTATTACATATAGCTCTATTAACACGGCCTACAATCTATTACATATAGCTCTATTAACACGGCCTACAATCTATTACATATAGCTCTATTAACACGGCCTACAATCTATTACATATAGCTCTATTAACACGGCCTACAATCTATTACATATAGCTCTATTAACACGGCCTACAATCTATTACATATAGCTCTATTAACACGGCCTACAATCTATTACATATAGCTCTATTAACACGGCCTACAATCTATTACATATAGCTCTATTAACACGGCCTACAATCTATTACATATAGCTCTATTAACACGGCCTACAATCTATTACATATAGCTCTATTAACACGGGCCTACAATCTATTACATATAGCTCTATTAACACGGCCTACAATCTATTACATATAGCTCTATTAACACGGCCTACAATCTATTACATATAGCTCTATTAACACGGCCTACAATCTATTACATATAGCTCTACTAACACGGCCTACAATCTATTACATATAGCTCTATTAACACGGCCTACAATCTATTACATATAGCTCTATTAACACGGCCTACAATCTATTACATATAGCTCTATTAACACGGCCTACAATCTATTACATATAGCTCTATTAACACGGCCTACAATCTATTACATATAGCTCTATTAACACGGCCTACAATCTATTACATATAGCTCTATTAACACGGCCTACAATCTATTACATATAGCTCTATTAACACGGCCTACAATCTATTACATATAGCTCTATTAACACGGCCTACAATCTATTACATATAGCTCTATTAACACGGCCTACAATCTATTACATATAGCTCTATTAACACGGCCTACAATCTATTACATATAGCTCTATTAACACGGCCTACAATCTATTACATATAGCTCTAACACGGCCTACAATCTATTACATATAGCTCTATTAACACGGCCTACAATCTATTACATATAGCTCTATTAACACGGCCTACAATCTATTACATATAGCTCTATTAACACGGCCTACAATCTATTACATATAGCTCTAACACGGCCTACAATCTATTACATATAGCTCTATTAACACGGCCTACAATCTATTACATATAGCTCTATTAACACGGCCTACAATCTATTACATATAGCTCTATTAACACGGCCTACAATCTATTACATATAGCTCTATTAACACGGCCTACAATCTATTACATATAGCTCTATTAACACGGCCTACAATCTATTACATATAGCTCTATTAACACGGCCTACAATCTATTACATATAGCTCTATTAACACGGCCTACAATCTATTACATATAGCTCTATTAACACGGCCTACAATCTATTACATATAGCTCTATTAACACGGCCTACAATCTATTACATATAGCTCTATTAACACGGCCTACAATCTATTACATATAGCTCTATTATACACGGCCTACAATCTATTACATATAGCTCTATTAACACGGCCTACAATCTATTACATATAGCTCTATTAACACGGCCTACAATCTATTACATATAGCTCTATTAACACGGCCTACAATCTATTACACATATAGCTCTATTAACACGGCCTACAATCTATTACATATAGCTCTATTAACACGGCCTACAATCTATTACATATAGCTCTATTAACACGGCCTACAATCTATTACATATAGCTCTATTAACACGGCCTACAATCTATTACATATAGCTCTATTAACACGGCCTACAATCTATTACATATAGCTCTATTAACACGGCCTACAATCTATTACATATAGCTCTATTAACACGGCCTACAATCTATTACATATAGCTCTATTAACACGGCCTACAATCTATTACATATAGCTCTATTAACACGGCCTACAATCTATTACATATAGCTCTATTAACACGGCCTACAATCTATTACATATAGCTCTATTAACACGGCCTACAATCTATTACATATAGCTCTATTAACACGGCCTACAATCTATTACATATAGCTCTAACAACACGGCCTACAATCTATTACATATAGCTCTATTACACGGCCTACAATCTATTACATATAGCTCTATTAACACGGCCTACAATCTATTACATATAGCTCTATTAACACGGCCTACAATCTATTACATATAGCTCTATTAACACGGCCTACAATCTATTACATATAGCTCTATTAACACGGCCTACAATCTATTACATATAGCTCTATTAACACGGCCTACAATCTATTACATATAGCTCTATTAACACGGGCCTACAATCTATTACATATACAGCTCTAACACGGCCTACAATCTATTACATATAGCTCTATTAACACGGCCTACAATCTATTACATATAGCTCTATTAACACGGCCTACAATCTATTACATATAGCTCTATTAACACGGCCTACAATCTATTACATATAGCTCTATTAACACGGCCTACAATCTATTACATATAGCTCTATTAACACGGCCTACAATCTATTACATATAGCTCTATTAACACGGCCTACAATCTATTACATATAGCTCTAAACACGGCCTACAATCTATTACATATAGCTCTATTAACACGGCCTACAATCTATTACATATAGCTCTATTAACACGGCCTACAATCTATTACATATAGCTCTATTTAACACGGCGTACAATCTATTACATATAGCTCTATTAACACGGCCTACAATCTATTACATAGCTCTATTAACACGGCCTACAATCTATTACATATAGCTCTATTAACACGGCCTACAATCTATTACATATAGCTCTACTAACACGGCCTACAATCTATTACATATAGCTCTATTAACACGGCCTACAATCTATTACATATAGCTCTATTAACACGGCCTACAATCTATTACATATAGCTCTATTAACACGGCCTACAATCTATTACATATAGCTCTATTAACACGGCCTACAATCTATTACATATAGCTCTATTAACACGGCCTACAATCTATTACATATAGCTCTATTAACACGGCCTACAATCTATTACATATAGCTCTATTAACACGGCCTACAATCTATTACATATAGCTCTATTAACACGGCCTACAATCTATTACATATAGCTCTATTAACACGGCCTACAATCTATTACATATAGCTCTATTAACACGGCCTACAATCTATTACATATAGCTCTATTAACACGGCCTACAATCTATTACATATAGCTCTATTAACACGGCCTACAATCTATTACATATAGCTCTATTAACACGGCCTACAATCTATTACATATAGCTCTACTAACACGGCCTACAATCTATTACATATAGCTCTATTAACACGGCCTACAATCTATTACATATAGCTCTATAAACACGGCCTACAATCTATTACATATAGCTCTATTAACACGGCCTACAATCTATTACATATAGCTCTATTAACACGGCCTACAATCTATTACATATAGCTCTATTAACACGGCCTACAATCTATTACATATAGCTCTATTAACACGGCCTACAATCTATTACATATAGCTCTATTAACACGGCCTACAATCTATTACATATAGCTCTATTAACACGGCCTACAATCTATTACATATAGCTCTATTAACACGGCCTACAATCTATTACATATAGCTCTATTAACACGGCCTACAATCTATTACATATAGCTCTATTAACACGGCCTACAATCTATTACATATAGCTCTATTAACACGGCCTACAATCTATTACATATAGCTCTATTAACACGGCCTACAATCTATTACATATAGCTCTATAACACGGCCTACAATCTATTACATATAGCTCTATTAACACGGCCTACAATCTATTACATATAGCTCTATTAACACGGCCCTACAATCTATTACATATAGCTCTATTAACACGGCCCTACAATCTATTACATATAGCTCTATTAACACGGCCTACAATCTATTACATATAGCTCTATAACACGGCCTACAATCTATTACATATAGCTCTATTAACACGGCCTACAATCTATTACATATAGCTCTATTAACACGGCCTACAATCTATTACATATAGCTCTATTAACACGGCCTACAATCTATTACATATAGCTCTATTAACACGGCCTACAATCTATTACATATAGCTCTAAACACGGCCTACAATCTATTACATATAGCTCTATTAACACGGCCTACAATCTATTACATATAGCTCTATAACACGGCCTACAATCTATTACATATAGCTCTATTAACACGGCCTACAATCTATTACATATAGCTCTATTAACACGGCCTACAATCTATTACATATAGCTCTATTAACACGGCCTACAATCTATTACATATAGCTCTATTAACACGGCCTACAATCTATTACATATAGCTCTAACACGGCCTACAATCTATTACATATAGCTCTATTAACACGGCCTACAATCTATTACATATAGCTCTATTAACACGGCCTACAATCTATTACATATAGCTCTATTAACACGGCCTACAATCTATTACATATAGCTCTATTAACACGGCCTACAATCTATTACATATAGCTCTATTAACACGGCCTACAATCTATTACATATAGCTCTACTAACACGGCCTCAATCTATTACATACAGCTCTATTAACAAGGCCTACAATCTATTACATATAGCTCTATTAACACGGCCTACAATCTATTACATATAGCTCTATTAACACGGCCTACAATCTATTACATATAGCTCTATTAACACGGCCTACAATCTATTACATATAGCTCTATTAACACGGCCTACAATCTATTACATATAGCTCTAACACGGCCTACAATCTATTACATATAGCTCTATTAACACGGCCTACAATCTATTACATATAGCTCTACTAACACGGCCTACAATCTATTACATATAGCTCTATTAACACGGCCTACAATCTATTACATATAGCTCTATTAACACGGCCTACAATCTATTACATATAGCTCTATTAACACGGCCTACAATCTATTACATATAGCTCTATTAACACGGCCTACAATCTATTACATATAGCTCTATTAACACACGGCCTACAATCTATTACATATAGCTCTATTAACACGGCCTACAATCTATTACATATAGCTCTATTAACACGGCCTACAATCTATTACATATAGCTCTATTAACACGGCTACAATCTATTACATATAGCTCTATTAACACGGCCTACAATCTATTACATATAGCTCTATTAACACGGCCTACAATCTATTACATATAGCTCTATTAACACGGCCTACAATCTATTACATATAGCTCTAACAACACGGCCTACAATCTATTACATATAGCTCTAACAACACGGCCTACAATCTATTACATATAGCTCTATTAACACGGCCTACAATCTATTACATATAGCTCTATTAACACGGCCTACAATCTATTACATATAGCTCTATTAACACGGCTACAATCTATTACATATAGCTCTATTAACACGGCCTACAATCTATTACATATAGCTCTATTAACACGGCCTACAATCTATTACATATAGCTCTATTAACACGGCCTACAATCTATTACATATAGCTCTATTAACACGGCCTACAATCTATTACATATAGCTCTATTAACACGGCCTACAATCTATTACATATAGCTCTATTAACACGGCCTACAATCTATTACATATAGCTCTATTAACACGGCCTACAATCTATTACATATAGCTCTACAAACACGGCCTACAATCTATTACATATAGCTCTATTAACACGGCCTACAATCTATTACATATAGCTCTATTAACACGGCCTACAATCTATTACATATAGCTCTATTAACACGGCCTACAATCTATTACATATAGCTCTATTAACACGGCCTACAATCTATTACATATAGCTCTATTAACACGGCCTACAATCTATTACATATAGCTCTAACAAGGCCTACAATCTATTACATATAGCTCTATTACACGGCCTACAATCTATTACATATAGCTCTATTAACACGGCCTACAATCTATTACATATAGCTCTATTAACACGGCCTACAATCTATTACATACAGCTCTAAACACGGCCTACAATCTATTACATATAGCTCTATTAACACGGCCTACAATCTATTACATATAGCTCTATTAACACGGCCTACAATCTATTACATATAGCTCTATTAACACACGGCCTACAATCTATTACATATAGCTCTATTAACACGGCCTACAATCTATTACATATAGCTCTATTAACACGGCCTACAATCTATTACATATAGCTCTATTAACACGGCCTACAATCTATTACATATAGCTCTATTAACACGGCCTACAATCTATTACATATAGCTCTATTAACACGGCCTACAATCTATTACATATAGCTCTATTAACACGGCCTACAATCTATTACATATAGCTCTCTTAACACGGCCTACAATCTATTACATACAGCTCTAACACGGCCTACAATCTTACATATAGCTCTATAACACGGCCTACAATCTATTACATATAGCTCTATTAACACGGCCTACAATCTATTACATATAGCTCTATTAACACGGCCTACAATCTATTACATATAGCTCTATTAACACGGCCTACAATCTATTACATATAGCTCTATTAACACGGCCTACAATCTATTACATATAGCTCTATTAACACGGCCTACAATCTATTACATATAGCTCTATTAACACGGCCTACAATCTATTACATATAGCTCTATTAACACGGCGTACAATCTATTACATATAGCTCTATTAACACGGCCTACAATCTATTACATATAGCTCTATTAACACGGCCTACAATCTATTACATATAGCTCTATTAACACGGCCTACAATCTATTACATATAGCTCTACTAACACGGCCTACAATCTATTACATATAGCTCTATTAACACGGCCTACAATCTATTACATATAGCTCTATTAACACGGCCTACAATCTATTACATATAGCTCTATTAACACGGCCTACAATCTATTACATATAGCTCTATTAACACGGCCTACAATCTATTACATATAGCTCTATTAACACGGCCTACAATCTATTACATATAGCTCTATTAACACGGCCTACAATCTATTACATATAGCTCTATTAACACGGCCTACAATCTATTACATATAGCTCTACTAACACGGCCTACAATCTATTACATATAGCTCTATTAACACGGCCTACAATCTATTACATATAGCTCTATTAACACGGCCTACAATCTATTACATATAGCTCTATTAACACGGCCTACAATCTATTACATATAGCTCTATTAACACGGCCTACAATCTATTACATATAGCTCTATTAACACGGCCTACAATCTATTACATATAGCTCTATTAACACGGCCTACAATCTATTACATATAGCTCTATTAACACGGCCTACAATCTATTACATATAGCTCTATTAACACGGCCTACAATCTATTACATATAGCTCTAACAAGGCCTACAATCTATTACATATAGCTCTATTAACACGGCCTACAATCTATTACATATAGCTCTATTAACACGGCCTACAATCTATTACATATAGCTCTATTAACACGGCCTACAATCTATTACATATAGCTCTACTAACACGGCCTACAATCTATTACATATAGCTCTATTAACACGGCCTACAATCTATTACATATAGCTCTATTAACACGGCCTACAATCTATTACATATAGCTCTATTAACACGGCCTACAATCTATTACATATAGCTCTATAAACACGGCCTACAATCTATTACATATAGCTCTATTAACACGGCCTACAATCTATTACATATAGCTCTATTAACACGGCCTACAATCTATTACATATAGCTCTATTAACACGGCCTACAATCTATTACATATAGCTCTATTAACACGGCCTACAATCTATTACATATAGCTCTATTAACACGGCCTACAATCTATTACATATAGCTCTATTAACACGGCCTACAATCTATTACATATAGCTCTATTAACACGGCCTACAATCTATTACATATAGCTCTCTAACACGGCCTACAATCTATTACATATAGCTCTATTAACACGGCCTACAATCTATTACATATAGCTCTATTAACACGGCCTACAATCTATTACATATAGCTCTATTAACACGGCCTACAATCTATTACATATAGCTCTATTAACACGGCCTACAATCTATTACATATAGCTCTATAACACGGCCTACAATCTATTACATATAGCTCTATTAACACGGCCTACAATCTATTACATATAGCTCTAACAACACGGCCTACAATCTATTACATATAGCTCTATTAACACGGCCTACAATCTATTACATATAGCTCTATTAACACGGCCTACAATCTATTACATATAGCTCTATTAACACGGCCTACAATCTATTACATATAGCTCTATTAACACGGCCTACAATCTATTACATATAGCTCTATTAACACGGCCTACAATCTATTACATATAGCTCTAATAACACGGCCTACAATCTATTACATATAGCTCTATTAACACGGCCTACAATCTATTACATATAGCTCTATTAACACGGCCTACAATCTATTACATATAGCTCTATTAAACACGGCCTACAATCTATTACATATAGCTCTATTAACACGGCCTACAATCTATTACATATAGCTCTATTAACACGGCCTACAATCTATTACATATAGCTCTATTAACACGGCCTACAATCTATTACATATAGCTCTATTAACACGGCCTACAATCTATTACATATAGCTCTATTAACACGGCCTACAATCTATTACATATAGCTCTATTAACACGGCCTACAATCTATTACATATAGCTCTATTAACACGGCCTACAATCTATTACATATAGCTCTATTAACACGGCCTACAATCTATTACATATAGCTCTATTAACACGGCCTACAATCTATTACATATAGCTCTATTAACACGGCCTACAATCTATTACATATAGCTCTACTAACACGGCCTACAATCTATTACATATAGCTCTATTAACACGGCGTACAATCTATTACATATAGCTCTATTAACACGGCCTACAATCTATTACATACAGCTCTACACGGGCCTACAATCTATTACATATAGCTCTATTAACACGGCCTACAATCTATTACATATAGCTCTATTAACACGGCCTACAATCTATTACATATAGCTCTATTAACACGGCCTACAATCTATTACATATAGCTCTATTAACACGGCCTACAATCTATTACATATAGCTCTATTAACACGGCCTACAATCTATTACATATAGCTCTATTAACACGGCCTACAATCTATTACATATAGCTCTATTAACACGGCCTACAATCTATTACATATAGCTCTATTACACACCTACAATCTATTACATATAGCTCTACAGCTCTAACACGGCCTACAATCTATTACATATAGCTCTATTTAACACGGCCTACAATCTATTACATATAGCTCTACTAACACGGCCTACAATCTATTACATATAGCTCTATTAACACGGCCTACAATCTATTACATACAGCTCTATCCTACAATCTATTACATATAGCTCTACTAACACGGCCTACAATCTATTACATATAGCTCTATTAACACGGCCTACAATCTATTACATATAGCTCTATTAACACGGCCTACAATCTATTACATATAGCTCTATTACACGGCCTACAATCTATTACATATAGCTCTATTAACACGGCGTACAATCTATTACATATAGCTCTATTAACACGGCCTACAATCTATTACATATAGCTCTATTAACACGGCCTACAATCTATTACATATAGCTCTATTAACACGGCCTACAATCTATTACATATAGCTCTATTAACACGGCCTACAATCTATTACATATAGCTCTATTAACACGGCCTACAATCTATTACATATAGCTCTATTAACACGGCCTACAATCTATTACATATAGCTCTATTAACACGGCCTACAATCTATTACATATAGCTCTATTAACACGGCCTACAATCTATTACATATAGCTCTATTAACACGGCCTACAATCTATTACATATAGCTCTATATAACACGGCCTACAATCTATTACATATAGCTCTATTAACACGGCCTACAATCTATTACATATAGCTCTATTAACACGGCCTACAATCTATTACATATAGCTCTATTAACACGGCCTACAATCTATTACATATAGCTCTATTAACACGGCCTACAATCTATTACATATAGCTCTATTAACACGGCCTACAATCTATTACATATAGCTCTATTAACACGGCCTACAATCTATTACATATAGCTCTATTAACACGGCCTACAATCTATTACATATAGCTCTATTAACACGGCCTACAATCTATTACATATAGCTCTATTAACACGGCCTACAATCTATTACATATAGCTCTATTAACACGGCCTACAATCTATTACATATAGCTCTATTAACACGGCCTACAATCTATTACATATAGCTCTATTAACACGGCCTACAATCTATTACATATAGCTCTATTAACACGGCCTACAATCTATTACATATAGCTCTATTAACACGGCCTACAATCTATTTACATATAGCTCTATTAACACGGCCTACAATCTATTACATATAGCTCTAAAACACGGCCTACAATCTATTACATATAGCTCTATTAACACGGCCTACAATCTATTAATATAGCTCTATTAACACGGCCTACAATCTATTACATATAGCTAAACACGGCCTACAATCTATTACATATAGCTCTATTAACACGGCCTACAATCTATTACATATAGCTCTATTAACACGGCCTACAATCTATTACATATATAGCTCTATTAACACGGCCTACAATCTATTACATATAGCTCTATTAACACGGCCTACAATCTATTACATATAGCTCTATTAACACGGCCTACAATCTATTACATATAGCTCTATTAACACGGCCTACAATCTATTACATATAGCTCTATTAAACACGGCCTACAATCTATTACATATAGCTCTATTAACACGGCCTACAATCTATTACATATAGCTCTATTAACACGGCCTACAATCTATTACATATAGCTCTATTAACACGGCCTACAATCTATTACATATAGCTCTATTAACACGGCCTACAATCTATTACATATATAGCTCTATTAACACGGCCTACAATCTATTACATATAGCTCTATTAACACGGCCTACAATCTATTACATATAGCTCTATTAACACGGCCTACAATCTATTACATATAGCTCTATTAACACGGCCTACAATCTATTACATATAGCTCTATTAACACGGCCTACAATCTATTACATATAGCTCTAAACACGGCCTACAATCTATTACATATAGCTCTATTAACACGGCCTACAATCTATTACATATAGCTCTATTAACACGGCCTACAATCTATTACATATAGCTCTATTAACACGGCCTACAACTATTACATACAGCTCTATTAACACGGCCTACAATCTATTACATATAGCTCTAACAAGGCCCTACAATCTATTACATATAGCTCTATTAACACGGCCTACAATCTATTACATATAGCTCTATTAACACGGCCTACAATCTATTACATATAGCTCTATTAACACGGCCTACAATCTATTACATATAGCTCTACTAACACGGCCTACAATCTATTACATATAGCTCTTAACACGGCGTACAATCTATTACATATAGCTCTATTAACACGGCCTACAATCTATTACATATAGCTCTATAAACACGGCCTACAATCTATTACATATAGCTCTATTACACGGCCTACAATCTATTACATATAGCTCTACTAACACGGCCTCCAATCTATTACATACGGCTCTAACAAGGCCTACAATCTATTACATATAGCTCTATTAACACGGCCTACAATCTATTACATATAGCTCTATTAACACGGCGTACAATCTAATACATATAGCTCTATTAACACGGCCTACAATCTATTACATACAGCTCTAACACGGCCTACAATCTATTACATATAGCTCTATTACACGGCCTACAATCTATTACATATAGCTCTACTAACACGGCCTACAATCTATTACATATAGCTCTATTAACACGGCCTACAATCTATTACATATAGCTCTATTAACACGGCCTACAATCTATTACATATAGCTCTATTAACACGGCCTACAATCTATTACATATAGCTCTATTAGCACGGCCTACAATCTATTACATATATAGCTCTATTAACACGGCCTACAATCTATTACATATAGCTCTATTAACACGGCCTACAATCTATTACATATAGCTCTATTAACACGGCCTACAATCTATTACATATAGCTCTATTAACACGGCCTACAATCTATTACATATAGCTCTATTAACACGGCCTACAATCTATTACATATAGCTCTACTAACACGGCCTACAATCTATTACATATAGCTCTATTAACACGGCCTACAATCTATTACATATAGCTCTATTAACACGGCCTACAATCTATTACATATAGCTCTATTAACACGGCCTACAATCTATTACATATAGCTCTATTAACACGGCCTACAATCTATTACATATAGCTCTATTAAACACGGCCTACAATCTATTACATATAGCTCTACTAACACGGCCTACAATCTATTACATATAGCTCTATTAACACGGCGTACAATCTATTACATATAGCTCTATTAACACGGCCTACAATCTATTACATATAGCTCTATTAACACGGCCTACAATCTATTACATATAGCTCTATTAACACGGCCTACAATCTATTACATATAGCTCTATTAACACGGCCTACAATCTATTACATATAGCTCTATTAACACGGCCTACAATCTATTACATACAGCTCTATTAACACGGCCTACAATCTATTACATATAGCTCTATTAACACGGCCTACAATCTATTACATATAGCTCTAACACGGCCTACAATCTATTACATATAGCTCTACTAACACGGCCTACAATCTATTACATATAGCTCTATTAACACGGCCTACAATCTATTACATATAGCTCTATTAACACGGCCTACAATCTATTACATATAGCTCTACTAACACGGCCTACAATCTATTACATATAGCTCTACTAACACGGCCTACAATCTATTACATATAGCTCTATTAGCACGGCCTACAATCTATTACATATAGCTCTATTAACACGGCCTACAATCTATTACATATAGCTCTATTAACACGGCCTACAATCTATTACATATAGCTCTATTAACACGGCCTACAATCTATTACATATAGCTCTATTAAACACGGCCTACAATCTATTACATATAGCTCTATTAACACGGCCTACAATCTATTACATATAGCTCTATTAACACGGCCTACAATCTATTACATATAGCTCTCTATTAACACGGCCTACAATCTATTACATATAGCTCTATTAACACGGCCTACAATCTATTACATATAGCTCTATTAACACGGCCTACAATCTATTACATATAGCTCTATTAACACGGCCTACAATCTATTACATATAGCTCTACTAACACGGCCTACAATCTATTACATATAGCTCTATTAACACGGCCTACAATCTATTACATATAGCTCTATTAACACGGCCTACAATCTATTACATATAGCTCTATTAACACGGCCTACAATCTATTACATATAGCTCTATTAACACGGCCTACAATCTATTACATATAGCTCTATTAACACGGCCTACAATCTATTACATATAGTTCTATTAACACGGCCTACAATCTATTACATATAGCTCTATTAACACGGCCTACAATCTATTACATATAGTTCTATTAACACGGCCTACAATCTATTACATATAGCTCTATTAAACACGGCCTACAATCTATTACATATAGCTCTATTAACACGGCCTACAATCTATTACATATAGCTCTATTAACACGGCCTACAATCTATTACATATAGCTCTATTAACACGGCCTACAATCTATTACATATAGCTCTATTAACACGGCCTACAATCTATTACATATAGCTCTATTAACACGGCCTACAATCTATTACATATAGCTCTATTAACACGGCCTACAATCTATACATATAGCTCTATTAACACGGCCTACAATCTATTACATATAGCTCTATTAACACGGCCTACAATCTATTACATATAGCTCTATTAACACGGCCTACAATCTATTACATATAGCTCTCTATTACACGGCCTACAATCTATTACATATAGCTCTACTAACACGGCCTACAATCTCTATTACATATAGCTCTCTAACACACGGCCTACAATCTATTACATATAGCTCTATTAACACGGCGTACAATCTATTACATATAGCTCTATTAACACGGCCTACAATCTATTACATATAGCTCTATTAACACGGCCTACAATCTATTACATATAGCTCTATTAACACGGCCTACAATCTATTACATATAGCTCTATTAACACGGCCTACAATCTATTACATATAGCTCTAATAACACGGCCTACAATCTATTACATATAGCTCTATTAACACGGCGTACAATCTATTACATATAGCTCTATTAACACGGCCTACAATCTATTACATACAGCTCTAACACGGCCTACAATCTATTACATATAGCTCTACTAACACGGCCTACAATCTATTACATATAGCTCTATTAACACGGCGTACAATCTATTACATATAGCTCTATTAACACGGCCTACAATCTATTACATATAGCTCTATTAACACGGCCTACAATCTATTACATATAGCTCTATTAACACGGCGTACAATCTATTACATATAGCTCTATTAACACGGCCGTACAATCTATTACATATAGCTCTATTAACACGGCCTACAATCTATTACATATAGCTCTATTACACACGGCCTACAATCTATTACATATAGCTCTACTAACACGGCCTACAATCTATTACATATAGCTCTACTAACACGGCCTACAATCTATTACATATAGCTCTATTAACACGGCGTACAATCTATTACATATAGCTCTATTAACACGGCCTACAATCTATTACATATAGCTCTATTAACACGGCCTACAATCTATTACATATAGCTCTACTAACACGGCCTACAATCTATTACATATAGCTCTATTAACACGGCGTACAATCTATTACATATAGCTCTATTAACACGGCCTACAATCTATTACATATAGCTCTATTAACACGGCCTACAATCTATTACATATAGCTCTATTAACACGGCCTACAATCTATTACATATAGCTCTATTAACACGGCCTACAATCTATTACATATAGCTCTATTAAACGGCCTACAATCTATTACATATAGCTCTATTATCACGGCCTACAATCTATTACATATAGCTCTATTAACACGGCCTACAATCTATTACATATAGCTCTATTAACACGGCCTACAATCTATTACATATAGCTCTATTAGCACGGCCTACAATCTATTACATATAGCTCTATTAACACGGCCTACAATCTATTACATATAGCTCTATTAACACGGCCTACAATCTATTACATATAGCTCTATTAACACGGCCTACAATCTATTACATATAGCTCTACTAACACGGCCTACAATATATTACATATAGCTCTATTAACACGGCGTACAATCTATTACATATAGCTCTATTAACATGGCCTACAATCTATTACATATAGCTCTACTAACACGGCCTACAATCTATTACATATAGCTCTATTAACACGGCGTACAATCTATTACATATAGCTCTATTAACACGGCCTACAATCTATTACATATAGCTCTATTAACACGGCCTACAATCTATTACATATAGCTCTAACACGGCCTACAATCTATTACATATAGCTCTACTAACACGGCCTACAATCTATTACATACAGCTCTAACAAGGCCTACAATCTATTACATATAGCTCTATTAACACGGCGTACAATCTATTACATATAGCTCTATTAACACGGCGTACAATCTATTACATATAGCTCTATTTAACACGGCCTACAATCTATTACATATAGCTCTATTAACACGGCCTACAATCTATTACATATAGCTCTATTAACACGGCCTACAATCTATTACATATAGCTCTACTAACACGGCCTACAATCTATTACATATAGCTCTATTAACACGGCGTACAATCTATTACATATAGCTCTATTAACACGGCCTACAATCTATTACATACAGCTCTAACACGGCCTACAATCTATTACATATAGCTCTACTAACACGGCCTACAATCTATTACATATAGCTCTATTAACACGGCGTACAATCTATTACATATAGCTCTATTAACACGGCCTACAATCTATTACATATAGCTCTCTATTACACGGCCTACAATCTATTACATATAGCTCTACTAACACGGCCTACAATCTATTACATATAGCTCTATTAACACGGGCCTACAATCTATTACATACAGCTCTAACACGGCCTACAATCTATTACATATAGCTCTACTAACACGGCCTACAATCTATTACATATAGCTCTATTAACACGGCCTACAATCTATTACATATAGCTCTATTAACACGGCCTACAATCTATTACATACAGCTCTAACACGGCCTACAATCTATTACATATAGCTCTATTAACACGGCCTACAATCTATTACATATAGCTCTATTAACACGGCCTACAATCTATTACATATAGCTCTATTAACACGGCCTACAATCTATTACATACAGCTCTAACAAGGCCTACAATCTATTACATATAGCTCTATTAACACGGCCTACAATCTATTACATATAGCTCTATAAACACGGCCTACAATCTATTACATATAGCTCTATTAACACGGCCTACAATCTATTACATATAGCTCTATTAACACGGCCTACAATCTATTACATATAGCTCTAACACGGCCTACAATCTATTACATATAGCTCTACTAACACGGCCTACAATCTATTACATACAGCTCTAACAAGGCCTACAATCTATTACATATAGCTCTATTAACACGGCGTACAATCTATTACATATAGCTCTATTAACACGGCGTACAATCTATTACATATAGCTCTATTAACACGGCCTACAATCTATTACATATAGCTCTATTAACACGGCCTACAATCTATTACATATAGCTCTATTAACACGGCCTACAATCTATTACATATAGCTCTACTAACACGGCCTACAATCTATTACATATAGCTCTATTAACACGGCGTACAATCTATTAC
Organism: Coregonus suidteri; assembly: GCA_036851935.1. Lineage (NCBI taxonomy): Eukaryota > Metazoa > Chordata > Actinopteri > Salmoniformes > Salmonidae > Coregonus > Coregonus suidteri. The sequence continues at coordinate 47,420,653 of CM072240.1, read as the reverse complement.
ATATAGCTCTATTAACACGGCCTACAATCTATTACATACAGCTCTAACACGGCCTACAATCTATTACATATAGCTCTATTAACACGGCCTACAATCTATTACATATAGCTCTATTAACACGGCCTACAATCTATTACATATAGCTCTATTAACACGGCCTACAATCTATTACATATAGCTCTATTAACACGGCCTACAATCTATTACATATAGCTCTATTAACACGGCCTACAATCTATTACATATAGCTCTATTAACACGGCCTACAATCTATTACATATAGCTCTATTAACACGGCCTACAATCTATTACATATAGCTCTACTAACACGGCCTACAATCTATACATATAGCTCTATTAACACGGCCTACAATCTATTACATACAGCTCTAACACGGCCTACAATCTATTACATATAGCTCTACTAACACGGCCTACAATCTATTACATATAGCTCTATTAACACGGCCTACAATCTATTACATATAGCTCTATTAACACGGCCTACTATCTATTACATACAGCTCTAACACGGCCTACAATCTATTACATATAGCTCTATTAACACGGCCTACAATCTATTACATATAGCTCTATTAACACGGCCTACAATCTATTACATATAGCTCTATTAACACGGCCTACAATCTATTACATATAGCTCTATTAACACGGCCTACAATCTATTACATATAGCTCTATTAACACGGCCTACAATCTATTACATACAGCTCTAACAAGGCCTACAATCTATTACATATAGCTCTATTAACACGGCCTACAATCTATTACATATAGCTCTATTAACACGGCCTACAATCTATTACATATAGCTCTATTAACACGGCCTACAATCTATTACATATAGCTCTATTAACACGGCCTACAATCTATTACATATAGCTCTAACAACGGCCTACAATCTATTACATATAGCTCTACTAACAACACGCCCTACAATCTATTACATACAGCTCTAACAAGGCCTACAATCTATTACATATAGCTCTATTAACACGGCGTACAATCTATTACATATAGCTCTATTAACACGGCGTACAATCTATTACATATAGCTCTATTAACACGGCCTACAATCTATTACATATAGCTCTATTAACACGGCCTACAATCTATTACATCTAGCTCTATTAACACGGCCTACAATCTATTACATATAGCTCTACTAACACGGCCTACAAATCTATTACCTACAGGCCTACAATCTATTACATATAGCTCTATTAACACGGCGTACAATCTATTACATATAGCTCTATTAACACGGCCTACAATCTATTACATATAGCTCTATTACACGGCCTACAATCTATTACATATAGCTCTATTAACACGGCCTACAATCTATTACATATAGCTCTATTAACACGGCCTACAATCTATTACATATAGCTCTATTAACACGGCCTACAATCTATTACATATAGCTCTATTAACACGGCCTACAATCTATTACATATAGCTCTATTAAACACGGCGTACAATCTATTACATATAGCTCTATTAACACGGCCTACAATCTATTACATATAGCTCTATTAACACGGCCTACAATCTATTACATATAGCTCTACTAACACGGCCTACAATCTATTACATATAGCTCTATTAACACGGCCTACAATCTATTACATACAGCTCTAACACGGCCTACAATCTATTACATATAGCTCTACTAACACGGCCTACAATCTATTACATATAGCTCTATTAACACGGCCTACAATCTATTACATATAGCTCTATTAACACGGCCTACTATCTATTACATACAGCTCTAACACGGCCTACAATCTATTACATATAGCTCTATTAACACGGCCTACAATCTATTACATATAGCTCTATTAACACGGCCTACAATCTATTACATATAGCTCTATTAACACGGCCTACAATCTATTACATACAGCTCTAACAAGGCCTACAATCTATTACATATAGCTCTATTAACACGGCCTACAATCTATTACATATAGCTCTATTAACACGGCCTACAATCTATTACATACAGCTCTAACACGGCCTACAATCTATTACATATAGCTCTATTAACACGGCCTACAATCTATTACATATAGCTCTATTAACACGGCGTACAATCTATTACATATAGCTCTATTAACACGGCCTACAATCTATTACATATAGCTCTATTAACACGGCCTACAATCTATTACATATAGCTCTATTAACACGGCCTACAATCTATTACATATAGCTCTATTAACACGGCCTACAATCTATTACATATAGCTCTATTAACAAGGCCTACAATCTATTACATATAGCTCTACTAACACGGCCTACAATCTATTACATATAGCTCTATTAACACGGCCTACAATCTATTACATACAGCTCTAACACGGCCTACAATCTATTACATATAGCTCTACTAACACGGCCTACAATCTATTACATATAGCTCTATTAACACGGCCTACAATCTATTACATACAGCTCTCTAACACGGCCTACAATCTATTACATATAGCTCTATTAACACGGCCTACTATCTATTACATACAGCTCTAACACGGCCTACAATCTATTACATATAGCTCTATTAACACGGCCTACAATCTATTACATATAGCTCTATTAACACGGCCTACAATCTATTACATATAGCTCTATTAACACGGCCTACAATCTATTACATACAGCTCTAACAAGGCCTACAATCTATTACATATAGCTCTATTAACACGGCCTACAATCTATTACATATAGCTCTATTAACACGGCCTACAATCTATTACATACAGCTCTATTAACACGGCCTACAATCTATTACATACAGCTCTAAACACGGCCTACAATCTATTACATATAGCTCTATTAACACGGCCTACAATCTATTACATATAGCTCTATTAACACGGCCTACAATCTATTACATATAGCTCTATTAACACGGCCTACAATCTATTACATATAGCTCTATTAACACGGCCTACAATCTATTACATATAGCTCTATTAACACGTCCTACAATCTATTACATATAGCTCTACTAACACGGCGTACAATCTATTACATATAGCTCTATTAACACGGCCTACAATCTATTACATATAGCTCTATTAACACGGCCTACAATCTATTACATATAGCTCTAACACGGCCTACAATCTATTACATATAGCTCTATTAACACGGCCTACAATCTATTACATATAGCTCTATTAACACGGCCTACAATCTATTACATATAGCTCTATTAACACGGCCTACAATCTATTACATATAGCTCTATTAACACGGCCTACAATCTATTACATATAGCTCTATTAACACGGCGTACAATCTATTACATATAGCTCTATTAACACGGCCTACAATCTATTACATATAGCTCTACTAACACGGCCTACAATCTATTACATATAGCTCTATTAACACGGCCTACAATCTATTACATATAGCTCTATTAACACAGCCTACAATCTATTACATATAGCTCTAACACGGCCTACAATCTATTACATATAGCTCTATTAGTACGGCCTACAATCTATTACATATAGCTCTATTAACACGGCCTACAATCTATTACATATAGCTCTATTAACACGGCCTACAATCTATTACATATAGCTCTACTAACACGGCCTACAATCTATTACATATAGCTCTACTAACACGGCCTACAATCTATTACATATAGCTCTATTAAAAA
>CM072240.1:47316947-47409447 GCA_036851935.1 Coregonus suidteri | reverse complement strand
AAGAGAAGAGAAGAGAAGAGAAGAGAGAGAAGAAGAGAAGAGAAGAGAAGAGAAGAGAAGAGAAGAGAGAGAGAGAGACAGAGAGAGAGAGAGAGACAGAGAGAGAGACAGAGAAGAGAGAGAAGAGACAGAGACAGAGACAGAGACAGAGAGAGAGACAGAGAGAGAGAGAGAGAGAGAGAGAGAGAGAGAGAGACAGAGAGAGACAGAGAGAGAGAGAGAGAGAGAGAGAGAGAGAGAGAGAGAGAGAGAGAGAGAGAGAGAGAGAGAGACAGAGACAGAGACAGAGAGAGAGAGACAGAGAGAGAGAGAGAGAGACAGAGACAGAGACAGAGAGAGAGAGAGAGAGAGAGAGAGAGAGAGAGAGAGAGAGAGAGAGAGAGAGAGAGAGAGAGAGAGAGAGAGAGAGAGAGAGAGAGAGAGAGAGCGAGAGAGAGAGAGAGAGAGAGAGAGAGAGAGAGAGAGAGAGAGAGAGAGAGAGAGAGAGAGAGAGAGAGAGAGAGAGAGAGAGAGAGAGAGAGATGACAGAGACAGAGACAGAGACAGAGACAGAGACAGAGAGAGAGAGACACCGGGAAAGACAGACACAGGGAGAGGGGTCACATTGGGGTTGGATATTTTCTAACAGAGCATTTCACTACAAATAATATTTGATTGCCGAATACGGTCGATAAATATATCTGATAAGGAATTTATCATGAGGAAAAGTAAATGTTGACAGTTATTCTAACATCTTCAAAGTGCACGTCAGAATTCGGTAAGATGGACCGCACATCGTTGCATCCTCGACTTGCATGTTCCGTTAAGATGAATTACCGTAATCTAAATGTGATTTCTGTCATTCTGAGCACCGTGGGTGGACGCCCTAATGAGGTTACGCCCACAATGCATATGGGTCTGGTCAATTTCTAAAATGTCCGGTCAATTAAAATGCTGCCGGTCAAATGTCCATTTCACATTTTCCTAACGTGAAACCCTGGACGGGCCACCATTTTCCTAACGGGAAACCCTGGACGGGCCACCATTTTCCTAACGGGAAACCCTGGACGGGCCACCATTTTCCTAACGGGAAACCCTGGACGGGCCACCATTTTCCTAACGGGAAACCCTGGACGGGCCACCATTTTCCTAACGGGAAACCCTGGACGGGCCACCATTTTCCTAACGGGAAACCCTGGACGGGCCACCATTTTCCTAACGGGAAACCCTGGACGGGCCACCATTTTCCTAACGGGAAACCCTGGACGGGCCACCATTTTCCTAACGGGAAACCCTGGACGGGCCACCATTTTCCTAACGGGAAACCCTGGACGGGCCACCATTTTCCTAACGGGAAACCCTGGACGGGCCACCATTTTCCTAACGGGAAACCCTGGACGGGCCACCATTTTTTCCTAACGGAAACCCTGGACGGGCCACCATTTTCCTAACGGGAAAACCCTGGACGGGCCACCATTTTCCTAACGGGAAACCCTGGACGGGCCACCATTTTCCTAACGGGAAACCCTGGACGGGCCACCATTTTCCTAACGGAAACCCTGGTTTGTGTCCATCTATCCTACCTCTGTCTGTACGGCTGTGGTCTCCATCTGTTTCTGTTTGAGCGCCAGCATGACCTGGTCCCTCTCCTGCTGGAAGGCCACAGCTTTCTCCTGCATGGACCGCAGCTCATTCAGGAGTTGGTTCAGCTCCCCAGACTTTTGACTGTTGCCCTGGGAAACATATAAATAAAATCAATCAATCAATCAGCTGGTTCTGCTTCCCGGGCCTTCTGACTGTTGCAATGGGACACCGCAATGGAACGGTCAGGTAAAAAAAATATAAAATATTGTCACATACACCGGATAGGTGCAGTGAAATGTGTTGTTTTACAGGGTCATGCAAATTATCAGTTTGTGAAACAGCAATGGAAGGGTCAGGAAAGAATACAACCATTTTGATCTGTTTGTGAAAAGATTCAACCGAGTGTTTCTCAATTTATTTAAACTATTTAATAGCCTATTTTACTGTGATCGCATTTCTCTGTCCTCCTCAACTAGATCTGTTATCTATTCCTAAATAAAGGATGTGAGTTATGGCATTACAAGTCTCAAATGATCATTATTCCCAGAAAAATAGTTAGTTAGTAGTTTACATTAACTGATGTGGCACAGTACAAACATCCTAACCTGTTCTCTGTCCTTGAGCATCTTCTCCATGGCGGCAGCCTTCTCCGACATGGCGCTCCTCTCAAACTCCTTCTCCCTCATGAGGAGGGACACCTGCATGTTGGTCTCCTGCAGGGCTCTGAACTCTGACTCCTTCTCCCTGCTCCGCTGGGCCACAGCCTCGTTCTCATCCTTCAACACAATACAGTAACTTTATTGTCCAGGTTTCAGCCAACAACGGAAATGTATCTTCCCTCCAGACAGCACACATACATTTGAGACAAGCAGAAGCCGCTGGATGGAGAGCATGTTGTGGGGTTAAGGGCCTTGCTCAAGAACCCAATGATAGAGAAATGTATTTAGGATGTGAACTTAGCAGCCCTCCAGTTGCCAGATCAATTTCCCCCTTTTTTTTTTTGCACCCAGCCCAGGATTCGAACTGGCTACCTTTCGGCTACAGGTTTAACTCCTTAGCCGCTGGGCTACCTACCTTTAGCTTCCTGGTATCCATCTCCAGGATAAGGGCTCGCTCCTTCAGGTTGGTCACGGCCTGTTTTAACACCTCGTTGTCGCTTTCACGGTTCCTCAGGCTCTCACTCACCTGGAGAAATGAACAGATGCACAGATTGAATGCCTGCTTGAACGTCCTGTTTTGCACCTATGTGGACACTCAAAATGGCTGCCAGTCCACACTGTCATGAATCTCCTGGCTGAGGCTCAAAGGCCTAAGATCAGCTTTGGCAAATGGCTGACAACAACCAGACCCTCTTACCCACAGAAGATGGGAGGGGGGAGGGGGGCTGTGCTGGTTTTGACACCTTAACACTCTGCCATAAATTAGAGAGGGGGATCATCTCTGGCCCTCTAGTATGGTGAAAGGAATGTGCTTTGTCTCCAGAATACTTTTGCCGCCAAAACTTTTAAGTCCAAAAAGTAAACACTGGAACAATATTCCTAACATCCGAATGTTTGGAATGGCCAGTGGGGATCTAAAGACTAATCATGTCATATTGTTTATTATTTTGTGATGTCATTAAAAATGTTAAAACAATAATACTGTAATTTGGAAAGTATACACACTTTATCTGTCAAGTTTACATCCAATATGTTGTGTATATAATATGGAGAATTACAAGATTATTTTTGTTAAGGTAGGAATGTGATTTTAGTTTTCTAACGAGATCATAGGTTTTCATATAAGCTATGCGACAGTGACTAGACACGCCCCCCCCCCCCCCCCCCCCGAGTGAGCTCAGAGTCCGTGTCAGCAAGTAGGAACGCCCCTTTCACCAGAGTGCATAAAAAGCCTTGGTAACGAAATTTACATTAGACCAGAAAGTGGTGTGGAGCCGTGGCTACACGGCTTAAAAATGGTTAGACCAGAAAGACCATAAAGCGTGGAGACGGTAGTCCACAGTGGATTGAAACGGTTAGAACTTTGAATCCCAACACGAGGAGAAGACGATAAACCCACTAGACCAGAACGTTGCCAGCTGGGCGTGTAAAGCATTCTAGAACTTTGACTAAAGACACGAGGTGGGAAGGAGAAAATCCCATCTCAGACAATCACCGAATATCTGCTGAGTACACTCCACTACATTTACATTCACATTTTTAAGTCATTTTAGCAGACACTCTTATCCAGAGCGACTTACAGTTAAGTGAGTGCATACATTTTTCATACTGGCCCCCTCCCCCGTGGGAAATCGAACCCACAACCCTGGCGTTGCAAACGCCATGCTCTACCAACTGAGTTACACGGGGCCAGAACAAAGAAGGAGGACATTGCGACCTCTGGTGGACAGTCAGAGCCTCACAAGTGAGCTGAGCGAAGACCCAGCTAAAACCATCCTTTCCCAAGAGGGCTTGGGTCTACTGAGGTTGACGAGCGGCAAACACGTAAATACATTCGTTGGTTTCTTACTCCGAATGGGCGGTGGTTAGGGTGCTAAGTATTACGATTACTTTGAGGGCTTCCAAATGTCTCAACAATGAGACTCTCTCATTTTGTCCCTCCTTCTATTGACCCCTCCCTCTTTTGATAACCAAGCAGTCGTGCTGCTGTTAGTCCGCTAGGGACTTTTTCTCATGTATTATGTATGTATTCTGTGTTATTATTTAGTTAGCTAGTAAATAAATAATTAAGCCAGTTTGTGTAGTGTTGAATGATAAGTAAAGTTGGGGTTTGTGCAGATCCAAGAAGTCTACGACCGTTCAGAATGACGACTGATAAGAGGTAATGACTGATAACGTTGACTGTTTTATACATATTGATAGGTAAAGACCTTTTAGAGTTTAATTCAGCAGATGATAACTCTATAAACAACTTATTCCGTGGTGCCCCAAATCCTAATGAGTTAATTGTTACATGATTCATTTAATAAGAGTGACAATTAAACATAGTTAGTTGATTCGATAAATAACAGTCATCATATTAATGAAAGTCACGTCACGACAACCCATTATGACATAATTGACCTGAATTGACAGTTGTACTCATTCTAATGAAGGGGTCATTACTCACTTGATTCAGTTGCAATTGAAGCTTTGTTTAATAAGATTTTTTTTTTTTAAGTTACATGTCTTAATAGCGCACCCGCTGTGCCTTCCTCACACACACACACACACACACACACACCTGGTTGAGTTGATCTCCTTTAGTCTTGATGAGCAGGTCTTTCTCCCTGACAGAGCGCTGCAGAGCGTCCAGTCTCTCTCTGACCTGTCTGGCCTCGTCGGCCTGGCCGCGCTGCTCGCTCTCTGACGCCTGGGCTGAGTTAGACAGGCGGTGGTTGTTCTCCTGCAGGGTCCTGATCATAGTCTCCCTCTCAGACAGGAGGGCTCTCAGAGACTCCAGCTCCTGTCTCAGTCCCTCCTGGTTCCCTGGAGGTGGTGCTGCCACCTGGTGTCTGGGAGGTTCTACTGCAGCAGGAAGCTGGGCAGCAGACAGCGTGGTGACTTCAGGACTCTGGGCCACACTGTCCAGTTTCCCCAGGAGGACATCTTTAGTGCTGCTCAGCTGGCTGATGGTCTGTTGGACGTTGGCTAGCTCATGACTGAGACTCCCCAGCTTCTTCTCCTTCTGCTCATAGCTGTGGATCAGACGGCTGTAGTCCACGGAGAGATTGGAGGTGCAGTCGTTGTCTGCATCCACCTAGGATTAGAGCAAAAACAGTCCCTTATTTCATCCCAATAAGGCTTCGGAATGACAATCACTAGTAGGTCCAGCGGGCTGGACACTTCACATTGGGTTGTGATATAATACGATGCCATCACCCCCATTGGCCAACCCCCCAAAAAAAACTAAACAGAAAACTCAGCTAAAACATGACAAAAGATAATGTTGGTGAAAGACATCCTTTCTGGTGGAGGAGAAGAACAGGTCTGTCTGTCTGCGGCGCACGCACGATGGAGCAGTCGCCGTCTGATGAGGAACAGGCTGTCTTCCCGTAGTGAGCTAGGTTATAAGGCTGTCTTCCCGTAGTGAGCTAGGTTATAAGGCCGTCTTCCCGTAGTGAGCTAGGTTATAAGGCCGTCTTCCCGTAGTGAGCTAGGTTATAAGGCCGTCTTCCCGTAGTGAGCTAGGTTATAAGGCCGTCTTCCCGTAGTGAGCTAGGTTATAGGCCGTCTTCCCGTAGTGAGCTAGGTTATAAGGCCGTCTTCCCGTAGTGAGCTAGGTTATAAGGCTGTCTTCCCGTAGTGAGCTAGGTTATAAGGCCGTCTTCCCGTAGTGAGCTAGGTTATAAGGCCGTCTTCCCGTAGTGAGCTAGGTTATAAGGCCGTCTTCCCGTAGTGAGCTAGGTTATAAGGCCGTCTTCCCGTAGTAGTGAGCTAGGTTATAAGGCCGTCTTCCCCCGTAGTGAGCTAGGTTATAAGGCCGTCTTCCCGTAGTGAGCTAGGTTATAAGGCCGTCTTCCCGTAGTGAGCTAGGTTATAAGGCCGTCTTCCCGTAGTGAGCTAGGTTATAAGGCCGTCTTCCCCGTAGTGAGCTAGGTTATAAGGCCGTCTTCCCGTAGTGAGCTAGGTTATAAGGCCGTCTTCCCGTAGTGAGCTAGGTTATAAGGCTGTCTTCCCGTAGTGAGCTAGGTTATAAGGCTGTCTTCCCGTAGTGAGCTAGGTTATAAGGCTGTCTTCCCGTAGTGAGCTAGGTTATAAGGCCGTCTTCCCGTAGTGAGCTAGGTTATAAGGCCGTCTTACCGTAGTGAGCTAGGTTATAAGGCTGTCTTCCCGTAGTGAGCTAGGTTATAAGGCTGTCTTCCCGTAGTGAGCTAGGTTATAAGGCCGTCTTCCCGTAGTGAGCTAGGTTATAAGGCCGTCTTCCCGTAGTGAGCTAGGTTATAAGGCCGTCTTCCCGTAGTGAGCTAGGTTATAAGGCCGTCTTCCCGTAGTGAGCTAGGTTATAAGGCTGTCTTCCCGTAGTGAGCTAGGTTATAAGGCTGTCTTCCCGTAGTGAGCTAGGTTATAAGGCTGTCTTCCCGTAGTGAGCTAGGTTATAAGGCTGTCTTCCCGTAGTGAGCTAGGTTATAAGGCCGTCTTCCCGTAGTGAGCTAGGTTATAAGGCTGTCTTCCCGTAGTGAGATAGGTTATAAGGCTGTCTTCCCGTAGTGAGCTAGGTTATAAGGCTGTCTTCCCGTAGTGAGCTAGGTTATAAGGCCGTCTTCCCGTAGTGAGCTAGGTTATAAGGCTGTCTTCCCGTAGTGAGCTAGGTTATAAGGCCGTCTTCCCGTAGTGAGCTAGGTTATAAGGCCGTCTTCCCGTAGTGAGCTAGGTTATAAGGCTGTCTTCCCGTAGTGAGCTAGGTTATAAGGCTGTCTTCCCGTAGTGAGCTAGGTTATAAAGCCGTCTTCCCGTAGTGAGCTAGGTTATAAGGCCGTCTTCCCGTAGTGAGCTAGGTTATAAGGCTGTCTTCCCGTAGTGAGCTAGGTTATAAGGCTGTCTTCCCGTAGTGAGCTAGGTTATAAGGCCGTCTTCCCGTAGTGAGCTAGGTTATAAGGCCGTCTTCCCGTAGTGAGCTAGGTTATAAGGCTGTCTTCCGTAGTGAGCTAGGTTATAAGGCCGTCTTCCCGTAGTGAGCTAGGTTATAAGGCCGTCTTCCCGTAGTGAGCTAGGTTATAAGGCTGTCTTCCCGTAGTGAGCTAGGTTATAAGGCCGTCTTCCCGTAGTGAGCTAGGTTATAAGGCTGTCTTCCCGTAGTGAGCTAGGTTATAAGGCTGTCTTCCCGTAGTGAGCTAGGTTATAAGGCTGTCTTCCCGTAGTGAGCTAGGTTATAAGGCCGTCTTCCCGTAGTGAGCTAGGTTATAAGGCCGTCTTCCCGTAGTGAGCTAGGTTATAAGGCCGTCTTCCCGTAGTGAGCTAGGTTATAAGGCCGTCTTCCCGTAGTGAGCTAGGTTATAAGGCTGTCTTCCCGTAGTGAGCTAGGTTATAAGACTACATCATGGGCTGGATAAAAGCACTCTATCATCTTCAGAACTGGATAATCATTTCTTTAATTTCCCTCATAAAATAGAAAAATAAATGATATTGTTTGTTCTGTCTCTCATATATGGAGGACTAAAAGTGCCACAATTAAATAAATAAATACACCATTAAATAATTACTTAAATGTGTCATTAATCAATTAAAATTAGAATTAAATACATAAATGTGTTATTAAATGTGTCATTAATTAATTCAAATACCGATTCATTTTATGTAAAATACATATATAATAATTTCACTATTTACATTTACATTTCATGGTCCTGCGTTGGAGTGCTTCCTGAATTACTTAAAACTGTCAAACTGACCCATCAAAAGTTGGTAGGCGGAACCTAACGCCTGATTGGTTACCCTCTGCATCAAGCCAAGACAAATCAATTCCGGATAATGTCAGCAGGTCCTGCTTCTACATCCTCTGCTAAGTTTAAAATGTCTCTAACCAACTCCCTGGAAAGTTCACGGAGATCCTCCATTGTCTCTATCCAGGTTGGCCTACTCTACTTCAGACCAAAGCAATGGATCAGACTAGATTCGCGTTAGCCCCGCCCACTGACTTTGATGGGTCAGTTTGACAGTTTTAAGTAATTCATGAATCACTGCAATGCAGGATCATGAAATGTAAATAGTGAAATAATTATATATGTATTTTACATAAAATGAATCGGTATTTGAATTAATTAATGATACATTTAATTACACATTTATGTATTTAATTCTAATTTTAATTAATTAATGACACATTTAAGTAATTATTTAATGGTGTATTTATTTATTTAATTGTGGCACTTTTAGTCCTCCATACTCATAAAGCTGTGATTGAGAATAGCCTATCCCAAGGCTATAGACTTTCATTCTTGGTATTTTTGAAAGCCACAACAACTTCAGGACAACACCTTTGTAGGCTAGAATATTTAGGAAATAAGCTACCGTTCATAACTGTAACTTGTTCGAAAAACCTTTTATGACAGGCCAGTAGGAGGATAGCTTATTGGACGTCAGTACTTTATCTCAACATCATTACTGCTGGGCAGACTCATTATCATTACGTTAGATAATCATTAATTATTCTAATATATTATTCTGGTTACCTGTCCCTGTAACTTGTGGAGTTCCTCTACCAGCTGGGCTGATTCATGCTGCATGTTCTTTACCGTGGTGATCACCTGCATCTTCCACTCCTCCATCTTCTTCACCTGGATACATCACAATATATACATTAGACACAGCTCTATAAACAGCTAGACTCATCTTACCTGCTATGCACGTAATGCACTTATCACACAGTGATTCCAGTGTAATGCTAATATCTTATTTATGCTGTTGTCAGTGTAATGACACAATCTTACCTGCAAACAGTTCTTTAAAATGCTAATATCTAATATCTTACCTGCTGTTTCAGTGTAATGCTAATATCTTATCTTACCTGCTGTTTCAGTGTAATGCTAATATCTTATCTTACCTGCTGTTTCAGTGTAATGCTAATATCTTATCTTACCTGCTGTTTCAGTGTAATGCTAATATCTTATCTTACCTGCTGTTTCAGTGTAATGCTAATATCTTATCTTACCTGCTGTTTCAGTGTAATGCTAATATCTTATCTTACCTGCTGTTTCAGTGTAATGCTAATATCTTATCTTACCTGCTGTTTCAGTGTAATGCTAATATCTTATCTTACCTGCTGTTTCAGTGTAATGCTAATATCTTATCTTACCTGCTGTTTCAGTGTAATGCTAATATCTTATGTAATGCTAATATCTTATACCTGCTGTTTCAGTGTAATGCTAATATCTTATCTTACCTGCTGTTTCAGTGTAATGCTAATATCTTATCTTACCTGCTGTTTCAGTGTAATGCTAATATCTTTCAGCTGTTTCAGTGTAATGCTAATATCTTATCTTACCTGCTGTTTCAGTGTAATGCTAATATGCTTACCTGCTGTTTCAGTGTAATGCTAATATCTTATCTTACCTGCTGCTGTTAATATCAGTGTAATGCTAATATCTTATCTTACCTGCTGTTTCAGTGTAATGCTAATATCTTATCTTACCTGCTGTTCAGTGTAATATCTTATCTTACCTGCTGTTTCATAATCTTATCTTACCTGCTGTTTCAGTGTAATGCTAATATCTTATGCTAAGTGTATCTTATCTTACCTGCTGTTGTAATGCTAATATCTTATCTTACCTGCTGTTTCAGTGTAATGCTAATATCTTACCTGCTGTTTCAGTGTAATGCTAATATCTTATCTTACCTGCTGTTTCAGTGTAATGCTAATATCTTATCTTACCTGCTGTTTCAGTGTAATGCTAATATCTTATCTTACCTGCTGTTTCAGTGTAATGCTAATCTTATCTGTAATGCTAATATCTTATCTGCTGTGTTTCAGTGTAATGCTAATATCTTATCTTACCTGCTGTTTCAGTGTAATGCTAATATCTTATCTTACCTGCTGTTTCAGTGTAATGCTAATATGCTTATCTTACCTGCTGTTTCAGTGTAATGCTAATATCTTATCTTACCTGCTGTTTCAGTGTAATGCTAATATCTTATCTTACCTGCTGTTTCAGTGTAATGCTAATATTTATCACCTGCTGTTTCAGTGTAATGCTAATATCTTATCTTACCTGCTGTTTCAGTGTAATGCTAATATCTTATCTGCCTGCTGTTTCAGTGTAATGCTAATATCTTAACCTGCTGTTTCAGTGTAATGCTAATATCTTATCTTACCTGCTGTTTCAGTGTAATGCTAATATCTTATCTTACCTGCTGTTTCAGTGTAATGCTAATATCTTATCTTACCTGCTGTTTCAGTGTAATGCTAATATCTTATCTTACCTGCTGTTTCAGTGTAATGCTAATATCTTATCTTACCTGCTGTTTCAGTGTAATGCTAATATCTTAATGCTAATATCTTATCTTACCTGCCTGTTTTCAGTGTAATGCTAATCTTATCTTACCTGCTGTTTCAGTGTAATGCTAATATCTTATCTTACTGCTGTTTCAGTGTAATGCTAATATCTTATCTTACCTGCTGTTTCAGTGTAATGCTAATATTTATATCTTACCTGCTGTTTCAGTGTAATGCTAATATATCTTACCTGCTGTTTCAGTGTAATGCTAATATATCTATCTTACCTGCTGTTTCAGTGTAATGCTAATGCTAATATCTTATCTTACCTGCTGTTTCAGTGTAATGCTAATATCTTATCTTACCTGCTGTTTCAGTGTAATGCTAATATCTTATCTTACCTGCTGTTTCAGTGTAATGCTAATATCTTATCTTACCTGCTGTTTCAGTGTAATGCTAATATCTTATCTTACCTGCTGTTTCAGTGTAATGCTAATATCTTATCTTACCTGCTGTTTCAGTGTAATGCTAATATCTTATCTTACTTTTCAGTGTAATGCTAATATCTTATCTTACCTGCAGTGTTAATATCTTATCTTACCTGTGTAAGTGTAATGCTAATATCTTATCTTACCTGCTGTTTCAGTGTAATGCTAATATCTTATCTTACCTGCTGTTTCAGTGTAATGCTAATATCTTACCTGCTGTTTCAGTGTAATGCTAATATCTTATCTTACCTGCTGTTTCAGTGTAATGCTAATATCTTACCTTACTGCTGTTTCAGTGTAATGCTATATCTTATCTTACCTGCTGTTTCAGTAATGCTAATATCTTATCTTACCTGCTGTTTCAGTGTAATGCTAATATCTTATGCTTTCACCTGCTGTTTCAGTGTGCTAATGCTTATCTTACCTGCTGTTTCAGTGTAATGCTAATATCTTATCTTACCTGCTGTTTCAGTGTAATGCTATCTTATCTTACTGCTGTTTCAGTGTAATGCTAATATCTTATCTTACCTGCTGTTTCAGTGTAATGCTAATATCTTATCTTACCTGCTGTTTCAGTGTAATGCTAATATCTTATCTTTACCTGCTGTTTCAGTGTAATGCTAATATCTTATCTTACCTGCTGTTTCAGTGTAATGCTAATATCTTATCTTACCTGCTGTTTCAGTGTAATGCTAATATCTTATCTTACCTGCTGTTTCAGTGTAATGCTAATATCTTATCTTACCTGCTGTTTCAGTGTAATGCTAATATCTTATCTTACCTGCTGTTTCAGTGTAATGCTAATATCTTATCTTACCTGCTGTTTCAGTGTAATGCTAATATCTTACCTTACCTGCTGTTTCAGTGTAATGCTAATATCTTATCTTATGCTTTTCAGTGTAATGCTTACTTATCTGCTGTTTCAGTGTAATGCTAATATCTTATCTTACCTCTGTTTCAGTGTAATGCTAATATCTTATCTGCTGCTGTTTCAGTGTAATGCTAATATCTTATCTTACCTGCTGTTTCAGTGTAATGTAATATCTTATCTAGTGTAATGCTTATCTTACCTGCTGTTTCAGTGTAATGCTAATATCTTATCTTATGCTGTTTCAGTGCTGTTTCAGCTGTGTAATGCTAATATCTTATCTTACCTGCTGTTTCAGTGTAATGCTAATATCTTATCTTACCTGCTGTTTCAGTGTAATGCTAATATCTTATCTTACCTGCTGTTTCAGTGTAATGCTAATATCTTATCTTACCTGCTGTTTCAGTGTAATGCTAATATCTTATCTAATGTATCTTATCTTATCTTACCTGCTGTTTCAGTGTAATGCTAATATCTTATCTTACCTGCTGTTTCAGTCTTATCTTACCTGCTGTTTCAGTGTAATGCTAATATCTTATCTTACCTGCTGTTTCAGTGTAATGCTAATATCTTATCTTACCTGCTGTTTCAGTGTGCTAATATGCTTACCTGCTGTTTCAGTGTAATGCTAATATCTTATCTTACCTGCTGTTTCAGTGTAATGCTAATAGTGTCTTATCTTATATTACCTCTTACCTGCTGTTTCAGTGTAATGCTAATATCTTATCTTACCTGCTGTGTGTAATGCTAATATCTTATCTTACCTGCTGTTTCAGTGTAAGGCTAATATCTTACCTCTGTTTCAGTGCATCTTACAGCTCTTGCAAATCTGCTGTTTCAGTGTAATGCTAATATCTGACTCCTGCCAGAATGCTAATCTCCTGCCAGTGCAATATCTTATCTTACCTGTTTCAGAGACTTATCACCTCCTGTTTTCAGGTAATGTAATATCTTATCTTACCTGTGTTTCAAGGTGTCCCTCTCCTCAGCAGCTCTTCAAACTGGTTGGAGCTGACAGCGCGTCGATCTCAATGGGTCCGCGTTCGATCTCAATGATGATGATGATGATGAAGATGAAGATGAAGAAGAAGATGAAGAAGACGAAGAAGACGAAGAAGAAGAAGAAGAAGAAGAAGAAATTGTATTTGCACCTTTCGAGATACTCAATGATCATCTGTAGCTCAATTGGTAGAGCATGGCGCTTGTAACGCCAGGGTAGTGGGTTCGATCCCCGGGACGTAAAAATGTATGCGCACATGACTGTATGTCGCTTTGGATAAAAGCGTCTGCTAAATGGCTTATTATTATTATTTACACTAGAAAAAGGGGCATGATGGCACCAAAACACAACAATATATATAATTTATCGGACACTTTTATCCAAATGAACTTACAGTTAGTCATGCACGCATACATACTTTACGTATGGATGGTCCCGGGAATCAAACCCACTATCCTGTTGCAAGCGCCTTGCTCTACCAACAGAGCTACTGTCTTTTTGGCCACCAAATATTACAACACAACTACACCTGATGATCCGGGACAGGTTCTGGATGGTCTCTCTGAACATCTCCTGGCTGCCTGAGGGGTCTGACATGGTGGACAGCCGCTGGTTCTCCTGCTGGACCTTGAGGAGCACAGCCTCCTTCCCTGCTACGATGTCCATGATGCGGTGGTAGTCTGATCTCAGCTGACTGTTCTCCCGTGTCTTCTCATTCAGCACCGCCAACACCTACATTCATAATAATAATAATAATACATTTTACTTTAAAAGTCTACATACATTTGACTCTATACTATATACTGTATGTAGACTACTACATCTATACTATATACTGTATGTAGACTACTACATCTATACTATATACTGTATGTAGACTATTACTACTACATCTATACTATATACTGTATGTAGACTACTACATATATACTATATACTGTATGTAGACTACTACATCTATACTATATACTGTATGTAGACTACTACATCTATACTATATACTGTATGTAGACTATTACTACATCTACAGTTGAAGTCGGAAGTTTACATACACTTTAGCCAAATACATTTAAACTCAGTTTTTCACAATTCCTGACATTTAATCCTAGTAAAAATTCCCTGTCTTGGGGCAGTTAGGATCACCACTTTATTTTAAGAATGTGAAATGTCAGAATAATAGTAGAGAGAATTATTTATTTTAGCTTTTATTTCTTTCATCACATTCCCAGTGGGTCAGAAGTTTACATACACTCAATTAGTATTTGGTAGCATTGCCTTTAAATTGTTTAACTTGGGTCAAACGTTTTGTGTAGCCTTCCACAAGCTTCCCACAATAAGTTGGGTGAATTTTGGCCCATTCCTCCTGACAGAGCTGGTGTAACTGAGTCAGGCTTGTAGGTCTCCTTGCTCGCACACGCTTTTTCAGTTCTGCCCACACATTTTCTATAGGATTGAGGTCAGGGCTTTGTGATGGCCACTCCAATACCTTGACTTTGTTGTCCTTAAGCCATTTTGCCACAACTTTGGAAGTATGCTTGGGGTCATTGTCCATTTGGAAGACCCATTTGCGACCAAGCTTTAACTTCCTGACTGATGTCTTGAGATGTTGCTTCAATATATCCACATAATTTTCCTTCCTCATGATGCCATCTATTTTGTGAAGTGGACCAGTCCCTCCTGCAGCAAAGCACCCCCACAGCATGATGCTGCCACCCCCCGTGCTTCACGGTTGGGATGGTGTTATTCAGCTTGCAAGCAACCCCCTTTTTCCTCCAAACATAACGATGGTCATTATGGCCAAACAGTTCTATTTTTGTTTAATCAGACCAGAGGACATTTCTCCAAAAAGTACGATCTTTGTCCCAATGTGCAGTTGCAAACCGTAGTCTGGCATTTTTATGGTGGTTTTGGAGCAGTGGCTTCTTCCTTGCTGAGCGGCCTTTCAGGTTATGTCGATATAAGACTTGTTTTACTGTGGATATAGATACTTTTGTACCTGTTTCCTCCAGCATCTTCACATGGTCCTTTGCTGTTGTTCTGGGATTGATTTGCACTTTTCGCACCAAAGTACGTTCATCTCTAGGAGACAGAATGAGTCTCCTTCCTGAGCGGTATGTTGGCTGCGTGGTCCCATGGTGTTTATACTTGCGTACTATTGTTTGTACAGATGAACATGGTACCTTCAGGCGTTTGGAAATTGCTCCCAAGGATGAACCAGACTTGTGGAGGTCTACAATGTTTTTTTCTGAGGTCTTGGCTGATTTCTTTTGATTTTCCCATGATGTCAAGCAAAGAGGCACTGAGTTTGAAGGTAGGCCTTGAAATACATCAACAGGTACTCCTCCAATTGACACAAATGATGTCAATTAGCTTATTAGAAGCTTCTAAAGCCATGACATCATTTTCTGGAATTTTCCAAGCTGTTTAAAGGCACAGTCAACTTAGTGTATGTAAACTTCTGACCCACTGGAATTATGATACAGTGAATTATAAGTGAAATAATCTGTCTGTAAAGAATTGTTGGAAAGATTACTTGTGTCATGCACAAAGTAGATGTCCTAACCGACTTGCCAAAACTATAGTTTGTTAACAAGACACTTGTGGAGTGGTTGAAAAACGAATTTTAATGACTCCAACCTAAGTGTATGTAAACTTCCGACTTCAACTGTACACTACCAGTCAAATGTTTGGACACACCTACTCATTCAAGGGTTTTTCTTTATTTTCTACATTGTAGAATAATAGTGAAGACATCAAAACTATGAAATAACACATATGGAATCACGTAGTAACCAACAAAGTGTTAAACAAATCAAAATACATTTTATATTTGATATTCTTCAAATAGCCAATGTAGAAAATAGTTTTTAAAAAATATAGAAAAACCCTGGAATGAGTAGGTGTGTCCAAACTTTTGACTGGTACTATAACTGTAGTCTACTCGGTGAATAAAGTTGATTCTGACTGTGATTCTGACCTGCTCTCTCTCAACAGCATAGGCCTGCAGCTGCTGCTGAAGAAACATCATGTCCTGGCTGTGGCTTCCTCCCCCCAGGGAGACTCTAGCGTGCAGCGCCTGGATCTCCAGGTCCTTGAGAGAAAAAAAAATGGTATATTTCAATAAGACGACGTTACATAGCCTCAAAAACATGGTTAAACTATCATCTGATATCATGGATGGTCAGTCCTTGCATCCATAGGTCTGTCTATGAATTTAGAGAGATTTTACATTTCTCCAGCCCCATCGTTCAGCTTTTTTTTTTACCAAAACAGTTGTTTGAACTGCATATTGCCCTTTTAAAATACATACCTTCTGCAGGACCATCTGGGAGAGTTTCCCAATCTCCTCTCTGGAGACCGCCAGCTGGTCCAACTGTCTGGTGAGGTTCAGGTTCTTCTCATTCAGCTGGCTGATCTCCGTCTCCTTCTCCTTGATGCCCTTCAGATTCAGATTCAGATCAGATGTATTAGCAAGAAGGCCACCGCAGCTTAAGCCAAGTGAGATGGATGATGTCATTA
Source organism: Coregonus suidteri (assembly GCA_036851935.1). NCBI lineage: Eukaryota > Metazoa > Chordata > Actinopteri > Salmoniformes > Salmonidae > Coregonus > Coregonus suidteri. Next base: position 47,393,099 of record CM072240.1, on the reverse strand, counting down.
AATGTATATTCACATTTTTGTCATTTAACAGACGACAGATTATTTAGTAGATTCTTATAATAATAAATAATAAAATGCAGGAAATACCTTCACCAGACGGTCTATCTCCACCTTTGACAGGTCATGTTTCTCGTTGCAGTTCTCTCCGTTATTCAGAGACGACTGGGTCTTGTCTTCCTGTTGGAGGATGACCACTTCCTGTTCCTGGGAGGAGCGGGTGTGGCCGAGGTGATCTACTTCCTGCTGCAGGCGCCCAATCTCCTCGTCCTTGGCGTGGATCAGCCTATCGTAGTTCTCTCTGCTCTGCTCGTGGCGTTGATGGGCCTGATCCAACTCATTCTGCTGCGCCTGGACAGACTGCTGGGAGGAGAGGAGGCGATCCCGCTGCTCCTCCATTCTCCTCCTCAGGGCCTGCACCTCCTCCCCCAGCCCGTCTCTGGAGCTCTTCAGCTGGCTGATCTCAGTCTCCAGTTCTGTGATTCACATTTTCTGAATGTGACTGTCCTCAATGAGGCAATTCCTTTTGCAGCACACACAATACAAATCAGGGCTCCAGACTGCAACCTTTTAAATTCGCATTTCGCGACCCTTTGTGCGAGTTACCATTTTTATAAAAATTGGTCGCACTGGTGTGAGCTGAACAGTCTACCTGGTCACCTCAATCAAAAACGTCCTATTTTTTTTGCGACGGATAAAACCATGAATTTGGTTAACAGTCAAATGGGCTGGTGCCACCAACTGAAAAAGTTCGTGTCACCGGTGCCACAAGGGGAAAATGTTAGTCTGGAGCCCTGACAAAACATACAGACGGAATCACATATTTAAAAACAACAGCAGATAGCAAATTACAGTGCATTCGGAAAGTATTCAGACCCCTTGACTTTTTCCACATTGTGTTACGTTACAGCCTTCTTCTAAAATGGATTAAAGTAATGTTTTTCCCTCATCAATCTACACACAATACCCCATAATGACAAAGCAAAAACAGGTTTTTAGAAACTTCAGCAAATGTATTAAAAATAAAAAACAAAAATACCTTATTTACATAAGTATTCAGACCCTTTGCTATGAGACTTGAAATTGAGCTCAGGTGCATCCTGTTTCCATTGAACATCCTTGAGATGTTTCTACAACTTGATTGGAGTCCACCTGTCGTAAATTCAATTGATTGGACATGATTTGGAAAGGCACACACCTGTCTATATAAGGTCCCACAGTTGTCAGAGCAAAAACCAAGCCAAGAGGTCGAAGAAATTGTCCGTAGAGCTCCAAGACAGTGTGTTGAGGCACAGATCTGGGGAAGGGTACCAAAAAATGTCTGCAGCATTGAAGGTCCCCAAGAACACAGTGGCCTCCATCATTCTTAAATGGAAGAAGTCTGGAACCACCAAGACTCTTCCTAGAGCTGGCCACCCGGCCAAACTGAGCAATCAGGGGAGAAGGGCCTTGGTCAGGGAGGTGACCAAGAACCCGATGGTCACTCTGACAGAGCTCCAGAGTTCCTATGTGGAGATGGGAGAACCTTCCAGAAGGACAACCATCTCTGCATCACTCCACCAATCAGGCCTTTATGGTAGAGTGGCCAGACGGAAGCCACTCCTCAGTAAAAGGCACATGACAGCCCGCTTGGAGTTTGCCAAAAGGCACACAAAGGACTCCCAGACCATGAGAAACAAGATTCTCTGGTCTGATGAAACCAAGATTGAACTCTTTGACCTGAATGCCAAGTGTCACGTCTGGAGAAAACCTGGCACCATCCCTACGGTGAAGCATGGTGGTGGAAGCATCATGCTGTGGGGATGTTTTTCAGCAGCAGGGACTGGGGAGACTAGTCAGGATCGAGGGAAAGATGAACGGAGCAACGTACAGAGAGATCCTTGATGAAAACCTGCTCCAGAGCGCTCAGGACCTCAGACTGGGGGCGAAGGTTCACCTTCCAACAGGACAACGACCCTAAGCACACTTTATGTAAATGTGATATTTCCTGCAAGTTTTATTTACACATTTGCATTTGCTAAATTTCCTAAAAACCTGTTTTTGCTTTGTCATTATGGGGTATTGTGTGTAGATTGATGGGGGGGGACGACGACTTGTAATCCATTTTAGAATAAGGCTGTAACGTAACAAAATGAGGAAAAAGTGAAGGGGTCTGAATACTTTCCGAATCCACTGTATATTTACCTGTGATGATGTCCAGGGTGCGTGGCTCGGCCAGGCCGGGGTGCTGGGGTCTGCTCTGCTGGTCCCTGAGGCGGTCAATCTCCTCCTGATAGGATGATAAGAATGTATTAAACTTTTATTTTATATTTTACTTTTCATTACATAAATTAATAATATCAAAGTACTTTAAAGCAGGGGGGGGAAAAAACAACAACAATGCAATTTAAAAAAACTAAAACAAATAATTAAATGGTTAAGATGGACAATCATGGCAGGCCGGGTGGTTCAGTAATGGCAGGACGGGTGGTTCAGTAATGGCAGGACGGGTGGTTCAGTCAGTGAGATTTGTAAGAGTGGCGGTGAGGTTTAAGTTTAATTTCCCGAGGGGAAAAGTATCTTAGACACACAGTACTGCTGTATACAAAACAGACACTGTACATTCCACACTCAACATGTGTCAATGTGTACTTGTCACTATCCAAATAAACCCAAACGCATAGCATAATAGATACATTGCACGTTACCCCACGTCATTCATACTGTCGACGAACCTTCAGGTGGCTCTTGTCTTCCTTCATGCCTCCCAGCTGCTTGTCCTTCTCCTCCAGAGCTGCCCTCAGGGCCCCAGCCTCCTCTGTGGCTGCCTGGACCGCGGCCTCCATCTCCCTCTGGGTGGCGGCCATGCTAGACCTCAGGCTCTCCATGAAGGAGTCCTTCTCCTGGAGATTCACATTTAGAATCAGAAAATGCGCAATCTAGCGATTGCTACATACATTTTTGGACTTTTAAATTAATGATATATAGTCATTGATTATAAAAAAATATATATATAACTTATAAATGTCTCATGAGCTTAGTTCAACTGTCGTAGCGAATCAGACTGCAGACGTTCTACTCCATTGTTTGTAAACAACGTAATTGTAAACAAACACTGTATATCTCCAAACCATGGTTAAATGTATCATTTTGATCTCATGGTCAGTCCTTGTATCCATAACCGTCTATGAATTTGAGAGTCGTTACATTTCTTCAGCCATATCCATCCCTAATACCCCCAAAAAAGGTGGCGGGGTGACGGCTTTGTTGTTGTTTTAAACTGCAGATTGCCCCCTTTAATGTACTTAATGTGGTAATTCCTTTTGCAGCAAACACAATACATACAACCAAAATTATACAATCCAAAACAACAGATTGCAAAGGATATTTACAAGCAAACTAGGCTGGATAAGTGCTATAATTTCATAAAATATGTCAGAAAGGTCTGTCACATAGTCCGATAGAGGACTCATTGATATACCCATTATAACACAACAGATGAGTCCTCTATCTAACTCTATGGTCGGTCAGCTGACCTGGAGGAGGTCGGTCAGCTGTTTCTGTCCGGCCACGGTGATGGACAGCATCTCGTTGGTGTCTCGGTGGTCGGAGGCCATCTGCTCCACGTCTCTCCTCAGCTGGGAGATCTCCAGATCCTTCTCCTGGTTCAGCCTCACCGTCCTCTCGTGCTCCGTCTGCAAGTAATCAAATCAAACTTTATTTATATAGCACTTTAAACAAAAAAATGGCAAACACAAAACAAAAACAAAAAACAACAAACAAAAACAACAAACCAAAAAAAAAAAAAAACAAAAAAAAAAACGGTTCAAAGTCAACGCTTAATGAATTAATTTAAATAATGATGAAAGTGAGAAAGATAAAAACAACTTTCTAGATAAATATGAAATGAAGACAAATATGAAATGAAGACAAATATGAAATGAAGACAAATATGAAATGAAGACTAATATGAAATGAAGATAAATATGAAATGAAGACAAATATGAAATAAAGACAAATATGAAATAAAGACAAATATGAAATGAAGACAAATATGAAATGAAGACAAATATGAAATGAAGACAAATATGAAGTGAAGATAAATACATCTGAAATGAAGATAAATATGAAATGAAGATAAATAAATATGAAATGAAGATAGATATGCTGGTGTACAGCAATCTTTAAGTCATACCACATATTCTCAATTGGATTGAGGTCTGGGCTTTGACTAGGCCATTCCAAGACATTTAAATGTTTCCCCTTAAACCACTCGAGTGTTGCTTTAGCAGTATGCTTAGGGTCATTGTCCTGCTGGAAGGTGAACCTCCGTCCCAGTCTCAAATCACTGGAAGACTGAAACAGGTTTCCCTCAAGAATTTCCCTGTATTTAGCGCCATCGATCACAATTCTGACCTGTTTCCCAGTCCCTGCCGATGAAAAACATCCCCACAGCATGATGCTGCCACCACTATGCTCATCTGACCAGAGCACCTTCTCTTCCATATGTTTGGGGAGTCTCCCACATGGCTTTTGGAGAACACCAAACGTGTTTGCTTATTTTTTTCTGTAAGCAATGGCTTTTTTTCTGGCCACTCTTCCGTAAAGCCCAGCTCTGTGGAGTGCACGGCTTAAAGTGGTCCTATGGACAGATACTCCAATCTCCGCTGTGGAGCTTTGCAGCTCCTTCAGGGTTATCTTTGGTCTCTTTGTTGCCTCTCTGATTAATGCCCTCCTTGCCTGGTCTGTGAGTTTTGGTGGGAGGCCCTCTCTTGGCAGGTTTGTTGTGGTGCCATATTCTTTCCATTTTTTAATAATGGATTTAATGGTGCTCCGTGGGATGTTCAAAGTTTCTGATATTTTTTATAACCCAACCCTGATCTGTACTTCTCCACAACTTTGTCCCAGACCTGTTTGGAGAGCTCCTTGGTCTTCATGGTGCCGCTTGCTTGGTGGTGCCCCTTGCTTAGTGGTGTTGCAGACTCTGGGGCCTTTCAGAACAGGTGTATATATACAGGTGGACTTTATTTAACTAATTATGTGACTTCTGAAGGTAATTGGTTGCACCAGATCTTATTTAGGTGCTTCATAGCAAAGGGGGTGAATAAATTTGAACGCACCACTTTCCCATTATAAATTTATCGCATTTTTTGAAACAAGTAATTTTTTTCATTTCACCAAATGAAAAATATGAAATGAAGATAGATAAATCTGAAATGAAGATAGATAAATCTGAAATGAAGATAGATAGATATGAAATGAAGATAGATAAATATGAAATGAAGATAGATAAATCTGAAATGAAGATAGATAAATCTGAAATGAAGATAGATAAATATGAAATGAAGATAGATAAATATGAAATGAAGATAGATAAATATGAAATGAAGATAGATAAATATGAAATGAAGATAGATAAATATGAAATGAAGATAGATAAATCTGAAATGAAGATAGATAAATATGAAATGAAGATAGATAGATATGAAATGAAGATAGATAAATCTGAAATGAAGACAGATAAATGAAGATATTAAGTGTCCTAGCCTGATGCAGCAGCCTCTGCCACACATTGTCTACAACACGTGTCAAACTCATCCCACGGAGGGCCGAGTGTCTGCGGGTTTTCACTCCTCCCTTGTACTTGATTGATGAATTAAGGTCACTAATTAGTAAGGAACTCCCCTCACCTGGTTGTCTAGGTCTTAGTAAGGAACTCCCCTCACCTGGTTGTCTAGGTCTTCATTGAAAGGAAAAAACCAACAACCTGCAGACACTAGGCCCTCCGTGGAATGAGTTTGACACCCCTCACCTACAATGTCTGCATAGGTTCGAATCTGGCCTACTGCCCTTTGACACAACCTCTCTCTGTACCTCCCCACTGACATCCTCTCCCTCTCTATCTGTTCAATAAAATACCTTAAAATTAGGGCTGTCAAAAATAGCGCGTTAACGACATTAATTAGTTGTTTGCTGTTAATTACGTCAATTTTTTTAACGCATTTCACGCATGCGCAGTGTGACAAATTATTCAGGTCAGGAAAGTGGTTGGGAGCTAGAGGCGAGATGGAGCAAGGTGAGCAAAGTGGGCCTATTGACGGATTCAAATATAAAAAGAATGATGATGGTACAGTTAACAAGTACAAGGTTATTTGCAAGATTTGTAAGAAGGAGTTTCAATTTCACCGGAGCTGTTCAAGCTTGAAGTACCATGTCAACGCCAAACATGCGTTTGCTGGGCCGTCAGATTCAGCAAGTGGTTTGCGCCAGACCACGCTGAATGTTTGCAGGCAATTAACAAAATCAACCTCAGATAATTTGACCAACACAATAGCAAAATGGATTGCAAAGGATTGTAGACCCATTAGCATTGTAGAAGACTCAGGTTTCCTTGATGTTTTGCAAGTGGCGTCTCAAGACTCATTCTATAAGCCACCGTCAAGAGCCACAGCCAAAGACAAATATTATGGTGTGTAGTATGTTTCAGCTTGATTTAAAACACCATTATTTGGCTGTGTTAATAAACAGACATAATATGAAAATTATGTATCTGTGTCCTGTTATTTATCTTTTGGTATGCATTTCAGAAAAAAAATGGTTAGGATTCAGGTGTAATTGCAAATAGTGATTAATCATGATTAATCCACTGAAAATTCTGATTAATTTGATTAAAAATTTTAATCATTTGACAGCCCTACTTAAAATATATAAAATAAAATGAAGATAAATAAATTGATTAAACAGTAAAACTAATGAAACAGCGGACCTGCAGTGCCGAGGCGTCCATGGAGCGAGCAGCGGTCAGCTCCTCGACGGTCTGCTGGTACTGCCTGGTCTGCTCCTGGAGGCCCCTCTCTGCCTGAACCAGCTCCCCTTCCAGCTGGCTCTTCTCCAGCTTCAGAGCCTCGATGCGGGTGTCTTTCTCCAGGACCGTCCTGCTGAGAGCGGCCTGGACCTCCCTGACCTGCCTGGCCAGCTCCTCTATCCTCCCCTGGGCCTGCTCAGCCTCTGTCTTCAGCCTCTGGTTCTTCATCTTCATCTCGTAGTCTTCTGACATCACCTTCTCCTGGGAGCTCCTCATCTCAGCCAGCTCTCTGCTGAGCTCCTCTAGTTCCTTCTCCAGTTGCTCTCTGGACCCACCGGATTCTCTCCCTCTCTCCCCAGCCTCACACAGCTCTGCCCGGGCAGCAGACAGCTGCTCCTCCCTCTCCTGTAATGTTCTCTGGTGCTCCTGGGTCTCCCTGCGTGCCTCATTGCCCATCTCTGTTGCCTGTCCCAGTTTGTCTCTCAGCACCTTAACGGTGCCCTCCAGCTCCTGCTTGCCCATGTGTAGGTCGTTGAGAGTGAAGGCACTCTGGCTCAGTTTCTCCTGCTGGGCCTGCAGCTCTTGCTGCAGCGCCACCCTCTGGTCGGTGGCGGTACGGAGTTCTGACTTCAGCCTGGCCACCTCGGCCTCAGATTCCTTCAGCTGAACGGAGAGCTGCTCCTTCACTGAGATCACATGCTGTAACGTGGAGACAACACAAAACAATAACAGCATGTCAATAACCTTGTCTAGGTAGTGTTACTTTGCTGTGTCTCTACCTAATATAGACCTTTGACTTGTTTGATAGCATAACACAAATGTGAGTGGAAAAACCATAACCCGATCTTGCAACCTTGTCTTTAAATAAATTCAAAATGAGATGACCATTTCCCTTTCCATTTTCAACATGTTCTCAAAAACCCAGTGTGGTCTGTACGAGTTCAAACCCGACCTGCGTAGCCTCCTGGTTCTGTCTGTCCAGTTCTTCCAGCTCGTTGAGGAGGGTATCTCGTTCCTCCTGGGTCTCTCTCAAGGACTGCTCGCTCTTCTCTAGCTCCGCCCTCAGCCCCGATAGCTGCTCCGAGGACTCCCCTCCGTCAAGGCTGTCCGACTCCACTCTCCCCTCGGCACTGGCAAGTCTCTCCTGTAGAGTCAGCTGAGGAGTTAAAAAAAGAAATACATAACAAAATGTGCACAATAATGAAATAATCCAACTGAATCAAACACCATTGTAGAAAATCCTTCTCAGGGCCATCTCTTACCCTCTCTGAGACAACGGTTTACTATGTCACTTTGTTTCTAGTTATATGCACAGTTGAAGTCGGAAGTGTACATACACCTTCGCCAAATACATTTAAACTCAGTTTTTCACAATTCCTGACATTTAATCCTAGTAAAAATTCCCTGTTTTACAGTGAGGGGGAAAAAAGTATTTGATCCCCTGCTGATTTTGTACGTTTGCCCACTGACAAAGACATGATCAGTCTATAATTTTAATGGTAGATTTATTTGAACAGTGAGAGACAGAATAACAACAACAAAATCCAGAAAAAACGCATGTCAAAAAATGTTATAAATTGATTTGCATTTTAATGAGGGAAATAAGTATTTGACCCCTCTGCAAAACATGACTTAGTACTTGGTGGCAAAACCCTTCTTGGCAATCACAGAGGTCAGACGTTTCTTGTAGTTGGCCACCAGGTTTGCACACATCTCAGGAGGGATTTTTGTTCCACTCCTCTTTGCAGATCTTCTCCAAGTCATTAAGGTTTCAAGGCTGACGTTTGGCAACTCGAACCTTCAGCTCCCTCCACAGATTTTCTATGGGATTAAGGTCTGGAGACTGGCTAGGCCACTCCAGGACCTTAATGTGCTTCTTCTTGAGCCACTCCATTGTTGCCTTGGCTGTGTGTTTTGGATCATTGTCATGCTGGAATACCCATCCACAACCTATTTTCAATGCCCTGGCTGAGGGAAGGGAGGTTCTCACCCAAGATTTGACGGTACATGGCCCCGTCCATCGTCCCTTTGATGCAGTGAAGTTGTCCTGTCCCCTTAGCAGAAAAACACCCCCAAAGCATAATGTTTCCACCTCCATGTTTGACGGTGGGGATGGTGTTCTTGGGGTCATAAGCAGCATTCCTCCTCCTCCAAACACGGCGAGTTGAGTTGATGCCAAAGAGCTCGATTTTGGTCTCATCTGACCACAACACTTTCACCCAGTTCTCCTCTGAATCATTCAGATGTTCATTGGCAAACTTCAGAAGGGCCTGTATATGTGCTTTCTTGAGCAAGGGGACCTTGCGGGAGCTGCAGGATTTCAGTCCTTCACGGCGTAGTGTGTTACCAATTGTTTTCTTGGTGACTATGGTCCCAGCTGCCTTGAGATCATTGACAAGATCCTCCCGTGTAGTTCTGGGCTGATTCCTCACCATTCTCATGATCATTGCAACTCCACGAGGTGAGATCTTGCATGGAGCCCCAGGCCGAGGGAGATTGACAGTTCTTTTGTGTTTCTTCCATTTGCGAATAATCGCACCAACTGTTGTCACCTTCTCACCAAGCTGCTTGGCGATGGTCTTGTAGCTCATTCCAGCCCTGTGTAGGTCTACAATCTTGTCCCTGACATCCTTGGAGAGCTCTTTGGTCTTGGCCATGATGGAGAGTTTGGAATCTGATTGATTGATTGCTTCTGTGGACAGGTGTCTTTTATACAGGTAACAAACTGAGATAAGGAGCACTCCTTTTAAGAGTGTGCTCCTAATCTCAGCTCGTTACCTGTATAAAAGACACCTGGGAGCCAGAAATCTTTCTGATTGAGAGGGGGTCAAATACTTATTTCCCTCATTAAAATGCAAATCGATTTATTACATTTTTGACATGGTTCTTCTGGATTATTTTGTTGTTATTCTGTCTCTCACTGTTAAAATATACCTACCATTTAAATTATAGACTGATCATTTCTTTGTCAGTGGGCAAACTTACAAAATCAGCAGGGGATCAAATACTTTTTTCCCTCACTGTAGGTCAGATAGGATTACCACTTTATTTTAAGAATGTGAAATATCAGAATAATAGTAGAGAGAATGATTTATTTCAGCTTTTATTTCTGTCATCACATTCCCAGTGGGTCAGAAGTTTACATACACTCAATTAGTATTTGGTAGCATTGCCTTTAAAATGTTTAACTTGGGTCAAATGTTTTGGGTAGCCTTCCACAAGCTTCCCACAATAAGTTGGGTGAATTTTGGCCCATTCCTCCTGACAGAGCTGGTGTAACTGAGTCAGGCTTGTAGGCCTCCTTGCTCGCACACGCTTTTTCAGTTCTGCCCACACATTTTCTGTAAGTCATGTAAGGGAGTTTATTTAAGAATTAACATTGTGGCGTGCAAAACAATGGGAACGTTAGGACCCATTAAGCAAGCTGAAATCACCTCATATAGAACTTTAAGTTCTGTTAAACTTGTATAAAAAAAAAAAAGTAATTTTCCCAAGTGAAGTTTCCATTTGAGAGTAAACACCCACCTTGTCTTGTTTCACCAATTCTTCCTCCTTCCTCAACGTCCCGGTGACGGTGTTGAGTTCTAGAACGTCTGCGTGTTCCACCTCCATCTTTGGTTCACTCTGTTTCCAACAATCAACACAACCATAACAGCAGTGAAGAAACAACATATTTCAACACCATTGTAAATACAGTACGTGATCAGGATGCACACCTGAAGACTCTTCAGCCTCGAGATCTCCTCCTCTGCACCTTGAAAAGATGACCCCAAAAAAAGTTTGAGTTAACCTGAGCTTTTGACAAATAACTAAAACCCACTAAAGGGATGGAATCAATTCCATTTCAATTCAGTCAGTAACTGAATGGAAAATGTGAATTTCAGTTTACCCTCACTATCCTTTGTGTATAATGTGTATTTTATATTGTATTATACAGGACGCATTTGGAAAAGAGACCTAGGTCTCACAATATGTCTTCCCTGTTAACGTAAAGGTTCAATTAAAAAAAAATCAATACTGAGACTGTACCTGCGAGAGCTTTCCTCAGCCCCTGTATCTCCTGGTCTAGCTGGGTCTTATTCCGGGCTTTCCCCTCCTGCTCCTGGACACGCGTCTGGAGCTCCGTGACAGACGTCTGCAGCCGAGTGTAGTTCTGCAACAGCTCAGCGTTCTCGGCCCGCGCCTCCTCTTTCTCCTGCTGCAGCGTGGCCTGTCTCCTCCCTGCCTCCTCCAGACCGGCTGTCAGCTCCTTCAGCCGCTCCTCCTGCTCCTCTGCTGCTTCCTTTAAGGTCTGGATGGTGCTCTGGAGGTCAGAGGGCACGGAGGAGTCCTGAGGAGCGTTGACTGTGGCTGGACTAGTGCCTGGAGGGTCCGGATACAGAGGGTAAACATGTAAGGGAAATCTGTGAGTCTTAGGTCAGGGTGGAGAAATCAGGCAGTTACAGTGCATTCGGGAAAGTATTCAGACCCCTTCCCTTTTTCCACATTGTGTTACGTTACAGCTTTATTCTAAAATGGATTAAATTAATGTTTTTCCCTCATCAATCTACACACAATACTCCATAATGACAAAGTGAAAACAGGTTTTTAGAATTATTTGGCAAATGTGTTACAAATAAAAAACAGAAATACCTTATTTACGTAAGTATTCAGACCCTTTGCTATGCGACTCGAAATTGAGCTCAGGTGCATCCTGTTTCCATTGATCATCCTTGAGATGTTTCTACAACAATTTAATCTATTTTAGAACAAGGCTGTAAAGTAACTAAATGTGGAAAAAGTCAAGGGGTCTGAATACTTTCTGAACGCACTATATGTGTTGTACAACAGCTGATGAGACTAACATTGTAAAAGTTTGAAAACATTTAAAATCAGTTTTATTTCCTGATAATTGCTGGTTGAAAATACAATCTGCACAGACCCTTTTAAATCAGCAGGTTTGCATGGGCAGGAGTTTCGGCTTTCCGTGGTGACATCCCATACGGCAGTGCTGTAGTACTCGAGTTCGGTCTCCAGACCACATATTGAGTGTCTCTGTCTTTTCTCAGTGTTGGACACATTTTTACTGGGTCTTGACTCGGACAATAAGGTCTCGTAACCAGCCGAGACCAGTGGAGTAAAACATTGTTTGGTTTTATAAAACATTTTGCCAGGCCAACTCTCCACACTTGTAACCTCAAACTTTGTCACGCTCGTTGGAATATTCGGTTTATTTTATTTTTAATACATTTTTTACCCCTTTTTCTCCCCGATTTCGTGATGTCCAAATTGGTAGTTACAGTCTTGTCCCATCGCAGCAACTCCCGTACGGACTCGGGAGAGGCGAAGGTCGAGAGCCACGCGTCCTCCGAAACACGATCCTGCCAAGCTGCACTGCTTCTTGACACACTGCCCGCTTAACCGGGAAGCCGCACCAATGTGTCAGAGGAAACGCCGTAGGGCTGGCGACTGAAGTCAGCTTGCAGGCGCCCGGGCCCGCCACAAGGAGTCGCTAGCGCACGATGGGACAAGGATATCCCGGCCGGCCAAACCCTCCCCTAACCCGGACGACGCTGGGCCAATTGTGCGCCGCCTCATGGGTCTCCCGGTCGCGGCCGGCTGTGACGCAGCCCGGGATCGAACCCGGGTCTGTAGTGACGCCTCAAGCTCTGCAATGCAGTGCCTTAGACCGCTGCGCCACTCGGGAGACCCCTTGTTGGCATATTCTTGCTCTTTTAGTAGGGGAGTCTGGGGGATGTCGTCTTAAGATGACTGCACTAATAACTAAGTCGTTCTCGATAAGAGTGTCTGCTAAATGACTCAAAAGTACATGTTTGAGTCACTGGCTCGCGAAGGGGAGACCGGGGATTGTAACATATCTAGTCGTTTTTATCTATTATTTAGTGATCGTTTGTAGAGTGACTATTTGCCTTCAACATTGCATTGTTTTACCATTTTAAAAGGCTGAAGAACCCATATGTTCTTCTGAAATATTAAAGATTAATACTGCATTGGACCTTAAGGCATTCATTCCTACTGTCTCCGGTACTGTCTCCGGTACTGTCTCCGGTACTGTCTCCGGTACTTTATTGACTAGTAAGTCTTTTTTAAACCTCCCGCTTTGGGCTGGATGTGTCACTATGTGTTTTTCATACATGCAGAATCTATGAGCAGAATTACTGTACCTCAATTAGCTACGAACTCCCTAGTTTGAAAGCGACTGTTTTCTGGAACCTGCGCGGCAACATTTCCCCTACATTTACCCCCCCCCCCACGTGGGCCAGCCCCCCTAGCAATTCAAGTTTCAGCCCCTCGCCATATGATTGACAGCTAGCAAGAAGCACACTCAGTAGAGCAAGAGAGAGCGATGAAGTGGTGCTCATATCTACACATTCTGTGTGTGACGTAGAACACCATTTTCCAGGACCACTTTTGGCTCGTTGGCGCTACTTTCAGAACTACTGGCTAAAAAGTATACAAAAGTACCGGAGAATCACTAACACGGAAATACTCTTATTATGGTGACGACCTGACAAAATTACATTCATGGTCTTGAATTGGACTCGCATTGTTCTGGTCTTGACTCGGACTAGGTGGTCTTGAACACAACACTGCCATGCAGTAAATAGTTCCAAACCTCTCTGCCAATAACAGATAGTTTTCCGTTTTCCTCTCCCCACTGCAGTAAGGTACTTAATTGTTACCCGGAAATGATTTGATACTGATATAAAAACAGCTGCATTGGGCCTTAAACTAACAGAAATATACTTCACTATACTTCCTTACATGTTTTTGAAAACGCGAAGACAGAGTAAGCTAAAGCCCATGCTTCCTCCTTCCCCCAGTCTGTTTCTGATCCTCCAGCTCCTCTCCTCCTCCCCCCCCAGTCTGTTTCTGATCCTCCAGCTCCTCTCCTCCCCCCCCAGTCTGTTTCTGATCCTCCAGCTCCTCTCCTCCTCACCCCAGTCTGTTTCTGATCCTCCAGCTCCTCTCCTCCTCCCCCCAGTCTGTTTCTGATCCTCCAGCTCCTCTCCTCCTCCCCCCCCCAGTCTGTTTCTGAAGATCCTCCAGCTCCTCTCCTCCTCCCCCCAGTCTGTTTCTGTTCCTCCAGCTCCTCTCCTCCTCCCCCCAGTCTGTTTCTGATCCTCCAGCTCCTCTCCTCCTCCCCCCCAGTCTGTTTCTGATCCTCCAGCTCCTCTCCTCCCCCCCCCAGTCTGTTTCTGATCCTCCAGCTCCTCTCCTCCTCCCCCCCCTAGTCTGTTTCTGATCCTCCAGCTCCTCTCCTCCTCCCCCCAGTCTGTTCCTCCAGCTCCTCTCCTCCTCCCCCCCAGTCTGTTTCTGATCCTCCAGCTCCTCTCCTCCTCCCCCCAGTCTGTTTCTGATCCTCCAGCTCCTCTCCTCCTCCACCCAGTCTGTTTCTGTTCCTCCAGCTCCTCTCCTCCTCCCCCCCAGTCTGTTTCTGATCCTCCAGCTCCTCTCCTCCTCCCCCCAGTCTGTTTCTGATCCTCCAGCTCCTCTCCTCCTCCCCCCAGTCTGTTTCTGATCCTCCAGCTCCTCTCCTCCTCCCCCCCCCAGTCTGTTTCTGATCCTCCAGCTCCTCTCCTCCTCCCCCCCAGTCTGTTTCTGATCCTCCAGCTCCTCTCCTCCTCCCCCCAGTCTGTTTCTGTTCCTCAAGCTCCTCTCCTCCCCCCCCCCAGTCTGTTTCTGTTCCTCCAGCTCCTCTCCTCCTCCCCCCCAGTCTGTTTCTGATCCTCCAGCTCCTCTCCTCCTCCCCCCAGTCTGTTTCTGTTCCTCCAGCTCCTCTCCTCCTCCCCCCCCCAGTGTTTTTCTGATCCTCCAGCTCCTCTCCTCCTCCCCCCCCAGTCTGTTTCTGATCCTCCAGCTCCTCTCCTCCCCCCCCAGTCTGTTTCTGATCCTCCAGCTCCTCTCCTCCTCCCCCCAGTCTGTTTCTGATCCTCCAGCTCCTCTCCTCCTCCCCCCCAGTCTGTTTCTGATCCTCCAGCTCCTCTCCTCCTCCCCCCAGTCTGTTTCTGATCCTCCAGCTCCTCTCCTCCTCCCCCCAAGTCTGTTTCTTCTGATCCTCCAGCTCCTCTCCTCCTCCCCCCAGTCTGTTCCTCCAGCTCCTCTCCTCCTCCCCCCCCAGTCTGTTTCTGATCCTCCAGCTCCTCTCCTCCTCCCCCCAGTCTGTTTCTGATCCTCCAGCTCCTCTCCTCCTCCCCCCAGTCTGTTCCTCCAGCTCCTCTCCTCCTCCCCCCCCCAGTCTGTTTCTGTTCCTCCAGCTCCTCTCCTCCTCCCCCCCAGTCTGTTTCTGATCCTCCAGCTCCTCTCCTCCTCCCCCCAGTCTGTTTCTGATCCTCCAGCTCCTCTCCTCCTCCTCCCCCCAGTCTGTTTCTGATCCTCCAGCTCCTCTCCTCCTCCCCCCAGTCTGTTTCTGATCCTCCAGCTCCTCTCCTCCTCCCCCCCAGTCTGTTTCTGTTCCTCCAGCTCCTCCCCCCCAGTCTGTTTCTGATCCTCCAGCTCCTCTCCTCCTCCCCCCAGTCTGTTTCTGATCCTCCAGCTCCTCTCCTCCTCCCCCCAGTCTGTTCCTCCAGCTCCTCTCCTCCTCCCCCCAGTCTGTTTCTGTTCCTCCAGCTCCTCTCCTCCTCCCCCCCCAGTCTGTTTCTGTTCCTCCAGCTCCTCTCCTCCTCCTCCCCCCAGTCTGTTTCTGTTCCTCCAGCTCCTCTCCTCCTTCCCCCTCAGTCTGTTTCTGATCCTCCAGCTCCTCTCCTCCTCCCCCCAGTCTGTTTCTGATCCTCCAGCTCCTCTCCTCCTCAACCCAGTCTGTTTCTGATCCTCCAGCTCCTCTCCCTCCTCCCCCCAGTCTGTTTCTGATCCTCCAGCTCCTCTCCTCCCCCCCCAGTCTGTTTCTGATCCTCCAGCTCCTCTCCTCCTCCCCCCCAGTCTGTTTCTGATCCTCCAGCTCCTCTCCTCCTCACCCCAGTCTGTTTCTGATCCTCCAGCTCCTCTCCTCCTCCCCCAGTCTGTTTCTGATCCTCCAGCTCCTCTCCTCCTCCCCCCAGTCTGTTTCTGATCCTCCAGCTCCTCTCCTCCTCCCCCCCAGTCTGTTTCTGTTCCTCCAGCTCCTCTCCTCCTCCCCCCAGTCTGTTTCTGATCCTCCAGCTCCTCTCCTCCTCCCCCCCAGTCTGTTTCTGATCCTCCAGCTACTCTCCTCCTCCCCCCCAGTCTGTTTCTGATCCTCCAGCTCCTCTCCTCCTCCCCCCAGTCTGTTTCTGATCCTCCAGCTCCTCTCCTCCTCCCCCCCAGTCTGTTTCTGATCCTCCAGCTCCTCTCCTCCTCCCCCCAGTCTGTTTCTGAACCTCCAGCTCCTCTCCTCCTCCCCCCAGTCTGTTTCTGATCCTCCAGCTCCTCCCCCCCCAGTCTGTTTCTGATCCTCCAGCTCCTCTCCTCCTCACCCCAGTCTGTTTCTGATCCTCCAGCTCCTCTCCTCCTCCCCCCAGTCTGTTTCTGATCCTCCAGCTCCTCTCCTCCCCCCCCCAGTCTGTTTCTGATCCTCCAGCTCCTCTCCTCCTCCCCCCAGTCTGTTTCTGATCCTCCAGCTCCTCTCCTCCTCCCCCCCAGTCTGTTTCTGATCCTCCAGCTCCTCTCCTCCTCCCCCCAGTCTGTTTCTGATCCTCCAGCTCCTCTCCTCCTCCCCCCAGTCTGTTTCTGATCCTCCAGCTCCTCTCCTCCTCCCCCCAGTCTGTTTCTGATCCTCCAGCTCCTCTCCTCCTCCCCCCAGTCTGTTTCTGATCCTCCAGCTCCTCTCCTCCTCCCCCCAGTCTGTTTCTGATCCTCCAGCTCCTCTCCTCCTCCCCCCAGTCTGTTTCTGATCCTCCAGCTCCTCTCCTCCTCACCCCAGTCTGTTTCTGATCCTCCAGCTCCTCTCCTCCTCCCCCCCCAGTCTGTTTTCTGATCCTCCAGCTCCTCTCCTCCTCCCCCCAGTCTGTTTCTGATCCTCCACCTCCTCTCCTCCTCCCCCCAGTCTGTTTCTGATCCTCCAGCTCCTCTCCTCCTCACCCCAGTCTGTTTCTGATCCTCCAGCTCCTCTCCTCCTCCCCCCCAGTCTGTTTCTGATCCTCCAGCTCCTCTCCTCCTCCCCCCCAGTCTGTTTCTGATCCTCCAGCTCCTCTCCTCCTCCCCCCCCAGTCTGTTTCTGATCCTCCAGCTCCTCTCCTCCCCCCCCAGTCTGTTTCTGATCCTCCAGCTCCTCTCCTCCCCCCCAGTCTGTTTCTGATCCTCCAGCTCCTCTCCTCCTCCCCCAGTCTGTTTTTGATCCTCCAGCTCCTCTCCTCCTCCCCCCAGTCTGTTTCTGATCCTCCAGCTCCTCTCCTCCTCCCCCCAGTCTGTTTCTGATCCTCCAGCTCCTCTCCTCCTCCCCCCAGTCTGTTTCTGATCCTCCAGCTCCTCTCCTCCTCCTCCCCCCAGTCTGTTTCTGTTCCTCCAGCTCCTCTCCTCCTCCCCCCCGTCTGTTTCTGTTCCTCCAGCTCCTCTCCTCCTCCCCCCAGTCTGTTTCTGATCCTCCAGCTCCTCTCCTCCTCCCCCCAGTCTGTTTCTGATCCTCCAGCTCCTCTCCTCCTCCCCCCAGTCTGTTTCTGATCCTCCAGCTCCTCTCCTCCTCCCCCCCAGTCTGTTTCTGTTCCTCCAGCTCCTCTCCTCCTCCCCCCAGTCTGTTTCTGATCCTCCAGCTCCTCTCCTCCTCCCCCCAGTCTGTTTCTGATCCTCCAGCTCCTCTCCTCCTCCCCCCAGTCTGTTTCTGATCCTCCAGCTCCTCTCCTCCTCCCCCCAGTCTGTTTCTGATCCTCCAGCTCCTCTCCTCCTCCCCCCAGTCTGTTTCTGTTCCTCCAGCTCCTCTCCTCCTCCCCCCAGTCTGTTTCTGATCCTCCAGCTCCTCTCCTCCTCCCCCCAGTCTGTTTCTGTTCCTCCAGCTCCTCCCCCCCAGTCTGTTTCTGTTCCTCCAGCTCCTCTCCTCCTCCCCCAGTCTGTTTCTGTTCCTCCAGCTCCTCTCCTCCTCCCCCCAGTCTGTTTCTGATCCTCCAGCTCCTCTCCTCCTCCCCCCAGTCTGTTTCTGATCCTCCAGCTTCTCTCCTCCTCCCCCCAGTCTGTTTCTGATCCTCCAGCTCCTCTCCTCCTCCCCCCAGTCTGTTTTCTGATCCTCCAGCTCCTCTCCTCCCCCCCCAGTCTGTTTCTGATCCTCCAGCTCCTCTCCTCCTCCCCCAGTCTGTTTCTGATCCTCCAGCTCCTCTCCTCCTCCTCCCCCCAGTCTGTTTCTGATCCTCCAGCTCCTCTCCTCCTCCCCCCAGTCTGTTTCTGATCCTCCAGCTCCTCTCCTCCTCCCCCCCCAGTCTGTTTCTGATCCTCCAGCTCCTCTCCTCCTCCCCCCAGTCTGTTTCTGATCCTCCAGCTCCTCTCCTCCTCCCCCCAGTCTGTTTCTGATCCTCCAGCTCCTCTCCTCCTCCCCCCAGTCTGTTTCTGATCCTCCAGCTCCTCTCCTCCTCCCCCCAGTCTGTTTCTGATCCTCCAGCTCCTCTCCTCCTCCCCCCAGTCTGTTTCTGATCCTCCAGCTCCTCTCCTCCCCCCCCAGTCTGTTTCTGATCCTCCAGCTCCTCTCCTCCTCCCCCAAGTCTGTTTCTGATCCTCCAGCTCCTCTCCTCCTCCCCCCAGTCTGTTTCTGTTCCTCCAGCTCCTCTCCTCCTCCCCCCAGTCTGTTTCTGATCCTCCAGCTCCTCTCCTCCTCCTCCCCCCAGTCTGTTTCTGTTCCTCCAGCTCCTCTCCTCCTCCCCCCAGTCTGTTTCTGATCCTCCAGCTCCTCTCCTCCTCCTCACCCCCAGTATGTTTCTGTTCCTCCAGCTCCTCTATCCTCTCCTCGTACTCTGCCAGCTCGTCCCGGTGGCGCCGGGTGATGTCGGCCATCTTCTGTCTCTGTGCGTCCTGCAGCGCTGCTAACTCATGCTGGTGTTCATCTACCTCGCGGCCCATCTCCTCACGCAGCTCCTACAATCAAATAAAATGTTCCACAGACATTCTCTTAGTCCAAGCAGGGTTTTTAACAATCATTTAAATGTTATTCACAAAGCCATTTTTACATAAACAAAAAGGTTCTATAGCAAGGCTCTCCAACCCTGTTCCTGGAGAGCTACCCTCCTGTAGGTTTTAACTCCAACCCTGTTCCTGGAGAGCTACCCTCCTGTAGGTTTTAACTCCAACCCTGTTCCTGGAGAGCTACCCTCCTGTAGGTTTTAACTCCAACCCTGTTCCTGGAGAGCTAACCTCCTGTAGGTTTTAACTCCAACCCTGTTCCTGGAGAGATACCCTCCTGTAGGTTTTAACTCCAACCCTGTTCCATGAGAGCTACCCTCCTGTAGGTTTTAACTCCAACCCTGTTCCTGGAGAGCTACCCTCCTGTAGGTTTTAACTCCAACCCTGTTCCTGGAGAGCTACCCTCCTGTAGGTTTTAACTCCAACCCTGTTCCTGGAGAGCCACCCTCCTGTAGGTTTTAACTCCAACCCTGTTCCTGGAGAGCTACCCTCCTGTAGGTTTTAACTCCAACCCTAATCTAGCACCACTGATTCTAATAATTAGCTGGTTGATAAATGAATCAGGTTAGTTACACCTGGGGTTGGCGTGAAAACGTACAGGAGGGTAGCTCTCCAGGAACAGGGTTGAAGAGCCCTGCTTGACAGTAACCCGGTCCTAGACTCCCAAAGAGAAAGCACACCTTGATGATCCTCTGAAGCTTCAGGACCTCTCCCTGGTCACCGTTTCCTGCTCCTGGGGGTATGGATGCCTGAAACATATAAATATCAGAATTAAACTTTAATATGGGTTTTACGTGTATGTATTGCAAGGCTTTTCGTTGGAATTTGACATGAACCTTTAGAAATCCTTACGGTAAAACAGTAATAGATCAAATGTGTTATATTCTATGTAATGAACGGTGTTGCAACGAAACCTACCTGAGACACGCTTCTCCAGTGGGAGACCTCAGCCTCCAGCCTCATCAACTCTGCAGACAGACGGTTAATCTCCTGCTGAGACCAGATGACGTCACTGAAGTCCATCTCGTCGCTGCTGCCATGGAAACCCTGGTGGAGGGCGGCCCCCGGGGGGCGGGACATGTAAGAGGAAGAGGTAGTGGTGGTGGTGGAGGCGGTGGTGGTGACCGGAAGTACAGCTGGGTCGGAGGTAACCGATTGAGCAGAGTGCTGTAGCTTCCGGACCTCTTCCTGTAGTCCACTCTGACGGGCTTTCAGGTGGCTGATCTCCACCTGGACAGGTAACATCATGACATGACACGATGACACAGTTAAGAAGTAGCGTAGACACATCCAGTAATTTGCAGGGTGCATGACACAAAAAGCAATGTCCTGAAAGACAGATGGATACCAGCACACTGTGGAATGCTCCCTCAGAAGACCGTGGCTATTTTACATTTTAAGTCATTTGGCAGACGCTCTTATCCAGAGCGACTTACAGTAGCAATTTAGGGTTAAGTGCCTTGCTCAAGGGCACACCGACAGATTTTTCACCTAGTCGGCTCGAGGATTAGAACCAGCGACCTTTCGGTTACTGGCACTGAGCGCTTAACCCCTAAGCTACCTCGTGCTCTATCTATCCTTATTTCAAGATGATGAAGTTTCAATTTCATAGTGTATCATATAGTTCCATGTATCAGCCCCGTACATCTTTCTGTTGCATCAGGGTCCTGTACTCAGCAGACTGACGTTTAATCTGGATCTCGGAGGCCTCCAGCTTCTCCTCCAGCTCTGCATGGATCCTCTTTAAACGCTCGTACTGAAACAAGAGGAAAGGTAGCGTTAAAGTCCTCCCTCCAGTCTCCTTTTCACATCATTTAATAACCTGATTTACTTAACAAACGGGCACATCTCAATAGGTGGTCCAGGTGTAACATGACATGGGGGGGGGGGGGTTCCTCTTTTGTTCTTCAAGCAAGGGGGGAGGCTGTTGATATCACAAATTACCATCAGACTCTGAATGCCCTACTCCTTGACGTTTGCAAAAAATATATTTGTTTTACCCTTAAAACACTCATACTGCAACACAGAGAGAACACAGCTTCATACAATCATACTGCAACACAGAGAAAGCAGAGATGTAAAGGCTTGTACTGCAACACAGAGAAAGCAGAGATGTAAAGGCTTGTACTGCAACACAGAGAAAGCAGAGATTTAAAGGCTTGTACTGCAACAAGGAGAAAGCAGAGATTTAAATGCTTGTACTGCAACACAGAGAAAGCAGAGATTTAAAGGCTTGTACTGCAACACGGAGAAAGCAGAGATTTAAAGGCTTGTACTGCAACACGGAGAAAGCAGAGATTTAAATGCTTGTACTGCAACACGGAGAAAGCAGAGATTTAAAGGCTTGTACTGCAACACGGAGAAAGCAGAGATTTAAAGGCTTGTACTGCAACACGGAGAAAGCAGAGATTTAAAGGCTTGTACTGCAACACGGAGAAAGCAGAGATTTAAAGGCTTGTACTGCAACACGGAGAGAAACAGGAGTGAGGACAAACACAATTATCAGCATCAGATGAACAATGAACGCACAGGGAATCTGTTAGAAATCTATACTTTTAGGACTGGTTTCACAGACACAGATTCAATCTAGTCCTGGACATAAAAGCAGAACTCAAAGGAGAATCTGAATTAAAATAGCTGTTTAGTCCAAGACTAGGCTTAGTCTGAGTCCGGGAAACCGGCCCTATGATGGTGAGAACCCTCGTACCTCAGCCTCCACTTGCTCCAGTTTAGAACTGGATGCCAGCAGCTCAGTGGAAGCATCTGAAAGAAAAGTATGAAATACTGTGTAATAACAAGTAGACTAGCATTCACAGCCATGCACCCTCCATATACCCATGTGCCACATGTAAAAAATAAACCAATCAAGTTTTACTTCAACACTCTTTATTTCTACAGGGTGTGCCCTGTCGTATAATACAGGGTTGAAGTTAGCCGGTAATTGTACCTACTGTCCTATAATACAGGTTTGCCGTTAGCCGGTAATTGTACCTACTGTCGTATAATACAGGGTTGCCGTTAGCCGGTAATTGTACCTACTGTCCTATAATACAGGGTTGCCGATAGCCGGTAATTGTACCTACTGTCCTATAATACAGGGTTGCCGTTAGCCGGTAATTGTATCTACTGTCGTATAATACAGGGTTGCCGTTAGCCGGTAATTGTATCTACGGTCCTATAATACAGGGTTGCCGTTAGCCGGTAATTTTACCTACTGTCCTATAATACAGGGTTGCCGTTAGCCGGTAATTGTATCTACTGTCGTATAATACAGGGTTGCCGTTAGCCGGTAATTGTATCTACTGTCGTATAATACAGGGTTGCCGTTAGCCGGTAATTGTATCTACTGTCGTATAATACAGGGTTGCCGTTAGCCGGTAATTGTATCTACTGTCGTATAATACAGGGTTGAAGTTAGCCGGTAATTGTACCTACTGTCCTATAATACAGGGTTGCCGTTAGCCGGTAATTGTACCTACTGTCCTATAATACAGGGTTGCCGTTAGCCGGTAATTGTACCTACTGTCCTATAATACAGGGTTGCCGTTAGCCGGTAATTGTACCTACTGTCGTATAATACAGGGTTGCCGTTAGCCGGTAATTGTACCTACTGTCCTATAATACAGGGTTGCCGTTAGCCGGTAATTGTACCTACTGTCGTATAATACAGGGTTGCCGTTAGCCGGTAATTGTACCTACTGTCCTATAATACAGGGTTGCCGTTAGCCGGTAATTGTACCTACTGTCCTATAATACAGGGTTGCTGTTAGCCGGCAATTGTACCTACTGTCCTATAATACAGGGTTGCCGTTAGCCGGTAATTGTACCTACTGTCCTATAATACAGGGTTGCCGTTAGCCGGTAATTGTACCTACTGTCCTATAATACAGGGTTGCCGTTAGCCGGTAATTGTACCTACTGTCCTATAATACAGGGTTGCCGTTAGCCGGTAATTGTACCTACTGTCGTATAATACAGGGTTGCCGTTAGCCGGTAATTGTACCTACTGTCCTATAATACAGGGTTGCCGTTAGCCGGTAATTGTACCTACTGTCCTATAATACAGGGTTGCCGTTAGCCGGTAATTGTATCTACGGTCCTATAATACAGGGTTGCCGTTAGCCGGTAATTGTATCTACGGTCCTATAATACAGGGTTGCCGTTAGCCGGTAATTGTACCTACTGTCGTATAATACAGGGTTGCCGTTAGCCGGTAATTGTACCTACTGTCCTATAATACAGGGTTGCCGTTAGCCGGTAATTGTACCTACTGTCGTATAATACAGGGTTGCCGTTAGCCGGTAATTGTACCTACTGTCCTATAATACAGGGTTGCCGTTAGCCGGTAATTGTACCTACTGTCCTATAATACAGGGTTGCTGTTAGCCGGCAATTGCCGGCTTTTGGCCTATAAAAAAAAATGAAAAGCTGATAAATAAAATAGTTGCTGGCAAAATTGTCCGGGAGAAAAAAAACAATCCCATTGCAAATATATCAGCCGATGTAAATACATTTCACAGTCATGCTTATCAGTCTATAGGTTAATTAGCCAGTCATGCTTATCAGTCTATAGGTTAATTAGCTAATCATGCTTATCAGTCTATAGGTTAATTAGCCAGTCATGCTTATCAGTCTATAGGTTAATTAGCTAATCATTTTGGAGTGTTGTTTAGGGTCATGGCACCCCTTACAGGACTCCAATTTCTTCCAAATACCCTAGGCAACACACTCCTGTTCCCACTCCCCTGTTCCCCCACACCTGTTCCCACTCCCCTGTTCCCACTCCCCACTCCCCTGTTCCCCCACACCTGTTCCTACTCCCCTGTTCCCACTCCCCTGTTCCCACTCCCCTGTTCCCACTCCCCTGTTCCCACTCCCCTGTTCCCACTCCCCTGTTCCCACTCCCCTGTTCCCACTCCCCTGTTCCCACTCCCCTGTTCCCCCTCCCCTGTTCCCACTTCCCACTCCCCCCCTCCCCTGTTCCCACTTCCCACTCCCCTGTTCCCACTCCCCTGTTCCCACTCCCCCCTCCCCTGTTCCCACTTCCCACTCCCCTGTTCCCACTCCCCTGTTCCCACTCCCCACTCCCCTGTTCCCACTCCCCTGTTCCCACTTCCCACTCCCCTGTTCCCACTCCCCACTCCCCTGTTCCCACTCCTCTGTTCCCACTTCCCACTCCCCTGTTCCCACTCCCCTGTTCCCACTCCCCCCTCCCCTGTTCCCACTTCCCACTCCCCTGTTCCCACTCCCCTGTTCCCACTCCCCTGTTCCTACTCCCCTGTTCCCACTCCCCTGTTCCCCCTCCCCTGTTCCCACTCCCCTGTTCCCACTCCCCACTCCCCTGTTCCCACTCCCCACTCCCCTGTTCCCACTCCCCTGTTCCCACTCCCCTGTTCCCACTTCCCACTCCCCTGTTCCCACTCCCCTGTTCCCACTCCCCACTCCCCTGTTCCCACTCCCCACTCCCCTGTTCCCACTCCTCTGTTCCCACTTCCCACTCCCCTGTTCCCACTCCCCTGTTCCCACTCCCCTGTCCCCACTCCCCTGTTCCCCCTCCCCTGTTCCCACTCCCCTGTTCCCCCTCCCCTGTCCCCACTCCCCACTCCCCTGTTCCCACTCCCCTGTTCCCCCTCCCCTGTTCCCACTCCCCTGTTCCCCCTCCCCTGTTCCCACTCCCCCCTCCCCTGTTCCCACTTCCCACTCCCCTGTTCCCACTCCCCTGTTCCCCCTCCCCTGTTCCCACTCCCCACTCCCCTGTTCCCACTCCCCACTCCCCTGTTCCCACTCCCCTGTTCCCACTTCCCACTCCCCTGTTCCCACTCCCCACTCCCCTGTTCCCACTCCCCACTCCCCTGTTCCCACTCCTCTGTTCCCACTTCCCACTCCCCTGTTCCCACTCCCCTGTCCCCACTCCCCTGTTCCCCCTCCCCTGTTCCCACTCCCCTGTTCCCCCTCCCCTGTCCCCACTCCCCACTCCCCTGTTCCCACTCCCCTGTTCCCACTCCCCACTCCCCTGTTCCCACTCCCCACTCCCCTGTTCCCACTCCCCTGTTCCCAGTTCCCACTCCCCTGTTCCCACTCCCTGTTCCCCCTCCCCTGTTCCCACTCCCTCACTCCCCACTCCCCTGTTCCCACTCCCCTGTTCCCACTCCCCTGTTCCCACTCCCCTGTTCCCACTCCCCACTCCCCTGTTCCCACTCCCCTGTTCCCACTCCCCACTCCCCTGTTCCCACTCCCCTGTTCCCACTCCCCTGTTCCCCCTCCCCTGTTCCCACTCCCCTGTTCCCACTCCCCACTCCCCTGTTCCCACTCCCCTGTTCCCACTCCCCTGTTCCCACTCCCCTGTTCCCACTCCCCACTCCCCTGTTCCCACTCCCCTGTTCCCACTCCCCTGTTCCCACTCCCCACTCCCCACTCCCCCTGTTCCCACTCCCCACTCCCCTGTTCCCACTCCCCTGTTCCCACTCCCCTGTTCCCACTCCCCTGTTCCCACTCCCCTGTTCCCACTCCCCTGTTCCCACTCCCCTGTTCCCACTCCCCTGTTCCCACTCCCTATTCACCCCTTTTAATCCCCATATAAGCTGCATGCTCCTTCCCTACTTACCAAGGCCCGGTTTCCCGATAGCGATGGAACTTAACGAGTGTTTTTAACGATGCATCTTTCCTACAACGGCCGAAGATGTAACACGCTTTTTACCAAACACCACGCACGCAGAGAGAACGGTTGCTAAGTGCGTAGTTGGAGCAAGTGTCGATACTGCTAGGCTCGAAAGAAAGGGAGCGCTGCTCTCGGAGCAGAATAGAACTCCATTGATTGAACATGAAATGTATTTCAATATGATTTAAAATAGGCCTATAGCCTACTGTTGATATTTTAACGCAGTCATCTCGGTTTTCATTTGAAGCATCATTTCATACAGTGGGGAGAACAAGTATTCGATACACTGCCGATTTTGCAGGTTTTCCTACTTACAAAGCATGTAGAGGTCTGTAATTTTTTATCATAGGTACACTTCAACTGTGAGAGACGGAATCTAAAACAAAAATCCAGAAAATCACATTTTATAATTTTTAAGTAATTAATTTGCATTTTATTGCATGACATAAGTATTTGATACATCAGAAAAGCAGAACTTAATATTTGGTACAGAAACCTTTGTTTGCAATTACAGAGATCATACGTTTCCTGTAGGTCTTGACCAGGTTTGCACACACTGCAGCAGGGATTTTGGCCCACTCTTTCATACAGACCTTCTCCAGATCCTTCAGGTTTCGGGGCTGTCGCTGGGCAATACGGACTTTCAGCTCCCTCCAAAGATTTTCTATTGGATTCAGGTCTGGGGACTGGCTAGGCCACTCCAGGACCTTGAGATGCTTCTTACGGAGCCACTCCTTAGTTGCCCTGGCTGTTTCAGGTCGTTGTCATGCTGGAAGACCCAGCCACGACCCATCTTCAATGCTCTTACTGAGGGAAGGAGGTTGTTGGCCAAGATCTCGCGATACATGGCCCCATCCATCCTCCCCTCAATACGGTGCAGTCGTCCTGTCCCCTTTGCAGAAAAGCATCCCCAAAGAATGATGTTTCCACCTCCATGCTTCACGGTTGGGATGGTGTTCTTGGGGTTGTACTCATCCTTTTTCTTCCTCCAAACACGGCGAGTGGAGTTTAGACCAAAAAGCTCTATTTTTGTCTCATCAGACCACATGACCTTCTCCCATTCCTCCTCTGGATCATCCAGATGGTCATTGGCAAACTTCAGACGGGCCTGGACATGCGCTGGCTTGAGCAGGGGGACCTTGCGTGCGCTGAAGGATTTTAATCCATGACGGCGTAGTGTGTTACTAATGGTTTTCTTTGAGACTGTGGTCCCAGCTCTCTTCAGGACTTTGGCCAGGTCCTGCCGTGTAGTTCTGGGCTGATCCCTCACCTTCCTCATGATCATTGATGCCCCACGAGGTGAGATCTTGCATGGAGCCCCAGACCGAGGGTGATTGACCGTCATCTTGAACTTCTTCCATTTTCTAATAATTGCGCCAACAGTTGTTGCCTTCTCACCAAGCTGCTTGCCTATTGTCCTGTAGCCCATCCCAGCCTTGTGCAGGTCTACAATTTTTTCCCTGATGTCCTTACACAGCTCTCTGGTCTTGGCCATTGTGGAGAGGTTGGAGTCTGTTTGATTGAGTGTGTGGAAAGGTGTCTTTTATACAGGTAACGAGTTCAAACAGGTGCAGTTAATACAGGTAATGAGTGGAGAACAGGAGGGCTTCTTAAAGAAAAACTAACAGGTCTGTGAGAGCTGGAATTCTTACTGGTTGGTAGGTGATCAAATACTTATGTCATGCAATAAAATGCAAATGAATTACTTAAAAATCATACAATGTGATTTTCTGGATTTTTGTTTTAGATTCCGTCTCTCACAGTTGAAGTGTACCTATGATAAAAATGACAGACCTCTACATGCTTTGTAAGTAGGAAAACCTGCAAAATCGGCAGTGTATCAAATACTTGTTCTCCCCACTGTATGTTGCTTGTTTGTAACAATTGCAAAGACATTGGCAACTTTGTATTTGTAGTCAACTTTTTTTTCTGAAGTTATCAGCGTAACGAAGAGACGGATAAACCATGTGATTCAATGTTTAGGGGAGATCTGTGTATAAAGTGATGCGGAGGGCAAAAAAGCATCTAAGCTGTTCTACGGGTGGTCTGAGGCAGGCGTTGGATTTCAAGCTTTTTCAAGTGCAACATTTTTAATTTGTAATCTTTATTTAACTAGGCAAGTCAGTTAATAACAAATTGTTATTTACAATGACGGCCTACCCCCCGGGCCAATCCCGGACGACGCTGGGCCAATTGCGCGCCGCCCTGTGGGACTCCCAATCACGGCCGGTTTCGAATACAGCCTGGAATCGAACCGGGGGGGGGGGGGGGGGGGGGGGGGGGGGGGGGGGGGGGGGGGGGGGGGGGGGGGGGG
The DNA here is from genome assembly GCA_036851935.1 of Coregonus suidteri. Taxonomy (NCBI): domain Eukaryota; kingdom Metazoa; phylum Chordata; class Actinopteri; order Salmoniformes; family Salmonidae; genus Coregonus; species Coregonus suidteri. The sequence continues at coordinate 47,365,292 of CM072240.1, read as the reverse complement.
GGGGGGGGGGGGGGTCTGTAGGTTCTAACGATTAACTTAGTCTTAAAAATGCTTTTAGGGAAACCGGGACCATTTCAGTTCATGCTTTGTGATGGGGCGGCCCTATCCTTCCTCCTCCGACTGCGCGTGATAGGATGATGCAAGTGCGCTCTGTTATGATCCCGTTTGCAGAATGTAAGTCCTAAATAGTTTCTAGTTGTTACTCTACGTTATATATATATCCATGCCCTCAGTTGGTAATGATGCTAAATACTCTATATATATCCATGCCCTCAGTTGGTAATGATGCTAAATCCTCTATATATATCCATGCCCTCAGTTGGTAATGATGCTAAATCCTCTATATATATCCATGCCCTCAGTTGGTAATGATGCTAAATCCTCTATATATATCCATGCCCTCAGTTGGTAATGATGCTAAATACTCTATATATATCCATGCCCTCAGTTGGTAATGATGCTAAATACTCTATATATATCCATGCCCTCAGTTGGTAATGATGCTAAATCCTCTATATATATCCATGCCCTCAGTTGGTAATGATGCTAAATACTCTATATATATCCATGCCCTCAGTTGGTAATGATGCTAAATCCTCTATATATATATCCATGCCCTCAGTTGGTAATGATGCTAAATACTCTATATATATCCATGCCCTCAGTTGGTAATGATGCTAAATACTCTATATATATATCCATGCCCTCAGTTGGTAATGATGCTAAATACTCTATATATATCCATGCCCTCAGTTGGTAATGATGCTAAATACTCTACAGTGTATTTAGCATACAGTGGGGGAAAAAAGTATTTAGTCAGCCACCAATTGTGCAAGTTCTCCCACTTAAAAAGATGAGAGAGGCCTGAAATTTTCATCATAGGTACAAATCAACTATGACAGACAAATTGAGGAAAAAAATCCAGAAAATCGCATTGTAGGATTTTTTATGAATTTATTTGCAAATTATGGTGGAAAATAAGTTTTTGGTCACGTACAAACAAGCAAGATTTCTGGCTCTCACAGACCTGTAACTTCTTCTTTAAGAGGCTCCTCTGTCCTCCACTCGTTACCTGTATTAATGGCACCTGTTTGAACTTGTTATCAGTATAAAAGACACCTGTCCACAACCTCAAACAGTCACACTCCAAACTCCACTATGGCCAAGACCAAAGAGCTGTCAAAGGACACCAGAAACAAAATTGTAGACCTGCACCAGGCTGGGAAGACTGAATCTGCAATAGGTAAGCAGCTTGGTTTGAAGAAATCAACTGTGGGAGCAATTATTAGGAAATGGAAAGACATACAAGACCACTGATAATCTCCCTCGATCTGGGGCTCCACGCAAGATCTCACCCCGTGGGGTCAAAATGATCACAAGAACGGTGAGCAAAAATCCCAGAACCACACGGGGGGACCTAGTGAATGATCTGCAGAGAGCTGGGACCAAAGTAACAAAGCCTACCATCAGTAACACACTACGCCGCCAGGGACTCAAATCCTGCAGTGCCAGACGTGTCCCCCTGCTTAAGCCAGTACATGTCCAGGCCCGTCTGAAGTGCATTTGGATGATCCAGAAGAGGATTGGGAGAATGTCATATGGTCAGATGAAACCAAAATATAACTTTTTGGTAAAAAACTCAACTCGTCGTGTTTGGAGGACAAAGAATGCTGAGTTGCATCCAAAGAACACCATACCTACTGTGAAGCATGGGGGTGGAAACATCATGCTTTGGGGCTGTTTTTCTGCAAAGGGACCAGGACGACTGATCTGTGTAAAGGAAAGAATGAATGGGGCCATGTATCGTGAGATTTTGAGTGAAAACCTCCTTCCATCAGCAAGGGCATTGAAGATGAAACGTGGCTGGGTCTTTCAGCATGACAATGATCCCAAAACACACCGCCTGGGCAACGAAGGAGTGGCTTCGTAAGAAGCATTTCAAGGTCCTGGAGTGGCCTAGCCAGTCTCCAGATCTCAACCCCATAGAAAATCTTTGGAGGGAGTTGAAAGTCTGTGTTGCCCAGCGACAGCCCCAAAACATCACTGCTCTAGAGGAGATCTGCATGGAGGAATGGGCCAAAATACCAGCAACAGTGTGTGAAAACCTTGTGAAGACTTACAGAAAACGTTTGACCTGTGTCATTGCCAACAAAGGGTTTATAACAAAGTGTTGAGAAACTTTTGTTATTGACCAAATACTTATTTTCCACCATAATTTGCAAATAAATTCATTAAATATCCTACAATGTGATTTTCCGGATTTTTTTTTCTCATTTTGTCTGTCATAGTTGACGTGTACCTATGATGAAAATTACAGGCCTCTCTCATCTCTTTAAGTGGGAGAACATGCACAATTGGTGGCTGACTAAATACTTTTTTTCCCCACTGTATATCCATGCCCTCAGTTGGTAATGACGCTAAATACTCTGGCAGAAAGTTGTTTCTCCTGGCAGTCTCCTACGTGTGTAGTTACAGTATGTTAAACCCATATTATCCCCATAGTTACATGGCACTAGTTCGTCAAGTCTGCACCTTTATGCGACGTGTTCCTAATGTTTCCCTTTTGTATCTCCCTTGTAGACCACCTCATCCTAACCTCATCCTTCCTGGCTTCCTACAGGCCTTACAAGCCACAACTCCTAACCTCATCCTAACCTCCATCAAAAACCCTCCCCCATGTGCTCTGTTTGTTCCAGTGTTCAACTGTGTGTGTAATAACTCCCCCTAAACCTGGATCCTGCTCCATCTCCTCATTTGCATTCTGACCGATGCGCCATGGTGGCAGTAACAGTTCAGTGCCTAGCTTACAGTCCATGGTGGCATCAACAGTTCTGAACCTAGCTTACAGTCCATGGTGGCAGTAACAGTCCTGAACCTAGCTTACAGTCCATGGTGGCAGTAACAGTCCTGAACCTAGCTTACAGTCCATGGTGGCAGTAACAGTCCTGAACCTAGCTTACAGTCCATGGTGGCAGTAACAGTCCTGAACCTAGCTTACAGTCCATGGTGGCAGTAACAGTCCTGAACCTAGCTTACAGTCCATGGTGGCAGTAACAGTCCTGAACCTAGCTTACAGTCCATGGTGGCAGTAAACAGTCCTGAACCTAGCTTACAGTCCATGGTGGCAGTAACAGTCCTGAACCTAGCTTACAGTCCATGGTGGCAGTAACAGTCCTGAACCTAGCTTACAGTCCATGGTGGCAGTAACACTCCTGAACCTAGCTTAAAGTCCATGGTGGCAGTAACAGTCCTGAACCTAGCTTACAGTCCATGGTGGCAGTAACAGTCCTGAACCTAGCTTACAGTCCATGGTGGCAGTAACAGTCCTGAACCTAGCTTACAGTCCATGGTGGCATCAACAGTCCTGAACCTAGCTTACAGTCCATGGTGGCATCAACAGTCCTGAACCTAGATTAAACTCCCATTAGACAGCTCTGCAAGCGATATAATGTCAAAATGTGTTAATTACTCACCAGATATGCATCTTCGCTTAGCAACTATCTTCATTTACTGCCGTTACGGCCGGAAACACTGATATAATATTGATTTCTGTGCCTTTCAAATAGGCTACTGTCATTCCGAGGGAATCTGATATTGTCTGGAAGGAGATGAGGTATTTCATTTATCCGGCAGCTATGAGGCTCTACCAGGGTTGTCAACTACATGTGACACATATAAAGAGATCTGCTTAAAAGTAATTCACATGACAAAACAACATTCTAAGGCAAACAAAAAAAAAACATTCTAAGGCAAACAAACAAGCCTTCACCAGCACTCTCTACACGATCCCACAAACAAAAATAGACTTTCTAACTAATCTCAGTCCAATTAGCCTAAGTTCTCAATAGTTACGTAATATACTTATTTAATTTAAAAATGTACTGTAGGCTGTGCATTGATGTCAGAACTGAAACAGCCCTCCCTGAGCTACTGACATCAGTCATGCCTAATCTTGCTTTGCGTACAGTATATGTCTGTTGGAATGTAGTGATCCAAGTTCTCTGTGGTTTCCGTCTGTCACAAGTTTATCAGTCAAACCTGGTTTACTTATGGCAGCAGCACTCTTTCTTGACAACATTAGTGGACTAATGAAAGCGTCCACACACTAAAGTATGGAGACAGAAATCTCTTGGAAAAAAACGGCTGTCCTTTTAGTAGTGGTTTCTTTGCAGCAATTCGACCATGAAGGCCTGATTCACACAGTCAAAAGTTTGGACACACCTACTCATTCCAGGGTTTTTCTTTATTTTTACTATTTTATACATTGTAGAATAATAGTGAAGACATCCACACTATGAAATAACACATATGGAATCATGTAGTAACCAAAAAAGTGTTAAACAAATCTAAATATATTTTATATTTGAGATTCTTCAAAATAGCCACCCTTTGCCTTGACAACTTTGCACACTCTTGGCATTCTCTCAACCAGCTTCACCTGGAATGCTTTTCCAACAGTCTTGAAGGAGTTCCCACATATTGTGAGCACTTGCTGGCTGCTTTTCCTTCACTCTGCCGTCCGACTCATCCCAAACCATCTCAATTTGGTTGAGGTCAGGGAATTGTGGAGGCCAGGTCATCTGATGCAGCACTCCATCACTCTCCTTCTTGGTAAAATACCCCTTACACAGCCTGGAGGTGTGTTGGGTCATTGTCCTGTTGAAAAACAAATGATAGTCCCACTAAGCCCAAACCAGATGGGATGGCGTATCGCTGCAGAATGCTGTGGTAGCCGTGCTGGTTAAGTGTGCCTTGAATTCTAAATAAATCACAGTGTCACCAGCAAAGCACCCCCACACCATAATACCTCCTCCTCCATGCTTTACGGTGGGAAATACACATGCGGAGATCATCCATTCACCCACACCGCGTCTCACAAAGAAACGGCGGTTGGAACCAAAAATCTCCAATTTGTACTCCAGACCAAAAGGACAAATTTCCACCGTTCTAATGTCCATTGCTCGTGTTTCTTGGCCCAAGCAAGTCTCTTCTTATTATTGGTGTCCTTTAGTAGTGGTTTCTTTGCAGCAATTCGACCATGAAGGCCTGATTCACACAGTCTCCTCTGAAGAGTTGATGTTGAGATGTGTCTGTTACTTGAACTCTGTGAAGCATTTATTTGGGCTGCAATTTCTGAGGCTGGTAACTCTAATGAACTTATCCTCTGCAGCAGAGGTAACTCTGGGTCTTCCATTCCTGTGGCGGTCCTCATGAGAGCCAGTTTCATCATAGCGCTTGATGGTTTTTGCGACTGCACTTGAAGAAACTTTAAAAGTTTATGAAATTTTCGGTATTGACTGACCTTCATGTCTTAAAGTAATAATGGAATGTCATTTCTCTTTGTTTATTTGAGCTGTTCTTGCCATAATATGGACTTGGTCTTTTACCAAATAGGGCTATCTTCTGTATAACCCCCCTACCTTGTCACAACACAACTGATTGGCTCAAACACATTAAGAAGGAAAGAAATTCCACAAATTAACTTTAAATAGGCACACCTGTTAATTGAAATGCATTCCAGGTGACTACCTCATGAAGCTGGTTGAGAGAATGCCAAGAGTGTGCAAAGCTGTCATCAAGGCAAAGGCTGGCTATTTGAAGAATCTCAAATATAAAATATACTTTGATTTGTTGAACACTTTTTTGGTTACTACATGATTCCATATGTGTCATTTCATAGTTTTGATGTCTTCACTATTATTCTACAACGTTTGTGCCAGACATAGCGTTTTCCTTGATGGCCCAAAAGCTCAATTTTAGTTTCATCTGACCAGAGTACCTTCTTCCATATGTTTGGGGAGTCTCCCACATGGCTTTTGGCGAACACCAAATGTATTTGCTTATTTTTTTCTGTAAGCAATGGCTTTTTTTCTGGCCACTCTTCCGTAAAGCCCAGCTCTGTGGAGTGTACGGCTTAAAGTGGTCCTATGGACAGATACTCCAATCTCCGCTGTGGAGCTTTGCAGCTCCTTCAGGGTTATCTTTGGTCTCTTTGTTGCCTCTCTGATTAATGCCCTCCTTGCCTGGTCTATGAGTTTTGGTGGGCGGCCCTCTCTTGGCAGGTTTGTTGTGGTGCCATTTCTTTCAATTTTTTAATAATGGATTTAATGGTGCTCCGTGGGATGTTCAAAGTTACTGATATTTTTTTATAACCCAACCATGATCTGTACTTCTCCACAACTTTGTCCCTGACCTGTTTGGAGAGATCCTTGGTCTTCATGGTGCCGCTTGCTTGGTGGTGCCCCTTGCTTAGTGGTGTTGCAGACTCTGGGGCCTTTCACTCAGATCATGTGACACTTAGATTGCACACAGGTGGACTTTATTTAACTAATTATGTGACTTCTGAAGGTAATTGGTTGCACCAGATCTTATTTAGGGGCTTCATAGCAAAGGGGGTGAATACATATGCACGCACCACTTTCCTGTTATTAATTTTTTTGAAAGAAGTTATTTTTTTCATTTCACTTCACCAATTTGGACTATTTTGTGTATGTCCATTACATGAAATCCAAATAAAAATCACATAGCCTCTCTTCTCTTGAGAGCCAGGTCTGCCTACGGCGGCCTTTCTCAATAGCACCGCTATGCTCACTGAGTCTGTACATAGTCAAAGCTTTCCTTAAGTTTGGGTCAGTCACAGTGGTCAAGTATTCTGCCATTGTGTACTCTCTGTTTAGGGCCAAATAGCATTCTAGTTTGCTCTGTTTTTTTTGTTAATTCTTTCCAATGTGTCAAGTAATTCTCTTTTTGTTTTCTCATGATTTGGTTGGGTCTAATTTTGTTGTTGTTGTTGTCCTGGGGTTCTGTGGGGTCTGTTTGTGTTTGTGAACAGAGCCCCAGGACCAGCTTACTTACGGGACTCTTCTCCAAGTTCATCTCTCTGTAGGTGATGGCTTTGTTATGGAAGGTTTGGGAATCGCTTCCTTTTAAGTGGTTATAGAATTTAACAGCTCTTTTCTGGATTTTGATCATTAGCGGGTATCGGCCTAATTCTGCTCTGCATGCATTATTTGGTGTTTTTCGTTGTACACAGAGGATATTTTTGCAGAATTCTGCATGCAGAGTCTCAATTTGGTGTTTGTCCCATTTTGTGAATTCTTGGTTGGTGAGCGGGCCCCAGACCTCACAACCATAAAGGGCAATGGGTTCTATAACTGATTCAAGTATTTTTAGCCAGATCCTAATTGGTATGTCGAATGTTATGTTCCTTTTGATGGCATAGAAGGCCCTTCTTGCCTTGTCTCTCAGATCGTTCACAGCTTTGTGAAAGTTACCTGTGGCGCTGATGTTTAGGCCGAGGTATGTATAGTTTTTTGTGTGCTCTAGGGCAACGGTGTCTAGATGGAATTTGTATTTGTGGTTCTCTCACTCTCTCTTATCTTATATATATATATATATATAAGAAATCAAATGCTATTCGCATGTTAAAATGTAGGCCTCTACCGAGATGCATTTTCTCCATGGTTTATGTTTTGGTTGGTGCTGATATGGTATGCTCATATTGCAATCTTGGAATCTGATCACAGCTCAAATAGAAAGCTCTCTTGATTAGGCATACTGTAGTCCGGTTATAGAATAACCAACAAGCCACATGGCATGTCGCGCAGTGGTTCTCTAACCTCTCCTCTCCCAGAGGTTTCACAACATCGTTGCAACCCTGAACTAGCTCAGCTGATTCACCAAGTCAAGGGCTTGAGGATTAGTTGACGAGTTGAATCAGGTCTGCTAACTCTGGAATAGATTAAACACATGGAACAGCTGGGCTCCCCGAGGAGAGATGCGAGAACCACTGATGTAGAGAACTGAAACCGCTTCTAGCTATTACTTTCCTGCTGACTTGAGTGCCCTGCTGGCTGTTACTGGGGGTACCTACCGTAGGTAGCTTCTGCCATATGATTTCACTCACCTCCGACTTCTTCAACTCCTTCCAGAAGCATATCTTTGGTGAAGGTGGATATTTGTCCGGTGAATGAGGAGAGGCTTCCTCCGACCTGGCCGAGAGACTGGCCCAGGCCGGAGCCCAATCCACCCAGCCACGATGACATCTTCGAGAATAACTAGCTAGTTAGCTAAACAATAACAAACAGGCCGAACACTGGCTAGCTGAAGTTAGGCTAGCTAGCTGGTAAGGTGGCGATCGACTTTGACCCTACCCTCATACAATTCAGCTCTCTTGTCAAAACTCATAGAAACGTTCTTTGTGAATTCTTGTACTTTTTTTTAAAAACTAGCTTTTGTCACCTTTGTGAAGTTGTCAATTTGGTAGAGTGAAACTGGTTGGCAAGCTAGCTACTGTAGTTGGCTGGATAGCTAGTATGCTAACCTCGGCTTGCTAGCAGGACATGTCACTCACTGCAGTCAGACTAGTCCGGTGGATTTACGAACCTAAACAAGCTCGATACTGGATGATCCGCATAACATTAACGAGAAAGATTATCTGGTCTGTTATATCAGTCGTCTTTATCGTGTATGTATTTACCGGTTCAGACAACGCACTAAGTCTGCCATCTCAGCTTGGTGCTGTGCTGTCACCAGAGAGAGCTTGACGTGGACAGCCCAGCCGCAACACGGAATCATGGGATGTTGGAGGGACACAACACTAGGAGCGCATTCAAGACAGCAATGCTTTCCACACTGTTATTAAATGCTGTCATGGAAATTATAATGCGCTTTTCTCCATAATGTAGATTTCATACATAGATTCCAGTCAAAAGTAAACGCCCACAATATGTTCCTATGATATTTTTTTGCAAGTTCATATGACCTTTTTGTAAGGCAATGATCAAATCAAATCAAATGTTCAAATATAATCAAATCAAACTATGTATAGATAATAAACAGCGAGGAACAGCAGCAGGGGGGTTAATGCAAATAGTCCGGGTAGCCATTTGATTAACTGTTCAGCAGTCTTATGGCTTGGCGGTAGAAGCTGTTAATTGAAATGCATTCCAGGTGACTACCTCATGAAGCTGGTTGAGAGAATGCCAAGAGTGTGCAAAGCTGTCATCAAGGCAAAGGCTGGCTATTTTAAGAATCTCAAATATAAAATATACTTTGATTTGTTGAACACTTTTTTGGTTACTACATGATTCCATATGTGTTATTTCATAGTTTTGATGTCTTCACTATTATTCTACAACGTTTGTGCCAGACAGCGTTTTCCTTGATGGCCCAAAAGCTCAATTTTAGTTTCATCTGACCAGAGTACCTTCTTCCATATGTTTGGGGAGTCTCCCACATGGCTTTTGGTAGAAGCTGTTAAGGAGACTTTTGGACCTAGACTTGGCGCTCCGGTACCGCTTGCCGTGCGGTAGCATAGAGAACAGTCTGACTAGGGTGGCTGGAGTCTTTGACAATTTTGAGGGCCTTCCTCTGACACCGCCTAGTATAGAGGTCCTGGATGTCAGGGAACTTGGCCCCAGTGATGTACTGGGCAGTACGGACTACGCTCTGTAGCGCCTTGCGGTCGGATGCCGGGCGTTGATGCAACCAGTCAGGATGCTCTCGATGGTGTATCTGTATAACTTTTTGAGGATCTGAGGACCCATGCCAAATCTTTTCAGTCTCCTGAGGGGGCATATGCATTGTCGAGCCCTCTTCACGACTGTCTTGGTGTGTTTGGACCATGATAGTTTGTTGGTGAAGTGGACACCAAGGAACTTGAAGCTCTCAACCTGCTCCACAACGCCCCGTCGATGTGAATGGGGGCGTGCTCGGCACTCCTTTTCCTGTAGTCCACGATCAGCTACTTTGTCTTGATCAAGTTGAGAGAGAGGTTGTTATCCTGGCACCACACTGCCAGGTCTCTGACCTCCTCCCTATTGGCTGTCTCTTCGTTGTCGGTGATCAGGCCTACCACCGTTGTGTCGTCAGCAAACTTAATGATGGTGTTGGAGTCATGCCTGGCCATGCAGTCGTGGGTGAACAGGGAGTACAGGAGGGGACTAAGCACGCATCCCTGAAGGGCCCCCGTGTTGAGGATCAGTGTGGCAGATGTGTTGTTGCCTACCCTTACCACCTGGGGGGGCCCGTCAGGAAGTCCAGGATCCAGTTACAGAGGGAGGTGTTTAGTCCCAGGGTCCTTAGCTTAGTGATGAGCTTGGAGGGCACTATGGTGTTGAACGGTGAGCTGTAGTCAATGAATAGCATTCTCACATAGGTGTTCCTTTTGTCCAGGTGGGAAAGGGCAGTGTGGAGTGCAATAGAGATTGCATCATCTGGGGATCTGTTGGGGCGTTATGGAGTGGGTCTAGGGTTTCTGGGATGATGGTGTTGATGTGAGCTATGACCAGCCTTTCAAAGCACTTCATGGCTACATATGTGAGTGCTACAGGTCGGTAGTCATTTAGGCAGGTTACCTTGGCGTTCTTGGGCACAGGGACTATGGTGGTCTGCTTGAAACATGTAGGTATTACAGACTCGGTCAGGGACAGGTTGAAAATGTCAGTGAAGACACTTGCCAGTTGGTCAGCGCATGCTCTGAGTACACGTCCTGGTAATCCGTCTGGCCCTGCGGTCTTGTGAATGTTGACCTGTTTAAAGGTCTTACTCACATCGGCTATGGAGAGCGTAATCACACAGTCGTCCGGAACAGCTGGTGCTCTCATTCATGCTTTAGTGTTGCTTGCCTCGAAGCATGCATAGAAGTCATTTAGCTCGTCTGGTAGGCTGGTGTCACTGGACAGCTCGTGACTGAGTTTCCCTTTGTAGTCAGTAATAGTTTGCAAGCCGCTCTACCCTTTAGCTCAGTGCGGATGTTGCCTGTAATCCATGGCTTCTGGTTGGGGTTTGTACGTAGGGTCACTGTGGGGACGACGTCATCAATGCACTTATTGATGAAGCCAGTGACTGATGTGGTGTACTCCTCAATGCCATCAGATGAATCCTGGAACATATTCCAGTCTGTGCTAGCAAAACAGTCCTGTAGCTTAGCATCTGCATCATCTGACCACTTTTTTATTGGCCAAGTCACTGGTGCTTCCTGCTTTAGTTTTTGATTGTAAGCAGGAATCAGGAGAATAGATTAATGGCAGATTTGCCAAATTGAGGGCGAGGGAGAACTTTGTACGGATCTCTGTGTGTGGAGTAAAGGTGGTCTAGAGTTTATTTTCCTCTGGTTGCACATTTAACATGCTGGTAGAAATGAGGTAAAACGGATTTAAGTTTCCCTGCATTAAAGTCCCCGGCCACTAGGAGTGCTGCCTCTGGATGAGCGTTTTCCTGTTTGCTTATGGCCTTATAAAGCTCATTGAGTGCGGTCTTAGTGCCAGCATTGGTTTGTGGTGGTAAATAGACAGTTACAAAAAATATAGATGAAAACTCTCTTGGTAAATAGTGTGGTCTACAGCTTATCATGAGGTTCTCTACCTCAGGCGAGCAAAACCTTGACACTTCTTTAATATTACATTTCGCGCACCAGCTGTTGTTTACAAATATATATGTTAATGACAAATAGACAGACCACAACCCCTCGTCTTACCGGAAGTAGCTGTTCTGTCTTGCCGATGCACGGAAAACCCAGCCAACTATATATTATCCTTTGAAACATTTTATACACTATATATATAAAAGTATATGGACACCCCTTCAAAGTAGTGGATTCAACTATTTCAGCAACACCCGTTGCTGACAGCCATGCAGTCTCCATAGACAAACATTGGCAGTAGAATGGCCCTTACTGAAGAGCTCCGTGACTTTCAACGTGGCACCGTCATAGGATGCTACCTTTACAACAAGTCAGTTCGTCAAATTTCTGCCCTGCTAGAGCTGCCCCGGTCAACTGTAAGGGCTGTTATTGTGAAGTGGAAACGTCTTGGAGCAACAACGGCTCAGCCGCGAACTGGTAGGCCACACAAGCTCACAGAACGGGACAGCCGAGTGCTGAAGCGCGTACAAATCGCCTGTCCTCGGTTGCAACACTCGCTATCGAGTTCCAAACAAGCAACATCAGCACAATAACTGTTTGTCAGGAGCTTCATGAAATGGGTTTCCATGGCTGAGCAGCCGCACACAAGCCTAAGATCACCATGTGCAGTGCCAAGCGTTGGCTGGAGTGGTGTAAAGCTTGCCGCCATTGGACTCTGGAGTAGTGGAAACGCATTCTCTGGAGTGATGAATCACACTTCACTGTCTGGCAGTCCAACTGAAAAATCTGGGTTTGGCGGATGCCAGGAGAACGCTACCTGCCCCAATGCATAGTGCCAACTGTAAAGTTCGGTGGAGGAGGAATAATGGCCTGGGGCTGTTATTCATGGTTGGGACTAGGCCCCTTAGTTTCAGTGAAGGGAAAATCTTAACGCTTCAGCATACAATGACATTCTAGAATATTATGTGCTTCCAACTTGGTGGAAACAGTTTGGGGAAGGCCCTTTCCTGTTTCAGCATGACAATTCCCCTGTGCATAAAGCGAGGTCCATACAGAAATGGTTTGTCGAGATCGGTGTGGAAGAACTTGACTGGCCTGCACAGTGCCCTGACCTCAACCCCATCGAACACCTTTGGGATGAATTGGAACGCTGACTGCGAGCCTAATTGCCCAACATCAGTGCCCGACCTCACTAATGCTTGTGGCTGAATGGAAGCAAGTCCCCGCAGCAATGTTCCAACATCTAGTGGAAAGCCTTCCCAGAAGAGTGGAGGCTGTTACAGCAGCAAAGGGGGGACCAACTCCATATTAATGCCCAAGATTTTGGAATGAGATGTTTGACGAGCAGGTGTACTTTTGGTCATGCAGTGTAGGTAGAGTCAGGTAGATTATGCAGTTGGCCAGGTAGATTATGCAGTTGGCCAGGTAGGTTATGCAGTTGGCCAGGTAGGTTATGCAGTTGGCCAGGTAGGTTATGCAGTTGGCCAGGTAGATTATGCAGTTGGCCAGGTAGGTTATGCAGTTGGCCAGGTAGATTATGCAGTTGGCCAGGTAGGTTATGCAGTTGGCCAGGTAGGTTATGCAGTTGGCCAGGTAGGTTATGCAGTTGGCCAGGTAGGTTATGCAGTTGGCCAGGTAGGTTATGCAGTTGGCCAGGTAGGTTATGCAGTTGGCCAGGTAGGTTATGCAGTTGGCCAGGTAGATTATGCAGTTGGCCAGGTAGGTTATGCAGTTGGCCAGGTAGGTTATGCAGTTGGCCAGGTAGGTTATGCAGTTGGCCAGGTAGATTATGCAGTTGGCCAGGTAGATTATGCAGTGGGCCAGGTAGGTTATGCAGTTGGCCAGGTAGGTTATGCAGTTGGCCAGGTAGATTATGCAGTTGGCCAGGTAGGTTATGCAGTTGGCCAGGTCAGTGCTTGCAGGGGCTCACCTCTCGTTGTTCGACAGGGTATATGAAGGCCTACAATAGTTTCAAAATCAGTTGAGTATAAAGAGGAATTATTATTATTATTTTTTAATTTTTTTTTAGCAGACGCTTTTATCCAAAGCGACTTACAGTCATGTGTGCATACATTTTTACGTATGGGTGGTCCGGGGATCGAACCCACTACCCTGGCGTTACAAGCGCCGTGCTCTACCAATTGAGCTACAGAGGAACACATCTCACTGCAAGTTCTTCTTTTGGTCAGAGTGAGGAGGAAATGCCCCAGAGATATTTCAGATGATCAAAAACGTATAATTTGATTATCAATCAAAACCTATACAAGTTGTATACATATTATAGAAGTTGCCACAATAAACAAAAACATCCATTGTACAATAAAACAAAGACATGTACACATTTGAAAACAGGCTGATGGTGATAGCAGAGGGAAAGGCTTTCAACAATTCTCATTATTTTAAACTCACAACAAAATGCACACAGGGGTAACTCAAAATCCAAAACATCAAAAAAGCACCTCACCGCCATGTAAGAAAGGTTTTAAATTAAGTGCTTAATAAAACAGGGTGGTATTCACAACACATACAGAACACAAATGCATGTGACTTGGGTAAACATGGCAGTGGAAGTCCTGGTACTCTGCCAGAGACTTATTATTGTTATTATTATTATGACTATGATTCATCTACAGCATGGTAGTTTGCACTGCTAAGAAAAGCAGTGATGTGTTTTAACTGAAGCAAATCATTTATGCATCCACAGATAAATGAAACAAAAACAAAAAACATCGTTTTCATCTTGAGAGTTGATGTTTATTAAAATAATCCTTTTCACATTTAAATACAATCTCAGTAGCTAGGTTTCCATCCAGTTGGAGACAGATTTTCATGTGAATATTCTAGAATCCGCATAAAGAAAATATGCACATTTCTATTTGTCAAACAGCAGTCAAGCGTCGATCATCATGTCACCAGAATAAGAGACTCTCAATATTTATTGGAAAGGAGCATCAAGCTCATCACCGTGGCCCTTTCACCACCCTGTGAAGTTCATCATAACTTATTTCATCTGTAGCCTAATAAACTGCATGGTTTCCCGAGTCGTAGTGGGAGGACCACACACCATATCATCGCGTGACTCAAAGTTTACGTCGATATGATAGTTATTATATCGATATTTGCGCATAAAAAGACGTTTTCCACTTCAATTTCTCGCGTAATTAATTTTACACAGACAAAAAGATCGCACCGAAACTTTCAGGTTTCCATCACAGCTTTGCTTGCATAAAAACTGTGGATGGAGACGTCGTTTCTAAGGGGGAAAATAAACAGATTTAAGATAGCGAGGGTAACGTCATACAGGAGAAGGGATGAGGAGAAATTAATATAACTTTAATGAATACGCAATCATCACTGCACCGCCCACCAGCATCTGACTGCACAATAGCTATAAAAACCCATTCTACTGTGAATAATCTGTGGATCTTCGGGTAGGGTTGCACCAATTCTGGTAACTTTCAGAAAAAGTCCCAGGTTTTCCAGAAATCCTGGTTGGAGGATTCCAGTTAGTTGATTCCCTCCTTGGTTATTCTCCCGATTCCAGGAAACCTCCAACGAGGATGTCTGGAAAACCTGGGAATTTGGGGAAAGTTATATGAATTTCGCCACCCTTAGAGGGGGATAACAGGGAAAAGGTGATTATAAGTCAGTCAGTGTCCCATAGAGTAGCCATCATGTCAGTTCTGTACAAATCGAAAAGGAACCAACGAGCTCCAAGAGTCATTATCAGCAGCTTGCCCCATCCCTACTCCAACTAGCATCTGGTCCCAGATCTATTTGTGCTGTCATTGTCATGCGGGGTCCGGAGGGGTCAGTCAACTTCCCCCTCAGGAAGTTGAAGCATTTTGAATTTTTGGAGCATTATGAATTTTTTTAATGATTTCTTTTTTAAACCTTCAACTGCCATTTCCTGAAACCTAGAGTCTTAAATTATATCAAACAATGTAGTCTTGTGTTTGATCCTAAATTAAAATTGAGGTGGCCTCAATGACACTTGAAATTACATTTAGGGGTAATGATTATTCTAATGAATAGGTGTCTTTATGTGGATAGTCTTATGAAAGTGTAAATTGGCTTCATTTTTGTTTGTGGAGAATATTCTGAATAATTAAATTACTGGATGCAATGTATTAGTCTAGCTTACTGTAGGCTATTTGGAATATGAAACAAATTGAACGAGGCCTAGATGAGCTTGTTTTCAGATCTCCATCCCTGACCTCATCCATCAGGTCAGACTACTAGGCTACCATTCATTCAACATGCCTTGTGGCGGCAGTTAGCTTAGTGGTTAAGAGCGTTGTGCCAGTAACCGAAAGGTCGCTGGAAAAATCTGTCGATGTGCCCTTGAGCAAGGCACTTAACCCTAATTGCTCCTGTAAGTCGCTCTGGATAAGAGCGTCTGCTAAAATGACTGAAATGTAAATGTAATGAAAATGTTGTTGTCATTGGTGAACTGGCTATTATGACATCATTAGCAGCCTACAGTTGACCTCCAGCTATATGACGAGGACAGATCCACAACTGATTCATTAAAACACAGGCCTGCTAATCTTTACACGTCCAACATGACTTTCTTATTGGGTACTAGGGGAAGAGCCCTCCCCGCCATGTCTGTTTCCATCCAAGCAGCGACGCGCACGTTTCCGTGCTCGTCAACGCGCTCGTGCCTACCACTGTTTGCGGGGGATCAAAGCATGTGCGGGGCAAGAAAGCGTTCTCGGTTAGTTTCATAAACGCTGTAGCTAACTACTTCCGTCGTAATGACACGCCTTGACTAAGGAGCGAACTAGGAAATAATAGTGGTTATGTGCTTGAGTAACACATAACATTTTGGAAAATGTATTAAGCAAACAATTCTTTCTCCATTTTCCCTCACACATCAGTGGTATCAACGGACGAAGTGGAGTGCTGCCATCTCGCTTGAGGGAGGAAAATAGTACAGCGACTTTGGGGTGGGGGGGTTGGGCTGGAGCCGAGAGCTTGAGATTTTTCCTCCTCGCCCAAGTCCTCCGATTGGCTCTGCTCCAACTTCAGACGGTTGAGTCAAAAGCCACAAATTTGCCAACTAAAAGCCTATTTTTGCTATTATTTTAGGGTCGTTTTTTTTTTTTCTTCATACCAGCGTACTTTGACCTAAAGTTGCGTGCATGGTAGGCAGGTGTGAACAGCAGAAACAGATCTGGCACCAGGCTAGTCTTCGACGACAAGGAGAACACGTCTTCACCTTACCCCAGATCACAACAACATATCTATTATGACATCATTCATGTTCTATCTCCCTCCAGGAACGTCGTGGATCTCGTGCATCTCTGGTGAATAGGTCAACAGGACAACCATGACCCACAGGTGCAGTAGCGCCTGAAACAAACACAAAATGGGCCCACAGACATTTCAGTTGATTCAACTGGGCTTAAGATCATTGTGACATTTTGAACAAAAGAGTGTGTAAAACAACTTTAAAACAGCATGAGACCGGTACTGGTTTTATTGGTATTATTCAGTTAAAAACGAGTAGAGAATTTCAACTTACATTTCGGTTAGCCTTACTATGTACAGTAATTATAGTGGTTGCAATAAAAGTTTGCATTACAAAAACATATGAGTAGCATTAGAGCAAAAAGACACTCACCATATACAGTATTACAAAAACCCGAGCCATGGGGTAGCGTCTCAGGAAGATTCCTAATCGGATGCTGGAAGGACAAGATTTTTTTTGGTTTGTTGTCGAATTGTGAGATATGATGTGACACTCGTGCGGTTGAATGGTAAACATTTGTGTCTATAAAATCTGAATACAGCGTCGCAAAATATATATTTTTAAAAAAACGAGAATGGAATTCCAATGTTCTTTAACAAAACAAAACACAAAAATAGCTCATGTATTTGTGACAAGTTAACAATACCAAAACAATTCCTCAAACTTAACTCGAGGTAAGGCCTGTGTGGTTGAGTGGTAACATTCCAGAGAACAAAACATAACAGAGACCTGAAGGTCTCTGGCCTGTCTACCCGTTTCTGTACTGTCTGTAAAAAGTGTGTTTTGATCCAGCCAACCCTCTGGTGTTATAGCTCACCTGAACCGGTCGATAGTGCTGGCATGCCTTCCGTACCTGGCCATACACTCCTGGACTGTCATGGTCGTTGAACAGGATTGGTGCATTCCTCTGTCGTGTCCCTGTGTGAGGTCAACATAAAAAAAGGCCATCCTGCCATCCAAGGGGTTATGGTGAAATCATAAACAAATCTCAGAAACATATTTTGCTAGTAACATCTCAGCTTCCCAAATCTGCTCAATCTCCTTTTTTTTTTTTTTTTTACTCTGTGACCCGCAAATGCATTCTCTTGAACTGGATAAAAAGACCAGCCACGAACGATAAATTAGTGGAATTGTGAGATCTTTAAAGTCCTGCCACTGGAGAAAATTAGTGCTATATTTAGGAACAAGGAACAAGACTTATGGGATTCCTTTTTGCTATCTGTTCCCGCTAATCTTGCAGATACCTCGAGAAGTGTCAATATAAAAAAATATTGTGTGAATCTATAGGTCTTCAAAATGTACAACTGGACTCTGGTCATTTTGATTTCGCTTTCTTGTTGTATAGCTGTAATTTTCTGGTTGTATAAAATTTTTTCTGGTTGTAGAGCTGTATTTTTCTGGTTGTAGAGCTGTATTTTTCTGGTTGTATAAATGTACTTTTTTTGTTGTGTATAGCTGTAATTGTTATTGTTGTATAGCTGTAATTTTCTTGTACAGCTGTATTTTTTCTTGTATAGCTGTAATATTTTTGTTGCATAGCTATAATTTTCTTATTTTTCTTGTTGTACAGCTGTCATTTTTTGTTGTATAGCTGTCATTTTCTTGTTGTACAGTTGTATTTTTCTTGTTGTATTTTTCTTGTTGTATAGCTGTAAGGCCTCTGATACACTACGCTACAGTTAACTTAATAAAGACAATAAAAATAAATAACTTTAGGGGTAATGAAACATTGTACGAGCAGAGAACTGAAAGTGAATCAGTTTTGTTTAGTTCTGTTGGTTATGCCATGTTTAATGTCATCTTGTTTCTTCTTGTTATTGAAAGATACGTACAATTTGTTATGATGTTGATCTGAAACAAGGACAATTAAATAAATAAAAATATATCTAAAAAGAACCAATGACATTCAATTGGAGGCGGGATTAAGAAGATAACCAGTAAGGTTGAAGCCCATTAAGAAGGAAGTCATACAAGGGTCAACAACCAACGATTTTGAAACGTATCTCGCTTTGATACAGTAGGTCTATGTTGAGATATGTCTGTGCACCGGTTTGCTGTTGTAAAGAGTATGTAGCTTAGGGCTACACATTATTTATGGAGGTATGTCTGGTGGCTGAGTGGTAACATTGGGTGGTCCTCTGTAGCTCAGTTGGTAGAGTTTTGTTTTGTTTTGTTTTAGTCATTTAGCAGACGCTCTTATCCAGAGCGACTTACAGGGGCAATTAGGGTTAAGTGCCTTGCTCAAGGGCACATCGACAGATTTTTCACCTAGTCGGCTCGGGGATTAGAACCAGCGACCTTTCGGTTACTGGCACAACGCTCTTACCCACTAAGCTACCTGCCGTAGAGCATGGCGCTTGTAACGCCAGGGTAGTGGGTTCGATCCCTGGGACCACCCATTACGTCAAATGTATGCATGCATGACTAAGTCGCTTTGGATTTTAAAAAAAGTGTCTGCTCAATGGCATACTATATAATTAACATTATTATAGATTATGACAAACTGGTGTGCTTTTGTTAAACGCTAGTAGTTTCCTCAAATCCTAGCAATGGAATTTCACATAGCGGTCTTGACAGACGCTCCCTCATAAGTGCCAGTAGTCTCCAAGGTTACAATGTTGCAACAATCTCTGAAAAAACGTTGTGCAGACTCAAATTTATATTTCAATTAGTATTCTGAGCAGTGAGCACACACACTGCACATTTTTCATCTACACTGCAAATTTTTCATCTACAGATTTCTTTGATGAAACATTTCTCAGTTATGATTTTATGCAGATGTCACAAAAAGCTCATCTAGAAACACCTAAAGCATGTTGTCTATGTTCTAAAAAAAAATGCAAAAAAACATGGAATAACACTGTTTTGTTGTGTGCTTTCATATAGGATCTAGTTGTGAGGTGAGTTGTGGCTTGTTCACCAGAACCAGCCTTCCTGCTTCCTGTTTTTGTGAAAAGTGATCCTGATTCTGGACCAGCGGCTGACCAACAAACGGGCTTTTCTTCCTGACAGGAGAGTGAAGAAGCCTGGTCACATGCTGTCAGCTCATCAGTATTACTCCTAGGCCTTGGCCAAATCTTCACATCAAAACTGAAGCAACAGGGAGCAACAGAAGTGGGTTGAAAAGTCACCCGGCTGAATGCTTGTGACTTAAGCTTGAGAAACAAAGAATTATACAGGAATTGAACACAAAATGAAACGGGCTGAGGTCTTGTCAGTGGCTTGGGGATGACAGAGGACTCTAAATAGACCTCCTAAATGCACCACAATGTCAGACAGAGGACCTCCTAAATGCACCACAATGTCCTAGACAGAGACGATCCTCAGTCATATAAAATGGGTGGTCCCGGGGACCCACTACCCCTGGCGATCTACAGAACCACATGCACAGAAGATCTGAATAAAACAGGTTCTCAACCCACCAAAACACATGGAAATGATCCGAGCAAAACACACAAAGGAGATGGAAAGATAGATTGAAAAAAAAAATCATTTTTTGTGATCTGCGTGGAAAGAGTGATCTTCACAAGCGACACCTTGATGTGCATCTGCAAACACACACAGGAGATAGACCACACAGTCGCCAGCAACGTGGAAATGCTTTCTGTCAAAAATACCTGCTGAAAAGACACACGATAACTCACACTGGGAAAAGACCATACATCTGTGACGGATGCAGGAAGAGCTTCACCATCAGATAAAACTTTTTTTAAAAAGAGACACCAGGCACGGCACACAGGAGAACGCCCTCATCACTGCACTGAATGTGGGAAGACATTTGCCGACACCAGCGATCTTAAAAAGCCACCAGCGGATCCACACAGGATCCGAGTGTGGAAAGAGTTTCCGTCATTCATGTACGCTCAGTGAGCACAAGAGATTTCCCTCCCTCTGCTCTTAATGTGGGAAACGCTTTACGTGTACAAAACATTTGAGAGGCCATCTGAACACAAAATAAATCAAGGAAAGAGCTCGAGTGTTGAGTGCTTGTTCATCAAATACAAAAAAAAAAAGCTTCTTAAATCTCAAATCAATGTATTTATTTACTTGCAATGACGATCTATCAAATAAAGTTAGCTTTTGGCATCAAGAAAAGTACTACTTTAAGCTGGCTGACCATTTAGTCCAGGGGTGGGCAATCATTTTGTCTCGAGGGCCACACCAGGATTAGAAAATTCAGCGGAGGGCAGCAGAGATTTATTTCCGGACCAATTTGTTCGTCAAAAACAAAAAGGGCAGTTATTTGAAAATATATAGGTCTATTATAATTTCAACATACTTTATCTAGTTTTAGACGTTCAAGAGTGGCCTGGAGTGTTTAAAAAAACAAAATATATTATAATCCCCCCCCCCCCCCCAAACTAGCCATTAGCCTGGACCCAGACCAATACACCTAAAGGAGTTGGCTATACATCATTACCAGATCTGGGACAACCAGGCGACCTAGTCATATCTATCCACATGACATTAGTCTCACCTGAGCTAGTCAAAAGTAGTGTACTACCGTACATAGGGAATAGGGAGCCATTTGAGACGCAGTCCCAGCCTCACCTGGGCTCTCCATGCTGCTCATGTTAATGGCCGGCCCCCCGGTCTGCCCTCCTCCCTGGACGCTCTTCAGCTGGGCCTCCAGCCTCTCTAGCTGGAAGAGCAGTGAGCTCTTCTCTGTTCCCAGGGACTCCAGCACGGTCTGTTTCTGGATCAGCGTCTCGGTCAGCTGGTGCAACCTGCTCTCTAGTTCCACCTGGCTACTGCTGCTCAGAGCCTTATTGGTCAACTAGGTAGGAGGGGGAGGGAGGGGGGGGGGAGGGAGAGGGAGGGAGGGGAGGGAGGGAGGGAGGGGGGGGAGGGGGAGGGAGGGGGGGAGGGAGGGGAGGGAGGGGGGAGGGAGGGGGGAGAGGGAGGGGAGGAGGAGGGAGGGGAAGGGAGGGAGAGGGAGAGGAGGGAGGGGGGAGGGAAGGAGGAGGAGGGAGGGGAGGGGAGGGGGGGAGGGAAGGGAGAGAGGAAGGGAGGGGGGAGGGAGGGAGGGAGGGAGGGAGGGAGGGAGGGAGGGGAAAATGTAACAACATTACTTGTGCTACTTCTAAAATCAAATAAGTTTGTTGGTAGCATACGGTTTAGCAGATGTTATAACGCGTGCAGTGAAATGCTTATGTTCCTAGCTCCTAACAATGCAGTAGAATGTCAATAAAGTACACAATATTATATATATACACTACCAGTCAAAAGTTTGGACACACCTACTCATTCAGAGGTCTTTTCTTTTTTACTATTTTTACATTGTAGAATAATAGTGAAGACATCAAAACTATGAAATAACACATATGGAATCACGTAGTAACCAACAAAGTGTTAAACAAATCAAAATATATTTTTATATTTGAGATTCTTCAAATAGCCACCATTTGCCTTGATGACAGCTTTGCACACTCTTGGCATTCTCTCAACCAGCTTCATGAGGTAGTCACCTGGAATGCATTTCAATTAACAGGTGTGCCTTCTTAAAAAAGTTAATTTGTGGAATTTCTTTCCTTCTTAATGCGTTTGAGCCAATCAGTTGTGTTGTGACAAGGTAGGGTTGGTATACAGAAGATAGCCCTATTTGGTAAAAGACCAAGTCCATATTAAATGGCAAGAACAGCTCAAATAAGCAAAGAGAAACGACAGTCCATCATTACTTTAAGACATGAAGGTCAGTCAATACGGAACATTTCAAGAGCTGTGAAAGTTCCTTCAAGTGCGGTCGCAAAAACCATCAAGCGCTATGATGAAACTGGCTCTCATGAGGACCGCCATAGGAAAGGAAGACCCAGAGTTACCTCTGCTGCAGAGGATAAATTCATTAGAGTTAACTGCACCTCAGAAATTGCACTTTTTTTGATTCCATATGTGTTATTTCATAGTTCTGATGTCTTCACTATTATTCTACAATGTAGAAAATAGTAAACATAAAGGAACAACCCTTGAATGAGTAGGAATGTGTCCAAACTTTTGACTGGTTCTGTATATATTTACAATAATATATATGGTGGGATTGGAAGTGATGCAGACAATTACATTGATGAAAGTTACAATCTAAAGTTTTTCTTCTCCTTCATGTTTTAATTTTATTTTATTTTTATTGTGTTTTTGAATGCACTTTAAATAAAGATTGGATTTGACGATGAATAAGAGTGATTGTTTACCTGGTTCCTGAGCTTCTGCATCTCATCCTCCCGATCCTTGATGCGACTCTGCAGTGTGGTCTTGGAACGGTGGCTTTCTTCCTCAGCATACTGCAGCTCCTACGTGACACAAAAAGGCACACACTTAAAACGTTCCCCTTAGCCCAGATACAGAGAATGAAACAGACTGGGACTACCTGGACCTGTGGTCGAATAAAAAAAAAAAAAAAAAAAAAACGCACATTTTCCAATTGCGAAACGCTTCGTAATGTTTTTCCGTTACACACCTTAAATGAATAGGACCAAGTTTCACGTTTTATTAGTCGTATGCATTGGATATGCTTGGTCCATTGAAATGCTTACTTGCAGGTTCCTTCGACAGAGCAACAATAAGAAATAAAAACACAAATAAAGTAAATGTCTCAGTAGAATAGAATATACATTTTAGCATCAGTATAATACAGGAAGGAACCATTTATAATATTTACACGTGTATTGGGGAGGGGGGGGGGGGGGGGGTGTATAAAGTATAATAAGCAGTATAATAAGAGTCTGGTAGCAGCAGGTGTGATGTGTGTGTAGCATGAATGTACACTACATGGCCAAATGTATGTGGACACCTGCTTGTCGAACATCTCATTCCAAAGTCGTGGGCATTAATGTGGAGTTGGTCCCCCCCCTTTTCTGCTATAACAGCCTCCACTCTTCTGGGAAGGCTTTCCACTAGATGTTGGAACATTGCTGCGGGGGACTTGCTTCCATTCAGCCACAAGAGCATTAGTGAGGTCGGACACTGATGTTGGGCGATTAGGCCTGGCTCTCAGTCGGCGTTCCAATTCATCCCAAAGCTGTTTGATGGGGTTGAGGTCAGGGCTCCGTGCAGGCCAGTCAAGTTCTTCCATACCAATCTCGACAAACCATTTTTGTATGGACCTTGCTTTGTGCATTATTGTCATGCTGAAACAGGAAAGGGCCTTCCCCAAACTGTTGCCACAAAGTTGGAAGCACAGAATCGTCTCGAATGTCATTGTATGCTGTAGCATTAAGATTTCCCTTCACTGGAACTAAGGGGCATAGCCCAAACCATGAAAAACAGCCCCAGACCATTATTCCTCCTCCACCAAGCTTTACAGTTGGCACTATGCATTCGGGGCAGGTAGTGTTCTCCTGGCATCCGCCAAACCCAGATTCTTCTGTCGAGCTGCCAGATGGTGAAGCGTGATTCATCACTCCAGAGAACGCATTTCCACTGCTCCAGAGTCCAACGGCGGCGAGCTTTACACCACTCCAGCCAACGCTTGGCATTGAGCATGGTGATCTTAGGCTTGTGTGCGGCTGCTCGGCATGGAAAACCCATTTCATGAAGCTCCCGACGAACAGTTCTTGTGCTGATGTTGCTTCCAGAAGCAGTTTGGAACTCGGTAGTGAGTGTTGCAACCGAGGACAGACAATTTTTTACGCGCTTCAGCACTCTACTGAAGTCCCGATGATGTGGATCGGGGCATGTTCCCTCCTCTGCTTCCTGAAGTCAACAATCACTCCTTTGTTTTGCTGACGTTGAGGGAGAAGTTGTCATGACACCACAACATCAGTTCACTGACCTCCTTGCCTATAGGCTGACTCATCGTTGTTGGTTACCAGGACTACAACCGTGGCGTCGTCAGCAAACTTGATGATGGAGTTGGTGTCGTGCAAAGCCGCGCAGTCATGGGTGAACAGGGAGTCCAGCAGAGGACTGAGGACACACCCCTGGGGGGCTCCTGTGTTAAGGGTGTTGTTGCCAATCCTCACACCATGTGGTCTGCCCATCAGGAAGTCCAGGATACAGCTGTAGGGGGCGGTGTCCAGACCCAGGGCTCTGAGGTTGGGGGTCGAGCTTGGAAGGAACAACAGTGTCGAATACTGAACTGTAGTCACCAAACAGCATTCTCACATAAGTGTTCCTCTTGTCCAGATGTGGCCGTGTGAATAGCCGTGGAAATGGCATCTTCCGTGAATCTGTTGGAGCGGTGGGCAGATTGGAGTGGTTCCAGTGTGCCGGGCCTTGATGTGGGCCATGACCAGCCTCTCGAAGCACTTCATGATGACCGAGGTGAGCGCGACAGGGCAATAGTCATTTGGGCATGTCACCTTGTTTTTCCTTGGGCACTGGAACGATGGTGGTTTCCACAGCCTGGGACAGGCACAGGTTGAAGATGGTCAGCAAACACTCCGAGGTGGCTCAGGGATGCCATCTGGGCCGGTGGCTTTGGGAAGATTCACTCTTTTGAGTTTTCCTCACGTTGAACCTCGGAGAGTGAAAGCACCTGGTCGTCTGGAGCAGTGAGAGTCTTCCTGGATTGTCAGCGGTTTGCCTCGAAGCGAGCATAGAATGTGTTAAGCTCGTCTGGGAGGGAGGCGTCGGTGGACACCGCACAGCTGGATTTTGCCTTTGTAGTCTGTGGTAGTCTGTAGTCCTTGCCACATACGACGCAAGTCTGAGTTTCACATTAATTCAAGTTAGAGGCTGTATTGTCTTTTTTGTGT
Source organism: Coregonus suidteri (assembly GCA_036851935.1). NCBI lineage: Eukaryota > Metazoa > Chordata > Actinopteri > Salmoniformes > Salmonidae > Coregonus > Coregonus suidteri. The sequence continues at coordinate 47,339,980 of CM072240.1, read as the reverse complement.
CCTTAATGGATTTGCCTTGTACGCGTCGCACGCCACCGAGTCATCGGGGTTCGTTCTGCTGACATTGAATGCTGCAGTACGGGCTCTCAGCATGGTACGGATTGTTAATGGAAATTACTGCACGAACATTCTGCGCAAACAAAGTAATAATTAAAACGCAAAAAATCAAAGTCGAGCAGGAACAGGGCAAGACGCGCTCCCTCCTCAACGCCGCCATCTTTACCCGATAGTAAAGCCACAGGTGATTCCTCCCATCTCTGTCCTCTGTAGCGGGGGTCGACGCGTTAGCAGAGTGCCACCCACTTTTCACGGAGTCGCAATACATTCCCCGCTTACTTACCAAGGCTGTATTTGCCGCTAAACAAAAATGTGTTCAACATCCACTGACGTAACTAGCACTTTTTTACTAGATAGCTACAGTAGTTGCCTTGGTAACCAAACAAACAGACTCCCTAGCTTAGCTAACTAAACCGTCAGTCCTAGCTTGATATTATGAAAATCGAATTCAACATTTCAAACTACTTTTGCTTTCAACAGCAGCTCAAACATAAAACATGTAAGAACGAACTTCATAGCCATTAAAAATTATACCGTACATTACAGGGAAATAAAGCATGCTCTAGAATGCCCATCAAGCCAATCAGAAAGGAGTATTCAACAATGCCATGGTATAATATTGTATATTATGCTACCTGTTTGTAGCGCTCCACCTCGGCCTCCACTTCCTGCTTGGCTCTGGTCTGTTTGGCCTGCTGCTCCTGCATTTCCAACTGCTGCTCTCTCCATGTCTCTGCCTCAGTTAGGGCTGCTACCTCCAAGTACTGAGAGAGAAAGACCACAACATCGCACCCTTACAGCCAGGCCATCCGACCACCAAGGTTGTCTTGAAATGAGCATGTTCTGTGTGGCTCAGTAGGTTGCTAACAATGGCAAGGACACGAGTTCAATTCCCGCCGCAGGGATACCGCAGGAATCACATAAACACACTAAGAATGCATGCACTCACACTGTACTTTAAGTTGCTTTGTATGTGTGCTAAGCGGGTCTGCTAAAAGAGGGTCTGCTAAAAGAGGGATATATATCATTGCAACCGTCTCCAGTCCCTTCTCACCTGTATCTCAGCTCGGAGCGTCTGCATCTGTCCCTGTAGTTTCTGGATCTCATCTCTCTGCAGCTCCTTCTCGTGTCTGAGCTCCTCAAGCTCCAGAGCTAATGTTCCTCCTCCCTCCAGCCCGTCCAAGCCTGACCCTTCCTTCAGACTGCTGATCAGTTTCTCTTTGGACTGGAGGGGGGACACACACACGGTGGGAGGGGAGGGAAAAAAAAAAAATAAAAAAAAAAGCATTTGAAAGGAAATAGTGACTTGTGTCCTAAATCTAAAATGTGTAAGTGGCTCTGGATAAGAGCGTCTGCTAAATGATGAACATGTAAATGTAAAATGTAAAATGTGACAGATGAGAGTTAAATCTCTATCTCTTGAAAAAGAAAAGGAGAGCCTCTCACTCTAGCAGCTCAGATGCAATAATTTAATCTCCTAATGACCAACGTTTCGACAGACAAGCCGTCTTCTTCAGGGTATAATTTAATTTTTCAAGAGTTTTTTACGCCGTCAGCTAGCACCTCGCCTAAATAGGCGAGCGTTTCTTTCGCCTCTTATCTAAATGTCTCTCTCTTGCCTGTAGTATGCGGGAGGCCTTGTGCTTATAGTCCTGGAACTCCTGCTTGGCATTCTTCAGCTGCTGTTGGAGGTCCTCCACCCGGTGCCTATCCTCCGACGCCCGTCTCTCTGCACCCGTCACAGCCTCCGCCAGCGTCTGCCTCTCCGCCTCCACCTTGGACAGCCGCGCCGCAAACTCACTCTGTGGGTCCCAAGCAGAGGAAGGACGTGTTACAGTCCATGGTTGACTTACAGGAAGAACTTGCCCTGTTACCACTAGTTATCTGTATTTGACAGATTAAAGATTCATTAAAAAAAAAAAAAACTGTCTAACAAATATCAATGTGTACTTGAAGCTGTGTACTGTGACAGTGTGTGTGTGTGTCTGGGACCGTGTGTCTGTGTGTGTGTGTGTGTGTGTGTGTGTGTGTGTGTGTGTCTGTGTGTGTCTGTGTGTGTGTGTGTGTGTGTGTGTGTGTGTGTGTGTGTCTGTGTGTGTGTGTGTGTGTGTGTGTGTGTGTGTGTGTGTGTGTCTGTGTGTGTGTGTGTGTGTGTGTCTGTGTGTGTGTGTGTGTGTGTGTGTGTGTGTGTGTGTGTGTGTCTGTGTGTGTGTGTGTGTGTGTCTGTGTGTGTCTGTGTGTGTGTGTGTGTGTGTCTGTGTCTGTGTGTCTGTGTGTGTGTGTGTGTGTCTGTGTCTGTGTCTGTGTGTGTGTGTGTGTGTGTGTGTGTGTGTGTCTGTGTGTGTGTCTGTGTGTCTGTGTCTGTGTTGTGTGTGTGTGTGTCTGTGTGTGTGTGTGTGTGTGTGTGTGTGTGTGTGTGTGTCTGTGTGTGTGTGTGTGTGTGTCTGTGTGTGTGTGTGTGTGTGTGTCTGTGTGTGTGTGTGTGTGTGTGTGTGTGTGTGTGTGTGTGTGTGTGTGTGTGTGTGTGTGTGTGTGTGTGTGTCTGTGTGTGTGTCTGTGTGTGTGTGTGTGTGTGTGTGTGTGTGTGTGTGTGTGTGTGTGTGTGTGTGTGTCTACCTGCATCTGTCTGTAGCTGTCCTGTTCCCTGCGTAGGGCCATGTCTGCCTCCCTCAGTCTCTCCTGCATGGTCGCCATGGCCTGGGACTGCATACTGCTTCCTTCCGTGGTGTCCTGGAGGATGTGGTGTGTGTGTGTGTGTGTGTCATGCATCTGTTCTGTAGGGGCTACAATGTCTAGTTTACTTGCTTCGTCTGGAGGATCCTGGACATAGTGCTATAAAAAAAAAAAAACTTCAGTGTGATGCTTCACTTCCTCCACTGTCCTGGTTCCCTTACTTAGTGGGCTCGGACCAGTGGTCCTCTGATCGTAAAGACATGTGACCGCCCTCCTTGACAACATACCAACCAGTTGTCCTACAGAAAAGGATGCGATTCACTGGCTCCGTCGGCGACATTTCAAGCTAGCTGTGGAGTGATCCTACGGCACGTTCTTACCTCCGTTACACGTAGACTGCCCTATTCAGAGAGCGCCTCACACAGAGCCTTCCGGAACAAGCCTTTACCATTTATACCCATGTAAGTGCTGTAGCACATTGTTTATTCTCAGACTTTTCTGGTTTTTTATTAAAACTAATATGTAAATGTTGAAGCAGCAGGACATCCCCATTGAATACATCTATTCATTCACAAAGATTTGGTTCATTAAACGTACCTGGACATATGTCTGACAAATTGAGTTGTCTTTTACTAATAATGAATGAAGCAGCCAGATTTAGTACTTACAGGCCTATCCATCTACAAAGATTGTAAACATACCGGGACCTCTCAGTCTGTGCCTCCTCCAGAGCAGAGCTCCGTGACTTCAGTAACTGATCTGCCTCATCTAGCCTGATCTTCAGCACAGCCAACTGCCCGTCCTTAGCACTGAGGGCCTCTGTGAGGTCATCAACCTGCGACCGCAGCTCCCTGACCGTGCGGTCTGTGCGAGACTGGTCCGAATTCCACTTCTCTGTGCGTAACCGTGCCTGGTTCAATTCTGTGGGAAAGAGTTTATGACCATACAGTTACACCCACCACAGATACACATACATGAGCATAGCCTGATCCCAGATCTGTCAGTGCCGTCTTGACATGACAACATCCATCATCATGACAATGACCATAGGAGTTGGCAAGACAGCAGAAACTGATCTGGGACCAGACATGAGTCTTCTTCCTAAGCCTTCTCTCTCAGCTCTCTCACCCTCCTGAGTGTCTTTTGCTCTCTGGATGATGGAGGCCAGTTCCTGGTTGAGGGAGGTGACCTCTGACCTCAGTAGCTGGTTCTCCAGACGCAGACTAGACATCATCTGACTCTGCTGCTCCACTATAGGGGGCGGGGCTGGGGGGGAGGGGCCTTGTATGTGGGCGTAGACTCTGATAGGTAGCTGATAGACTGGGGAACAGCCAACCCAGAATCAGAACCATCAGGTGTGTCTGGGAAAAAAAGACAGAAGATATATAAAAGGAGGGAACTTTGAACTGATCTCAATTAGCAATTGTAACTTTAACACTGTCTTGATTACTTCATAAACGTGTATGATGTCGACCAAACATTCGAGATCAAAGAACAAAACAGCATACATCTTGTGCCTTGACATTAAAAATGACCAGTTTAAGTGTCAGTACCTTGACTTTCTTTGGCAGAGCCATCCTCTGAACCCCCTGTTTTGGCACTGTGAGTACTGGTGGATAGAGAGCTGGAGCTGGAGGTACGAGACATGCCCCGTAGGGAGGGGGGCGTGGAGGGGGCAGAGGGGACCATGAGGGGGGCAGCTGCCAAGGCAGGAGGTGCTGGCTGGGGGGAGCCTGATCCTTCAGGAGACACTCTGAGAGGATCTCTGGGTCTGACCTCCCTCCTCTCATTGGCCGGAGGGTCTGAGCTGTTAAGGAAGTCAAACAACAGGTCATCATCCACATCTTGCTCACTCTGACTCTTCTTACTGGGCCTCACGAAGCTGGAGGAGGGTTTGATGGAGCTGGAGGAGGAAGCAGTGCTGGAAGACCCCAGGGGAAGGGTGCTGGTGGTGGAGACGGTGGCTGAGCTAGTCAACAGGGAGCCTTTGGATTTCTTGATGTTGCCAGCAGCTGCAGTAATGAAACCAGATCCTGATGCATTGTGGGAGGTGGAGTTCCCATAGGGGTGTTGCTGTGTCTCTGATGTGTTGGTGCTGTAGCCAGTGCCGGTGCTACTGTACTGAGAGTTGTCGGTGGAGTCAGGAGCATCGTAGGCTGAGGAGAAGGAGGAGGTGCGGCCTTGGGGTTTGGTCAGGCTGGCAGCTCCTGCATCCACTTTATTCAGGAAGTCTTCAGCTTTCCCTGCCAGGTCGGCGAACCAAGACATTCTGCATCCTAGAAACACAAATGAACCAAAACCTAAATGAATCAGTTTGTCAGATTCGAGAATTAAATTACAATAAATAGCTTTTTGTGACAAAAGACATTATCCTAAAACCAAAACATAATGCTAAATGTTATGATGACATAGCTTCTACCGTACAAACAGATAGCAAGATTGTTGATGTTATGGCTAACATCTTTGAAGGTTAGCTAGAAATCCGGGTAATCACTTAACCCTCAAAATAGTACAAATGGTCTGTGTGGGTAGGTTTAACAACATACTGAGATATCAACTTTCAGCTTTTGGCATAAATCACGGGTGGATTACACAGGGTTCGACAACTAAACTAGCTTAACATACTAGCATCCATTAGCGCTAACTAGCTAGTCGACTTACCGTATAACAACAACGACGTCCAAAATTACAAATATCCCAGACGATTTATAAGCCGGGATTAATCATCAACAATAGACTGTAGTGTCACATTTACACATTATCTGGTAAATCTTTGTTAGCTAAGTATTTGCTTTGGATCTGGCTCATACGTGGACCAGGAACTACCGCAAGGACCCCAAAACAGAACGCCTATCTCAACGCCTGATTAAAAATACAAACCAGCTGTCAGAGTTTTGACACAGATAAAACAATGAGCCAGATGTTTCACCGGATGTATAAATCTGAAGCATCCGGTTGGCAATTCCACTCACCACCAAGGTGACGAGAGGAAGCCCAGTGGCCGGCAGTGGGAGAATTGAATTTGGCCGATATTCTGCTAATTTTCCCTCATCGATGGAACATTTGATCTCAATATAGTTTTCTGTTCCCAAAACTAGAATTTGTTAAGAACAGAGTGGACTAAGTTTGGTAGACTTTACCATTTTCCAATGTTTCACAATGTGTGTTTGTTCTTTAGCAGGAGTACAAGGGTGAATTGAGTTATTACACGCGCACACTTAAGAGTAGGCGTTCCCTAAAGGAAATATGCAAATAATGCTAAAACGCACCAATAGGATCTCGATAGCTCGTACTTGGGTCTGCCCACTATGATTCATTTGCTCCCATTGGTCCATCTTTGGTTAGTTATAACAAAATATTTGGTTTTTTAACACGTCACTGGAGAGAAATTGTTGACCACTGTGATATTGCAGTGGGCTTTGAGTATTACTAATTCCCTAATATTCATTTTTAATTTAAATATCAGTAGTCCAAATCCCTCATCTAATCCCTGATACTGAAAATCAAATCTCGTTTATTTGATCGAACAGAAATGTCGTAATGTTTAGGCTGTTACAAACGTACTGATATGAGTGAATGCAGGTGGCATTCTGGCAATTGTTCACACGCATATCTGCCATCTCATTGGCTAGAATGGTCCCACCTGGCCTCACGCCTTCACTCGTTTCCATTTTCAATATAACAAATAATATTTTGCCCTGTTTAATTTGGGACTGCGGTCAAGTGACCAGGCCTAAAACTAGTGACTGGTCGTTTGCGAACTAACCGCTCTTTTTTGAACGAATTGCATCTTTGAAAGAGCCGTTCAGCTATCATAAATTGAATGCACCAATTTGTAAACCGCTCTGGATAAGAGCATCTGCAAATGTTTTGGCTCCCTGATTTACATACTGCTACTACTACTGCTTTTTGAACTCATAACTCCGTATGATGCTTGCTAAAATGATAGGTTTACAGAGTCACGTATAACAATACAAAATCACTGTTTTCTACTCTATGTTTTGGGTTAATAATGGATTTTTACGGCGTTATAGTGATTCACTTTTCACACATATAAAAATGTTTGTTTTTACTCAGTTGCTATGGTCGCCCTAACACGCCTGGTGACTAAATTGATGATGTAGTTAGTGGCTACTGCCTGGCCAGTTTTTTTCTTTTTCATTTTAGCAGAACCTCTTATCCAGAGCAATTAGGGTTAAGTGCCTTGCTCAAGGGCACATCGACAGATTTTTCACCTAGTCGGCTCGGGGATTAGAACCAAGCGACCTTTCAGTTACTGGCACAACGCTCTTAACCACTAAGCTACCTGCCGCCCAGTGATCTAGCTACCTATATTTCAGTAATTAGCTATCCTTCTAGATGCGGTAGTCACTGGATTAACTAAGTTGAATAGTTGGAGATATTTGTCTGAAAACGAATTAGTCGCCAGTTATTGTTGACCCGTGGTGTAACGTCAATCATGCCCCCTAGATGATGTCTTTCCTTCACACTTTCATACCAACATCACCTTAGCCACTGTTCCTCGTGAAACATCAGCAAGTTGAGCAGTCTTGGCCCTAAATTGACCCTAAGCATGATGGGATGTTAATTGCTTAAACAACTCAGAAGCCACACTTGTGTGGAAGCGCCTACATTGTATCCCTCATTTCCTCAAGTGTTTCCTTTATTTTGGTAGTTACCTGTAATTCCATGGTTGATTTAATTGACCCTCCCTTTTTAACTGCCCCTAATTGACCCATTTTTATATACAAATTCCGAGTCCGTTGGAGAGGATCAGACTGAGAAAAGTGAGGTGTAGAATCACTGATCTACACATAGAATTCCAGGCCGAATAATAGACTTTGTGTGATTAAGATACGCCTCCCCTGGCTTAGGCGATCCCCCACCAAACACAACCAGACATTGATTGATTGATTGATGATTGGAGACAGCTTGTGTCAATTAAAGAACATTTCCTAGGATGTCCTACCTGCAGCAAACATGTTGGAAATACCGGTAAAAGGAAAGTGCCAACATTTTTTTGTGTGAAATCATGGCCCTAATCAAGTATCAAATAGGGCTAAATTGTAGTGTATGTACAGAATGCCCCTGTGTTGTACACTTTAAGCCACTAGATGGCAGTAGTGTGCTATTACCTCTACTGAAAGTCCACCATACCTGTATTGAGTTACAGTGCCTTCAGAAAGTATTCACACCTCTTGACTTTTTCCACATTTTGTTGTTACAGCCTGAATTTAAAATAGATTAAATTGAGATTTTGTGTCACTGGCCTACACACAATACCCCATAATTTAAAAGTGGAATTATGCTTTTAGACATTTTTACAAATTAATACAAAATTGAAAAGCGAAAAATCTTAAGTCATAAAAGTATTCAACCCCTTTGTTATGGCGAGCCTAAATAAGTTCCGGAGTAAAAATGTGCTTAACAAGTCACATAATAAGTTGCATGGACTCTGTGTGCAATAATAGTGTTTATATGATTTTTGAATGACTAGCTCATCTCTACCCCAAACATACAATGATCTGTAAGGTCCCTCAGTCGAGGAGGGAATTTCAAATACAGATTCAACCATAAAGACCAGGGACGTTTCCAATGCCTCGCAAAGAAGGTATTAAATATCCCTTTGAGCATGGTGAAGTTATTAATTACACTTTGGATGGTGTATCAATACACCCAGTCACTACAAAGATACAGGCGTCCTTCCTAACTCAGTTGCCGGAGAGGAAGGAAACTGCTCAGGGATTTCACTGTATTATGTACTGTGTTCTACTATACTGTATTTTAGTCAATGCCACTCCGACATTGCTCGTCCTAATATTTATATATTTCTTAATTCCATTCATTTAATTTTAGATTTGTGTATTGTTGTGAATTGTTAAGATACTACTGCACTGTTGGCGCTAGGAACACAAGCATTTCACTACACCCGCAATAACATCTGCTAAATATGTGTGTGACCAATAAAATTTGATTTGATTTAATGAGGTCAATGGTGACTTTAAAACAGTTACAGAGTTTAATGGCTGTGATAGGAGAAAACTGAGGATGGATCAACAACATTGTAGTTACTCCACAATACTAACTTAAATGACAGAGTGAAAAGAAGGAAGCCTGTACAGAATATAAATATTCCAAAACATGCATCCTGTTTGCAACAAGGCACTAAAGTTAAACTGCAAGAAATATGGCAAAGAAATTAACTTTATGTCCTGAATACAAAGCGTTATGTTTGGGGCAAATCCAACACAACACATCACTGAGTACCACTCTTCATATTTTCAAGCATGGTGGTGGCTGCATCATGTTATGGGTATTGCTTGTCATAGAGGAAAACCTGGTTCAGTTCGCTTTAGAAAAGACACTGGGAGACAAATTCACCTTTCAGCAGGACAATAACCTAAAACACAAGGCCAAATATACACTGGAATTGCTTACCAAGACGATATTGAATGTTCCTGAGTGGCCTAGTTACACTTTTGATTATATCGGCTTGAAAATCTATGGCAAAACTTGAAAATGGCTGTTTAGCAATGATCAACAAACTTGAAGAAGGTAAAAAAATAATAATGTGCAAATATTGTACAATCCAGGTGTGTAAAGCTCTTAGAGACTTACCCAGAAAGACTCACAGCTGTAATCTCTACCAAAGGTGATTCTAACATGTATTGACTCAGGGGTGTGAATACTTAGTGTGTAAATTAGATTTCTGTATTTCATTTTCAATAAATATGCAAACATTTCTGGTCATTATGGGGTATAGTATGTAGGTGAGAGAAAAAAATCAATTTAATCCATTTGAATTCAGGCTGTAACACAACAAATTGTGAAATAAATCAAGGGGTATGAATACTTTCTGAAAGCACTGTAGCTGTTTCAAAATGGTAATGTGAGCATAAAGCCCATTTTCTAGCGTGTTTTACTCAGAGACAAAATTTCAATGTAGTACATTTACACTCATTTCTCCCTGGTAGTCAAACTGAGCCATACATTTCCTATACGCAACTTCAGTACCAAACTGTTCTTGCTGCTCCCACAGGACAATCCTAATGAAAAAGGTGTACACCACAAAGTAGAGACTGGATTTAAAACCTCCCGTAGTGGGGTTTTGACACTGGCACATTTGGTGGGGTGCTATGCTGGCCCAATGGTTCCATGGCCACATTGAAATAATGAATGAGACTGTCATGGTCATTTTTAGTGCCAAATTTGGAGAATAGTTTGCCTCACTGCTCTACCCCTGCCTACTCAGCGTAATATTTCTGTTGCTGCTAATGGATTTAGGGATTGAGCCTAGTCCTAGTCTAAAAAGCGAGATCAATGGAGTTTTATTCATTGAAAAGTGCTTTTTTAGCTTAATCTGTATCAGGGAAACCTGCCCTTGGTGTACAGCAGGTAGCTTAGTGGGTAAGAGCGTTGTGCCAGTAACCGAAAGGTCGCTGGTTCTAATCCCCGAGCCGACTAGGTGAAAAATCTGCCGATGTGCCCTTGAGCAAGGCACTTAACCCTAATTGCTCCTGTAAGTCGCTCTGGATAAGAGCGTCTGCTAAAATGACTAAAATGTAAAATGTGAAAAATGTACCACGGGTAGGCTTTACTTTCTTCCAGTTGTTTCCTAGACACCTCCTGGTGTGTATATTGCTGTGTCTGTTGTAACGTTGTTTAGCTCCTGCCTGTAGGTTCGTAGCCTGGCTGATATAGTGTTTTATCTGTTGTAACGTTTACATGAAATGCTCATCAAATAAGCCAATAGGCAGAGGGGTAGCCTACATAGTCTAATTCTCTGTATGGTAATAATAATTAATGGTATTTTGTAAAGTGGTTTCTTGCATCATACAACACAAAAACAATGCAATTTACAGTCAGCTATTGGGCCCATGGTGTTACAGACCAAGTATAAAATCAATAATTCATGTCAAACCCTTCATAATGTAAAAACGTTTTTAGAAGTATCACGCAATGTAGGCCTGCATTGAACACCACATAGTGCATTCAGAAAGTATTCAGACCCCTTCCCTTTTCCCACATGTTGTTACATTACAGCCTTATTCAAAGATGGATTGCATTTATTCTTTTCCACATCAATCTACACACAATACCCCATAACGACAAAGCGAAAACAGGTTTTTATAAATTTTTGCAAATGTATAAAAAAAAAAAAACCTTATTTAGACTTTTAACTTATAAAATATTCAATTTCATTAGATTTTGGATCACAGTTAAAATGCAGCAATTACATTCACTTTTATCACTCATCAAGAGAAGGAGGGAAGATGGTAGAGAACTTCAAGTCAGACATTTTAAAGTGAAAGTTACAAACTTTAGACGCCTTTTATACACTACAAGTTTGGAAATGTCATGCAACAACAGGGTGATCAAACTATTATCCTACACCTGTATACATTCAGAGAAGAAAGACAATTGTTGCAGCAATAGTCGTGTTCACAACAAGAGTCTAGCCTACGTATAATAAGCTTTTCAGTGAGCAGGAAAGGATGTTGGTGAAGCATACCCATACCAATAAAAAAAAGCTTATTTTAACTGACTGTAATTGGCTGATTTTAATTACATGAAGTTCATGATGATCAGCTGAGATGCCATACGGTGTCCTTCTCCTGCGGGAACATTCAGAACACACACAGACACATCAGCACTGACTATAGCTTTAATTTGATATTGTTGAATGTGTGAGCAATAGCGAAGTTAGCTATTCAAAGTGCCAGATAGGTAACCATGTACATTAACTGCTCATCATTATTACTCACGTCAATAAGCACCATCAGCTGACAGAATATCTCGCTAAGTTAGCTACAGAAGTAATGGAGAAATCTGACCTTTCTGTAGCCGGTACCTCTGGCCAGGCAGCTTCATCTTCTAGCAGGTTGAGGGACTAAGTTACTTCCACTAGCTAGCATGACTATAGCCAGTAACCAGGTAGGGCTCGCTAGCTAGCTAGCGCACGGCAACTTTGTTCAGTTGTTGAGTTTATTCTATTGGCATGCTAACTTCATAAGTTTTGCATCATGAGTATTTTTAACTTAATGTCACTCACAGAGTCTAGCGCTTTCTTTGTGATGCCAACCTAGGCTGTAGACACATCCCCTAAGCCCTGTGAATATTCTATGAGGGGGGAGTGTACTTCCGGGTATGAACAAAACATTAAACAAAAAATATAAAAAAATTGAACACATTTTATTGTTATTTGTTTTGTTATTCCATGTCCAATTTTGACACAATAAATAAACAAACTCTCCGTTTTGACTCGGAAATCAAAACGCAGTCTGACGCAAAGTTTACTGTGTAGCCTATGCGAAGGTTCTGAATTTCATTATAAAAAATAAATCGAAGCCAAATTATTGTTCAGATGGAAGACAGTTCAAATAAACATTTGCTGCTTTTCAGCCAACATCTGCACATTGCTTTAAAGTAGGAAGTAATTCCAGAAACGTTTTGGTCGTCGGTAGCCTAAGTCTGCAGCGCATGCTGACAACGATGAGTAATGAAATGTCAACATGACCGGGCGGAGCCAGCAGCAGTGTAGGATGAGATTATGCAAATATAAGTTGAACTATCATTGGTCTATTATAATCAGATCGCTGTGTGACGTTATGCGGTTGGTACAAAAATACATCCCACCCAAACACTCTGAAATACCAGGATTTTTTTTTCAAACAGCTGTTACAAAAATAAGGCATTATCATCGTTTTCTAAATTTTGTGTGGAAATATTTGAAAATCTCATTTGGACTTCACTGCCCCTTTAATGAAATACAAAATAAAAACAATTGTGTGTCTTCAACTGAGTACCTTCGACTCAGTTTCCGGAAAACATGTGATACCATAAAGTGTTGTGTATTCGTGCAAAAAAAAAACTTGGACAGAACATTTTGTGAATAATTGGATGGGATAGAGCTAGGGTTAATATTTCTGTTAAAAATGACCATAGACCAAAAATCACTCATGGGGATAGTTCCAACACCCCCAGTTATCTCAATTTTCCCCCCAAAAATTTTAATCATTTAGCAGACGCTCTTATCCAGAGCGACTTACAGGAGCAAATTAGGGTTAAGTGCCTTGCTCAAGGGCACATCGACAGTTTTTTCACCTAGTCGGCTCGGGGATTAGAACCAGCGACCTTTCGGTTACTGGCACGGCGCTCTTAACCACTAAAGCTACCTGCCGCCCCACTGGTAATGGGGAGAAAGACTAAAACACAAAATTGGACACAGACGTTACGAAACAGCGCCTCTCTTTATTCTGCCGTACTCACTCCAATGTGTATTATTTACATGGCATGCCACATCAATACAGGAACAGACTTAACGACACAATCGATAACACTTAGAATCTGCTCTGGAAATGGGGAGGTACCAAAAAACTAGATATAAAAAAAATAAAAAAATCAACAATTCTCTCTGTGATCCATGTAAAATGGATTAATTTTAAACCATTTCTTTTTGTAGACTTTACAAAGTGCTGTCCAGGCAGATAATGGGTCAGCGCTGCTGTCTGAGAGAGAGAGGGTGATCAGGTGATACTGTCCTCAAAATCTTAGGTTGGGGGGAAAACCTAAATCATGTACGAAAGAAAATCCAGTCGGTGTTGACGACAGGGAAATCAAGATTGAGCCCCTAATAAATGTTGACAGTCCAATAAAATCTCAAATGATCTCAATCTAAGTCTTACAAGACCGTGTTCTTCAAGGTTAGAATCCACAACCACCGTGCCCCTTGCAAAAAGAACTGGACACCAAAGGAGTGAACTTCAGATCCGTACGAGGGAGAACCAACGTTAGATTTATTTATAAAAACGTAGAAATTACAAAAGAAAAATAACACAATTCCAAGTACGATTTACCACATAATAACGGAAAAAAAAAGTAAAAGGTGGACAACTGTCTTCTAAGAGAGAACCTTTGAGAAAAAAAGTTGTCTTCTCTTAATTAATATTTCCTATCATTTTAAGATGGACAGTATCTAGCATACACACTCAAGTTTACGGTCATACACACACACACACACACACACACACACACACACACACCCCTTCACTCCCTCAAACACTCAGTCATACAACACACACACTCAAGCATAAGATCATACACACACACACATACACTCCTTCACTCACTCAAACAACACACACTCACTCTCTTCCCTTAAACACACACACACACACACACACACACATCTCTCAAACACACACACACACATCCCTCAAACACACACACACACATCCCTCAAACACACACAGGGACCCTGGGGTGAATGGCCCGACCAACACATGCAGGTGGTTCTGACTGAATGAGGTTTTAGGCCATTAGATCATAAGATGAAGCCCCTCATCTACTTCCTGTAGTTCTTTAGACCAAGCCCCTCCTCTTCCTGTAGTTCTTTAGATCAAGCCCCTCCTCTTCTTGTAGTCCTCCAGGTTGAGAGACCTGCGCGGAGCACCGTCCTTCACTGCCAGGGTGTTAGCGCTCACTGACAGAGACTTGGCTTCTGAAACACACCGGAGGAACAACATTAGTGTGACACATTTGCTGTTACAGTACAGGTGCCCCCAGACGCTGACCTTGAGTGAGTTTAGCATTTTCCTGACTAATGGTTAAGGTTAGGACTCGGGGAGATAAGGTAGGACTCGGGGAGGGGATAAGGTTAGGACTCGGGGAGGGGATAAGGTTAGGACTCGGGGAGGGGATAAGGTAGGACTCGGGGAGGGGATAAGGTTAGGACTCGGGGAGGGGGAAGCTAAGGTAATAGCCGACTCGATAAAAGTGATAAATAAAATTGGGGATAATTGTTAGAAAACTCAATAATCCCATAGGGGATAATGCTAGGACTATTAATTTATGAAAATACAGTGAGGGAAAAAAGTATTTGGATCTCCTGATGATTTTGTACGTTTGCCCCACTGACACTGAAATTTATCAGGGATAATTTTAATGGTAGGTTTTATTTGAACAGTGAGGGGAATACAACAAAAATTAGGACTCGGGGAGGGGATAAGTTATTAGGATTCGCATTTTAGGGGAAATAAGTATTTGACCCCGGGGAGGGGGAAAGATTTCTGGCTCCCAGGTGTCTTTTATACGGGTAACGGGGAGATTAGGAGGACACTCTCGGGGAGGGGATAAGGTTAGTTTGTTACCTGTATAAGAGACACCTCAATAAGGTTCCACTCTCGGGGACCATGGCCACGACCAAAAGAGCTCTCCGGGGAGGGGACAAGGTTGTAGACCTACACAGGGAGGGAATAAGGTACAAGACCATCGGGGAGGGTGATAAGGTGACAACTTGGTGCGATTATTCGCAAATGGAAGAAACACAAAAGAACTGTCAATCTCCCTCGGGCCTGGCGCTCCATGCAAGATTTCACCTCGTGGAGTTGCAATAAAGAACGGTGAGGAATCAGCCGAACTACACGGGAAAATTGTCAATGATCTCAAGGCAATTGGGATCATAAAACCAAATAACAATTGGTAACCCATAAGCCGAAAGGACTGAAATCCTGCAGCGCCCGCCGATTGCTCAATTTAGCACATAACATACAGTCTGAAGTTTGCCAATGAAATCTGAATGTATTGGAGCCCCTGGGTGAAAGTGTACGTTTGGTCAGATGACACAGAAATCGAGCTATTTGGCATCAACTCAACTGGTAGGTGTTTTGGAGGAGCGAGGAATGCTGCCTATGACCCAAGAAAACGCATCCCCACCGTCAAAAATGTTGGATTATGCTGATTGTGCATTTGCTAATTAGGGGAAATAAGTCACTGCAGGTTAATTAGGATAATTTAGTGTACCGTCAAAATTTGGGTGAGCATCCTGTATAGGGCATTATGGGTCGTGGATCTTATTTACAATGACCCATGCACACAGGCCAAGGCAACAAAGGAGTGTCTCAAGAAGAAGCACATTAAGGTCCTGGAGTGGCTAGCCAGCTCCTAGAAAATCTGTGGAGGGAGCTGAAACGTTCTTTTGCCTAACGTCCAATCATCGAAATTAATGACTTAACGAGATCTGCAAAGAGGAGTGGAACACGAATCCCTCCTGAGAGTGTCACAAACCTGGTGGCCAACTACAAGAAACGTCGACCTTTGATTGCCAACAAATTTTTTGCCACCAAGTACTAAGTCATGTTTTGCAGAGGGGTCAAATACAGATTACCCATTAAAATGCAAATCAATTTATAAACATTTCTGACATGCTTTTTTCTGGAGTTGTTGTTATTCTGTCTTGACAAATAAACCTTCCTCAAGCTATGATCAGATCTTTGTCAGTGGGCAAACGAACAAATCAGCAGGGGATCAATATACTTAACCCCTCAGACATTTGACTCGGTTTTACTTCTATAGGTTAATTAGCATAATTTAGTGGAAATAATTGCTGCATGTGTATATTCATTATGTATCTTATTTATTACATGCACACAGATAAAGACTTCTGTCAGACAGCGCGTGAGCTGCTACAGCTCCTCAAACACCGGAGTGAAACGTGCTTTTAGAAGCCCAATCATTGCGCGATGTTGCAACGAGAGCCCACGATTGAGGTCACACACCCTCCAGGCAAAGACGTCGTTTTGTTGTTGACAAATGCCCCTCGAATGGTGGAGAACAGATTTTCCCTATGTACCACATTCCAGGCCAGAGTAAGTGTTCTGTTATTGACAGCGCTTCCTCAAGCTATGAAAGATGAAGGAACAAATGTTCAGATAACTTAACCAGAGCTCTTTTACTTCTGGCAGAAAGCCATTATAAAGATATCTGATGGCAAACATTTAGTAGTGAATTGCCTCATGTGCCTCATCACCCTCACTGCCACACACACAGAGACTCGCCGATAGATACAGAACGCTATTCACATCCCGCTGTGTTATTTACAAACAAACATGTGACTGGCTCAACTGAAACGGTAGCTTCATAATGTAAAATAGTGTGACAGTTGAAATGAAGAACTCAACCTGCTTTTCTCCTAATTATTGCACAAGTTGACTGCAGGTATAAAAGGTAAAAAGTAGCATAAAAATATTCCAATTTATTAAGAAAAATGTCAAATAAATAGTTTTCACATTATTGAAAAACCATCCTGTGGCTTTTTCCAAATACCCCGGTATAAGGTATAGGTATATATATATATATATATATATATTGTATACCACCCAAGCCTGTTGAGTATGTTAAGACTGCAGGTCTAATTGGTCCAATGACCATACTGTCCCCACAAACTAATTGGTAGCCTTTCATGTCTGTTCCTGGTTGGTGTGCTGTAGCCCACATCTTCTCTTTCCATGAATGCTAATTGGTAGCAACTAGGATCAGTTCATGTTCCTGGTTGGTGTGCTGTAGCCCTCTCACATCTTCTCTTTCCATGAATAAGATCACGTCATTAACAACTACGGATACAGTTCATTCAAGGGTCTCACTATATTCAACACTTAATGGTGCCCTCTTAGAATCATTTACATTTTAGTCATTTTAGCAGACGCTTTTATCCAGAGCGACTTACAGTCATGCGTGCATACATTTTTTTTTGTGTATGGGTGGTCCCGGGGATCGAACCCACTACCTTGGCGTTACAAGCGCCGTGCTCTACCAGCTGAGCTACAGAGACATGAGGGGTGGGATGTGTGTTCTGGGTGACGGGTCCACAGTGTCAGAACCACAGCGTACCCATGCTGACTAGTGGCTTGGCTGGCTGTGGACAGCTATTTTTGTCTTGTTACTGTGCTACATTTGGACATGCTTAATTACCCTATTTTCCTAGCTGTGGTTAGTTAGTTAGTTGGTTAGTATATTACCGTAGCTGCATATCAGACGAGGCTACCTACTCCTGAAACTCACAGCCAGAGCTAAACGCCACCAGCAGCCTAGCCATGCCGCGCAGCTAGCTAACCGTTTATTCATTAAAAATCAGACTCAGTCACTCTTTGGATACGATAACCAAATTATTAAAATCAGATAAATTAATTATTTTAGTAATTAAATCAGTAAATGATCTTGAATATGAATTAGCCAAAACAGCAACAATTCTAAATGTAATCGCATGTATAAAAAAAAAAAAAAAAAAAAAAAAAAAACGTTTTGATGGCCACGATTAAAAATAGTTATTTTTATTTCTCAACTGGTAATTGAAGTGCGCTTCCCATTCGCCTGTACATAAGAAATGGAAGGCAGGTTTCATCAGCGCGTCACCACTTTGCAATGAGCTGGAGGCAGTATGCATTTTGAAAACATATACTTAATTGTTTGAAAGATGAATGTTTTACTACATATTATGAGGACTGTTTTACCTTGCTTCTAAGTAGACTAAATCTGACCATATACGTAGAGGCAATTATTTTATAAAGACTTCCACATGCCATTGAAACCAGTAGCCCAATTCTCTCATGTTGCATGTGTGGTGCACTTTTGACAACGGTATTTTCCAGCTAACTGCGTTACGGAACGAACATTCAAGCGTAGACTACTGCCTGGTGCACATTGCTGTGCTTAAACTGTGAAGAAATCATTGTTTATTAAAATGTTAAGCTAAACGTTCTTATCTGCCTAATATCTTTTTTTTTTTATATATATATATATATATATATATACACATATATATATATACATATATATACACACATATATATATATATACACATATACATACATACATACATACATACATACATACATACATACATACATACATACATACATACATACATACATACATACATACATACATACATACATACATACATACATACATACATACATACATACATATGTATGTATATATGTATGTATGTATGTATGTATGTATATATATATATATATATATATATGTATATATATATATATGTAGCCGAGGCCTATTGGTTGTATGAAATTAGGATCTATCTTCCCACAACTGTCCCAGAGTCTGATTGGACCAGGCTATTTATTTCTCGACAAGCTGACCAATACAACGTGGTCCTCAGTAGCTCAATTAGTAGAGCATGGCGCTTGTAACGCCAGGGTAGTGGGTTCGATTCCCCGGGACCACCCATACGTAAAAACGCATGCACACATGACTGTAAGTCGCTTTGGATAAAAGCGTCTGCTAAATGGCATATTATTATATTATATTATTAGAATAGGTAAATGTTTCTACTATGGGGGATAGTAGATTGACATAGGCTACTGATTTTGATGTTCGTTACTTGTCTTGTTGGCTGAGGAAGAGTACATTTGGACAGTTATTGTAACATCTTCAAAGTGTGTATCGGAATTGCATGTTCTGTTAAGATGAATTACCGTAATCTAAAATGTGATTTCTGTCATTCTGAGCACAGTGAGTGGACACCCTAATCAAGTTACGCACAAAATGCATATGGGTCTGGTAAATTTCTCAAATGTCCGGTCAATTAAAATGATGCCGGTCAAATGTCCGGCAACACATTTTCCCTAACGGAAACCCTGATCTGATCTGAACCTGATCTGATCTGTACCTGATCTGATCTGAACCTGATCTGAGGCCTCCCCTATCATTGCTACGCAGACGACACACAATTAATCTTCTCCTTTCCCCCTTCTGATAACCAGGTGGCGAATCGCATCTCTGCATGTCTGGCAGACATATCAGTATGGATGACGGATCACCACCTCAAGCTGAACCTTGGCAAGACGGAGCTGCTCTTCCTCCCGGGGAAGGACTGCCCGTTCCATGATCTCGCCATCACGCTTGACAACTCCGTTGTGTCCTCCTCCCAGAGTGCAAAGAGCCTTGGCGTGACCCTGGACAACACCCTGTCGTTCTCCGCTAACATCAAGGCGGTGACCCGATCCTGTAGGTTCATGCTCTACAACATTCGGAGAGTACGACCCTGCCTTACACAGGAAGCGGCACAGGTCCTAATCCAGGCACTTGTCATCTCCCGTCTGGATTACTGCAACTCGCTGTTGGCTGGGCTCCCTGCCTGTGCCATTAATCCCCTACAACTCATCCAGAACGCCTCAGCCCGTCTGGTGTTCAACCTTCTCAAGTTCTCTCACGTCACCCCGCTCCTCCGCACACTCCACTGGCTTCCAGTTGAAGCTTGCATCTGCTACAAGACCATGGTGCTTGCCTACGGAGCTGTGAGGGGAGTGGCACCTCCGTACCTTCAGGCTCTGATCAGTCCCTACATCCAAACGAGGGCATTGCGTTCATCCACCTCTGGCCTGCTGGCTCCGCTACCTCTGCGGAAGCATAGCTCCCGCTCACCCCAATGGTGGAACAAGCTCCCTCACGACGCCAGGACAGCGGAGTCACTCACCACCTTCCGGAGACACTTGAAACCCCACCTCTTTAAGGAATACCTGGGATAGGATAAAGTAATCCTTCTACCCCCCCCCTTACCCCACCCCCCAAAAAAAGTGGGTTGTCCCACTGGCTATCATAAGGTGAATGCACCAATTTGTAAGTCACTCTGGATAAGAGCGTCTGCTAAATGACAAAAAATGTCAAATGTAATGATCTGTACCTAGGGGAAACGTCACCCTGGAGAGCCATGTCTAGAGGTAGTGTTACCGACCGCACATTGACTACCCTCCTGGAGACAGGGATCGAACCCACCACTTTGTGCTCGGTCCATCTCACCTGCATTGGGAACCTGTAGGTCTATCTTGACGTCAAAGTCGTGAACTTTAAATAGGTCCTCTGAGAGGTCGCTGGTGTTCTTAGTAGGGTCAATGACTTTCAGGGCAGCCTGTCCCGCTCCCCTGCCCATCTCAAACTCCAAGTCCATCTCTTTGCCCGACCCTTCTCCGTACTTCTCATTGAGGTGTTGGAGGATAGCTGCATGGACTGAAGGGTCTCTGGCCTGTGGGAACACAAAACACAAAACGTAAATACTGCAGACAGACAAGTTATTCTGAATATTACGTGTTACATACAGTTGCTTCTGGACTCAAAGCACTCAAACCATGCAACCATGGGCTCCCGAGTGGCGCAGCGGTCTAAGGCACTGCATCTCAGTGCTTGAGGCGTCACTACAGACCGAGTGGCGCAGCGGTCTAAGGCACTGCATCTCAGTGCTTGAGGCGTCACTACAGACCCCCCCCCCCGGTTCGATTCCAGGCTGTATCACAACCGGCCGGGATTGGGAGTCCCATAGGGTCGGCGCACAATTGGCAGGAACCCAGACTTCATCAAAGAAATCGGAAATACAGACATTGTTATCCTACAAGAAACATGGTATAGAGGAGACGGACCCACTGGTTGCCCTCTAGGTTACAGAGAGCTGGTAGTCCCATCCACCAAACTACCAGGTGTGAAACAGGGAAGAGACTCAAGGGGGTATGCTAATTTGGTATAGAGCAGACCTAACCCACTCTATTAAATTAGTCAAAACAGGAACATTTTACATCTGGCTAGAAATGTATAAGGAAAGTATCTCAGAGAAACATGTTCTCATGTGTGCTACCTATATCCCCCCACTAGAATCCCCATACTTTAATGAAGACAGCTTCTCCATCCTAGAGGGGAAGATCAACCATTTCCAGGCCCAGGGACATGTACTAGTCTGTGGCGACCTAAATGCCAGAACTGGACAAGAACCTGACACCCCCAGCACACAGGGGGACAAACACATACCTGGAGGTGACAGCATTCCCTCCCAAATATGCCCCCCTAGACACAACTATGACAAAACAACCAACAAAAACGGGTCACAACTCCTGCAGCTCTGTTGCATGCTGGGTATGTACATAGTCAATGGGAGGCTTCGAGGGGACTCCTATGGTAGGTACAGCTATAGCTCATCCCTTGGCAGTAGTACTGTAGACTACTTTATCAATGACCTCAACCCAGAGTCTCTCAGAGCGTTCACAGTCAGCCCACTGACACCCCTATCAGACAACAGCAAAATCACAGTCTACTTGAACAGAGCAATACTCAATCATGAGGCATCAAAACCAAAGGTACTGAATAATATTAAGAAATGCTATAGATGGAAGGAAAGTAGTGTTGAAACCTACCAAAAAACAATTAGGCAACAAATTCAATCCCCTTTAGACAACTTCCAGGACAAAACTTTTCACTGTAATAGTGAAGGTGTAAACTTTGCAGTAGAAAACCTAAACATTATATTTGACCTCTCAGCTTCCCTATCAAATCTCAAAATGTCAAGCAGACAACCTAAGAAAATTAACAACAATGACAAATGGTTTGATGAAGAATGCAAAAACCTAAGAAAGAAATTGAGAGACCTATCCAACCAAAAACATAGAGACCCAGAAAACCTGAGCCTACGCCTTCACTATGGTGAATCACTAAAACAATACAGAAATACACTACGGAAAAAGAAGGAACAGCACGTCAGAAATCAGCTCAATGTAATTGAAGAATCCATAGAATCTAACCACTTCTGGGAAAATTGGAAAACACTAAACAAACAACAACACGAAGAGTTATCTATCCAAAACGGAGATGTATGGATAAACCACTTCTCCGATCTTTTTGGCTCTATAACAAAGAACAAACAGCATGAAGCTCCCGACAAACAGTTACGTTACTTCCAGAGGCAGTTTGGAACTCGGTAGTGAGTGTTGCAACCGAGGACAGACAATTTTTATGCACTACGCGGTCCCGTTCTGTGAGCTTGTGTGGCCTACCACTTCGCGGCTGAGCCGTTATTGCTCCTAGACGTTTCCACTTCACAATAACAGCACTTACAGTTAACCGGGGCAGCTCTAGCAGGGCAGATATTTGACAAACTGACTTGTTGGAAAGGTGGCATCCTGTGACGGTGCCACGTTGAAATTCACTGAGCTCTTCAGTAAGGCCATTCTACTGCCAATGTTTGTCCATGGAGATTGCATGGCTGTGTGCTCGATTTTATACACCTGTTAGCAACGGGTGTGGCTGAAATAGACGAATCAACTAATTTGAAGAGGTGTCCACATACTTTTGTATATATAGTGTATCAACGAATTGGCGAGGGCACTAGAACAGTCTGCAGCACCCGGCCTCCCCCTACTATACTGAACTAAAATATAAACACAACTTAAACAATTTTACTGAGTTACAGATCATATTTTAAAAATCTGTCAATTGAAATAAATTAATTCGGCCCTAATCTATGGATTTCACATGACTGGGGAGCCAGGTCCAGCCAATCAGAATTAGTTTTCCCCACAAAAGGGCTTTATTACAGACAGAAATACTCGTCAGCAGCACCCCCCCCACAGACAATCCCGCAGGTGAAGAAGCCCCATGTGGAGGTCCTGGGCTGGCGTGGTTACGCGTGGTCTCCGGTGCGAAGTCGGTTGGACGTACTGCCAAAATTCTCCAAAACGACGTA